>CAOLHI010000985.1:0-444891 GCA_948474755.1 Ctenosaura bakeri
TGTCAGTGATAATGGACGTCTTCCCTGTCTGTATCTGCCACACTACAAATTCTTTTAGTGGATGGTTTCTCTGACCCTTATATGAAAATTCTTCATATCCCTGAAGAGGAAGGGATAAAAGAGGAAGACCACAGCCTGACTCTGTATCTAATCATATGCTTGGCTGCTATTTCCTCTATTTTCCTGTTTTCTGTCCTGGTGTTTATTGCCACAAAAATTCAGAAACAAAGGAAGTTCATAGAAATCTATAATTCTGCACCCAATTTTACTGTGGGACCTAATTCCCAGGAGAACCAGGTGGATTCTGGAACAGAGTCACTTTCCCAGGCCTATAACTATGAGGTATGTTTAGCAGGTGGCTCTCTGAACAGTGAGTTCCGGTTTCTGAGGCCCCTATTTCCATTTTTTTCTGTGGCATCTCCAAACACCCAAGAAGATCCAAGGAATTCAATTTACTCCCATGAAGTCCCTAGTTGTGCAGAGGAAAGGCAGTTAAATCAGGTAAGAATAGTTAATTTAATCTAATTGTATTTTAAATCCATGGTGATCTATTTATTTTATTTTATTTATACATTGTCTTACAAAAAAGGTGAAAATATGATTATGTTATAAAAATAAATAGACTGTCTCAACAATGCAGTGTAGTTTGTTGACGAATAGGTGAGTGCAAAAGGAATGCTCTTGATAACAGTCATCACGAATAAGGCCACAACATGTATTCTAATCATTCTCTGTCTGCATAATTTTATCTTTAAATAAAAATAATGCTCTCATTTATTAATGGTGAACTTTCAAAAACAAATACCAGCTAAGCTAATGCTAAATTAAGCTAATATACTGGGATGCCATGCTATTGAGCATATACAATCTTATATTTTCCTGATTGAACCACCAGGTGGCAGTATTTGCAAACATATTTATTATCCTTTAGAATCTTGTACTGGGCAACTGTAGGAAAGCCATTTGCAGACAAAACTGAATCAGAGGGAGGCAGGATCTTTGGTCTTTATCGGAAATATAGAATTCAGCAGAGGAGAGCATTGTCCATGACCGAACAAGAATAATTTTCACAATAGCTCAGAAGTCTGATGGCTTGCATTTTATTCAGGATTTGAAGACTTTAAGCTGGAAGGGTTGGAACAATGGAAAGTTGCTTCAAGAACAGGCAAGGTCTGTATCTCTTGATCTTGGTCTCTGTGTCTAGAGTGATGTGTTTTTCTATTCGTTATTCTGTGCCAGAAGAGAAGAAGAGTGGGTCCCTGGTGGCCAATGTGCTCAAAGATCTGAAACTGGGAAATGAAGAGCTCTTTGCTCACAGAGCCCAGCTTGTTTCTAAAACCTCTAAACAGTATTTCTATCTTGATGCCCACTCTGGGAATCTGATGATAAATGATAAAATAGATAGAGAAGCTTTGTGTGGCCAGACTGAACCATGCTTACTCCTGTCTGAAATTGTGCTGGAAGACCCCTTAGAGTTCTACACTGTTGAAATAAGGATAGAAGATGTGAATGATAATGCTCCAAGATTCTCCAAAAACAAATTTGCACTTGAAATCCCTGAGAATGTTCCTATCAATACTCTGTTTCCTTTGGAAGCTGCCCAGGATATAGACTTGGGTAAAAATAGTGTCCAGAATTACACCCTTAGCCCGAATGAACACTTCCAATTGAAAGTAGAAAGGGATAACAGTGAACACAAATATTTGAACCTTTGTTTGATGAAACCTTTAGACAGGGAGGAAAAGGAAGAGTTTGAGCTCACTCTTACAGCTGTAGATGGAGGGGTACCACAGAGAACAGGCACCGCTCAGATTATTGTGAGCATTCTAGACATAAATGATAACTTTCCTCAGTTTCTTCAGACTGAGTACAAAGTAACATTAAAGGAAAACAGCCCTCAGGATACTTTGGTCTCCAAAGTGAAAGCTAAAGATGTGGATTTGGGTTCAAATGCGAAGATCACTTACTCCTTCCATCAAGTGAATGAAAAAATACAGAAGTTGTTTCATTTACATAAAGATACTGGAGAAATCACTGTCTGGGGAGAAATAGATTATGAAAAAGAAACCAGTTATGACATGAACATCAAAGCAACTGATGGAGGGGGTCTTTCTGGACACTGCAAGGTCCTGGTAGAAGTTGAGGATGTGAATGACAATGCCCCAGAAATCTCAGTCATATCCCTCAAGAACATCATACGAGAGGATTCTGCTCTGAACACAGTGGTTGCCCTTTTCAGTGTCATTGACCGAGACTCTGGAGACAATGGCAGATCTGTTTGCTCTGTGGATATGAACCTTCCATTTGCATTAAACATGACCATGAATAATTACTACCAGCTTTTGATCCAAAGTTCCCTGGACAGAGAGAAAATCAAAGAGTATAATGTCACCATCACAGCTGTGGACCGGGGCTCTACTAGGCTCACCTCAACAAAAATTGTTCATGTGCAGATCTCAGATGTCAATGACAACCCTCCAGTGTTTGGAAGGTCTTTCTTTGAAATGCAGGTACAAGAAAATAATATTCCAGGATTGTTAATTGGCTCAGTCCATGCTGTTGATCTGGACACAGAGCAGAATGCCAAACTGTCCTACTCTCTTTTGCCTGGGAACATTGGCAGTGGCCCTGTGGCTCCTTACATCTCCATCAACTCTGAAACTGGAAATATCTATGCCCTCCGATCTCTGGACTATGAACAAATCAAAGATTTCCAAGTCACAGTGAGGGCAACAGATGGGGGTACTCCTCCTCTGAGCTCAGAAGTGATTGTTCGTGTCATTGTTGTAGATGAAAATGACAACGCTCCCTTCTTCCTGTATCCCCTTCAGAACAGCACATCCCCCTGCAATGAGCTGCTTCCCAAGATGGCGGAGGCCGGTTACCTGGTGACCAAAGTGGTGGCTGTGGATGGAGATTCTGGTCAGAACTCTTGGCTTTCCTATGAACTGCTGAAGGCCACAGACCCTGGTCTTTTCAGCATAGGTGCCCAGAATGGAGAAGTGAAAACCAGGAGGCCCCTGAATGAACGTGACGCCAACAAACAGAGGGTTGTTATTTTGGTCAGAGACAATGGTGTTCCTCCGCAGAGCAGCACTGCCACACTCAATATGCTTCTGGTGGATGGCTTTTCTGATCCTTATCTGAAGGTGGTGGGTGTCCATCAACAGGAACATGAAGATGAAGGAACCTTGACCATGTATTTGGTGATCTGCCTGGCTTGCGTCTCTTTTGTGTTTCTCCTTTGCATTGTTTCCTTTATTGTTATCAAAATGTGCAGGAAAGATCCTGCAGGCAGTTTTATTGCTGCTCCTCCTCAGTTTCCCCCCACCAGGCCTGATATTCCAGAGAGCTGTACCGATTCTCAGAGTGGGTCCCTTTCCAGAAGCTATCAGTATGATGTTTGTTTAACTGGTGGATCCTTAAGTAGTGAGTTCAGATTTCTTCGGCCTCTCATTCCTGTTTTTTCTGTTGCGGACCCAAACTTTCCTGTGATTCAGAGGGTATCTTCTGGTTCCCAAGGAATTCCTGAGCTGTTTGATAAGAAAGAATCAAGAGAAGAGGTGAGCAAATTGCTTTATGGTTAAAGTTATTAGATATATTTATCGATTCTTATTTGTTAGTTTAATTTATTTTATTTTATTTTTTTGTAGCCAAGTAGAAGAATCTAAGATCACCTGGCCCTTCTAATCCCATCATGTCTTACTGAGGTCATCAACAGGCCTTGTAACTACATTTAACAGGATGCTAAATTACCATGAGCTTTGCTACCACATTTATATAAAGATGTTTAGAGGTCCTTTTTACAAACCTTCCCTGTCAACAGAGGCAGGTCAGACTCAGAGTGAGCAGGACTGTAGCACATATTCCCAGCTCCCTCTAATCGGTAACACCTGAATGGTGCTTACGAGTAGTGTAGCATTGAGATTGTTCTTGTCACTCTTTATTAATACTAAACTTAGTCAGTTTATATCTGTTTCTTCACAACACAGTTATTCTGTTGTTACTTCATGTTGTTCTTTGTTGCTGAATCATAAAGTGTCCTTAGTTTTAAAGACTCTCGATGGGTCGTACTTGATTTTGCTTTTTATCCCAGTGCCCGTGCCTTTCCTTTCCTACTCACTTGATCACCATTCCAGTGAGGTTCCTGTTGTGGCTTTGTTTGGGGAGTGGGGTGGAGGTGGTATCTTGGTCACTGCTGCCTTCACTGGTCCTCTGAACCAACAGCACTGCTTGCCCCACTGTTTTTCCTTGGGTTTCAGGATTATCAGTCTGTCTTTTTTGCAGAGATTCTCCAAACCTTTAATATTTCAATTTGGTTTCTCAGGAAATTACAAGACTGCCTTCTCAAATCTAAGAAAGCTTCTGGCTGTTGAGAAAGAATTAGAGAATGTGTCACTTCCCCAAATAATCAGTATCTAAAGTATGACTGGCTTTTATAACTGCTTTACATGATGTTATACATGTCAAACCTCACAATCAGAAAGAACAGACAGACAGGGGAAGGAAAAATTGGAACGGGGATGAATAATAAAGAAAATTTAAAAATATAATTAATTATGAAAATATAAATGAGGTTTCTAGGTTTTACTCTGTAAGCATGTTCTCCTTTTAATGAGGACTCTGTGTCAGTACACAGTACGTACGTGGATAGATGTCTCCCTGTGTCAGAATTAAGCCTCCATGAGAGCCAGGGTAATATAATATTTTGAGCATTGGACTACAACCCTAGGGAGTTGGATTCGATTTCCTCCTTGGCGATGGAAACCCACTGGGCAACCATGGATACCTTACATACTCTCAGTCCCCAGAAAACCTCATGACAGGGTTGCCTTAGAGTTGCTATGAGTCAGAAACAACGTTTCTGGAGCTCCTTTTCTGGCTTTCAGTGGCCCTAGGCTCTCGGCAAAAAAGATAGGCTGAGTTGCCACTGCCCCTGGCACTGAAAATTGTCTGTCATGCATGACTGGAATGGATACTATAATTGTCCTTTAGTTAGAGTTCATTGATCGAGTAGTCAGGGCAACAAAAGACCATATGTTATTAAAAACTGGTTTTAAATTTAAGTTAAAATTTATTATGATGAAAAGTTTAAAAAAATCTGAAGCAGCAAAATTGAAGAACTAAAAAAAAATTATTTGCTTGAGTAGCAGACACATTTGCAGGTGCATAAACAATTCTGAGCTTGGGCAGGACATACAACAGAACCTTGAGGTAGAGAGTAAAAACAGAACAAGGCTCAAACGTTGGTGGATGTTGTTTTGTTTTTAGATGAATAAGATGAATACGGGGAGAAGAAAAAGCCAGCATGGTATTGAACCTAGGAATGAGACCCTGAAGACGAGGACTCAGTTCCCCACTTGGCCACAGAAAGCCACTGGGTGACCTTGAGCACATCACACACTCTCAGCCCCAGAAAATCCCGTGATAGGGTTGCTTTAGGGTCACCATAAATCAGAAATGACTTGAAGGCACACAACAACAACAACAACAACAACAACAACAACAACAACAAGCATTTGTTCCATATAGTCCCTAATTTTAAAATTATTTGAATACTTCATCAAGATACTTTTTCTTTAGCACAGCTTCCCCTTCCTCTGCCTGGAAGCTTTTCAGTGCAGATGAACCAACTGAATAAATCTGTTAGCGGGTAGCTAGGATCAGTTGCCTGAGTAATTATTATTTTCCTGTAGGCACTCTGAAATTCTGTAAAATCTAACTGTGTCATTTTCGTATCAATTTTATCTTGTGTGTACCTTCAGGTCACCTGCCAACCTATGATGACCTCATTAATTTCACAGAGTTTTCTTAAGCAAGGAATACTCAAGAGGTGGTTTGGCCAGTTCCTTTCTGTGAAAAGTAGCCTACAGAACCTGATGTTTGTTGCAGCCTCTCATCCAAGTACTTAGCTTCTAAGATCAGGCAGGATCCAGTGCCTTTACAGGCAATTTATCTTACCAGTTTTTTTTTTTTAAAATATGATCTGCCATGGCTGTCCTGAGTGAAAAAGTGCTAGTATTGATATTGGCATTGACGCTAAAGTTGCTTCGCCATATTCCCTGTCACTAATCTCTCTGTCATCTTTAATCAAGAACACAAAGCCTTTCCTGTTCCTACAATTTGAAGGGGAAATTTTACAGTTACTTATGTGGGTAACAATAGCATAACAAGGTTTCCTTTGCAGATAACAGAGTGCCTAGCACTACTGTCACGGTTTCCCACATTACAGGTAATGTTTGCTTATTGCTTTTTTTGGTTTCTCTTGGAACACTAAAAATGCTTTGCGGGAACATACTGAGAGCATTTCCCCCAAATCCTAGGCCATTTTCACTCTTCTTCCATGGATTTTTTTTTTCAAAAAATGAACTAAAAAGTAATAACAACATAAACAATCTATTGAATAATGAAACAAAAAAACTATATATAGTTGTAATGTTAATGGCAACAAATTGTGGTGTGTGTATATGTAATGAATTGCATAACAAATCACTTAAAAGTAAGTTTCCAAGTTCTGTCTCCTCCCCAATGCAGGTTCTCTTTCACTGTACTCTGTAGCTCTTAATGATAACCTTGGTTTAGAATACATAAATTTTATAACTTCCCCACACATTCAATCTCTCCACCACCACCACCACAAGTACATGTGCATGTTGATGGCATTTTGGATTTTGGATAGTGTGGGATGTTGTGGATAATCATAAGGAAAGAGACATACATGTATTTTAGGATATTTATCACTGTGGTTTTTTATTTAGGAAATTCATACAATTGAAAAGAAACCAAATACCATTACATTGATATTTTAGGGTGAATAATAACCCATCTATTGATTATATTATGACAAGAGACCTCTGTTTTGAGCCTATTTTTATATATATTGTGATTCATGTGAGCTGAACTAAGAACATTTCTGCACGACACTCTTATAGTGCGATGATTCCACTTTCAACCTCCTATGGAATCCTGGGGTTTGCAGTTCCGAGAGGGGCCGGAAACTGCAAACCCCAGGATTCCATAGGAGGTTGAAAGTGGAATCATCGCACTATAAGAGTGTCATGCAGAAATGGCCCAAGAGCTCCTTTCTGACATTTTATAGGAGGCTCAGTGTGTTAAAATAATGCATGAAGGGAACACTCTGGCAGGCTGTACTATATCATATGCGTGTGACATCTTTGCCCACCTGAAAAGGGAATAAGGAGGTATGTGGGGCATGCAAATAAAGAAACACCATGAATATAAGGTTACGTTCATTTCCCTGTCAACAGGTGTACCTCTCTTGGAGATTGTGCCCAAGGAAGGCAGACAATTAAAGAGTGTTAATACTGGCTTCATCAAAGCATATACATTTCTTAGGAGTCTAGCTAGTGTATGAAATGTAAATAGGTCACATGTTGGTAAACAGATTCAACATTGGGATTATATGAAGTGGTTGAAATTATTTCACATTATCTGGCACCAGCAAATGATCAATGCACAAGTGTCCATGTTGGCAAATGGAACCATCCATATAGATCATTTCTTCCAATTAGAAAGCTCAATCACAGATGCTTATGTATACTGTATTGCCTTCTTGACGTCCTGCTAGGCTATGAAACTCCCTCTCAAAGCAGGCTCACTTGGCCTCTTCCCTCTTCTCCGGTTGCTTGCATGCTTAGGCCCTTAGGGGGAGAAAAAAGGGGCCTTCATTTTTTTAACTTGTTGGGGTGGAAGGATGTTCAATAGGTATGCTGTATCTTTTACTATGTTTTGATTGTGTTTTTAACTGGTTTAAATTAATATTTAATTGGATTCATTGTTTGATGTTTTTTAAATTATACATCGCTTGAGCTCTTTTGTTTTAACTTACACTGTAAGCTGCCCTGGGTCACATAGTGGGAGAAAGGCAGGATATTAATTAATTAATTAATTGATTGATTGATTAATTTTGACTGATCAGGATACCTTGATTATATTCCCAAAATGTTGATATATTTATAAGGAACTTTCTATGCATGTTTAATAGTAAAACAGTCCACAATGTACAAAATGTAGAAGAGTTATACGCATTTTAATGCACAAGATGGTGCTGTTGTACAACATACCGTAGATTCTTAAGGAATAATGAACATTCAGAAATCTGGAGTCATTAGGGAATATGGTCTGAAGAGAAATGTGAAGAACATCTCTTGACAAGCTAATATTCAGAAATTACTGAAGAAGAGGCAGCAGTGTGCTTTTTCAGGAATAAATACAGCAAAAGGGGGTATTTACCTTTGGAATTTTTTTAAACAACTGGAGTAGCTTGTTTAAACTGGAGTTGCCTGATTACTACATCTTTGGAAGTGAATCTAGAAGAATGGACATGTATCATTGGAACAGGCAAGTCTGGTCTTTCTTTTTATTTCTTTGTATGTTTGGGGCAATATGCAGGTCTATCCATTATTCAGTGCCAGAGGAGAGAAGAAGTGGGTCTGTTGTAGCTAATGTCCTAAAAGATTTGAAAATGAGTGTCAAGGAACTGTCTGCTCGGAAAGCCAGGCTGGTTTCTAAGAGCTCCAAGCAATATTTCCAGCTGGATCCTCACTCTGGGAGTTTAATATTAAAGGACAAAATAGACCGAGAAGCTCTGTGTGATGAGAATGACCCTTGTGTCCTTTTCTCTGAAATTGTGCTGGAAAATCCTCTGCAACTACACAGAATTGAAATTCAAATAGAGGATGTGAATGATAATTCTCCCAAATTCTCTAGAAACGAATTCATTTTTGAAATACCTGAACATACACACATAAATACTGTATTCCCTTTGGAAAGAGCTCAGGATCCAGACAAAGGAGAAAATACAGTTCAGAACTATACACTTAGTTTCAACGAATATTTTAGACTGGATTTGCAAAGTCATAGCGATGGTAAATATGCAGAACTTGTACTGGAAAAAACATTAGACCGTGAAGTTAATCCACAGCTTTCCCTGGTTTTGTCAGCTGTGGATGGAGGGATCCCAAAAAGAACTGGCACAACAGAAATAATCATTGATATTCTAGATGCCAATGATAATTCCCCTGAATTTAATAAATCGGTATATGAAGTAAAATTAAGTGAAAATAGCCCAGTGGACACATATGTCACTAAAGTGGAAGCCAGGGACAAGGACATTGACTCGAATGCTCATATCACATATTCCTTCAGCCAAGTGCAGGAAAATGTACTCAAACTGTTAAAATTAAACAGAAATACTGGTGAACTTACACTTGGAGCGACAATTGATTATGAAGAAAAAAATAATTATCAGATGACCATCAGAGCCACAGATGGAGGAGGTCTCTCTGCTTACTGCAAAGTCATTGTGGAGGTTGAGGATGAGAATGACAATGCCCCAGAGATCACCATTACATCCCTCACCAGTCCCTTACCAGAAGACTCTCCCTTGCACACTGTAGTGGCTCTCTTCAGTGTCACAGACAGAGACTCTGGAGACAATGGCAGAACTGCCTGCACCACTGAGACAAACCTGCCCTTTGTGCTAAAGGCAACTGAGGAAAATTATTACCAGCTTGTGATCCAACAGCCTCTGGACAGAGAACAAGTGCCTGAGTACAACATCACCATCACAGCCATCGATAGGGGCTCTCCCAGGCTCACTTCAGTGAGGATTATTACCATTCAGATCTCAGATATCAATGACAACCCCCCAGTGTTTGAAATGTCCTTCTATGACATGCAGTTACAGGAAAACAATATTCCAGGCCTTCTCATTGGCTCAATCCAAGCTGTTGATCTGGACACTGAGCAGAATGCCCAAGTGGCCTATTCAGTATTGCCTGGGGTGGTGAGGGATGGACCTGCATTATCTTACATCTCCATCAATTCAGAAACAGGGAACCTGTATGCCATCCGATCTCTGGACTATGAGGAAATCAAAGATTTCAATGTGACCATCCAGGCTGTGGATAAGGGTTCTCCTCCACTGAGTTCAGAGGTTCTTGTCCGAGTCCATATCATGGATGAAAATGACAATGCCCCCTTCATCCTCTACCCACTTCAGAACGGCACTTCCTCTTCAAATGAACTGGTGCCCAGGGGAGCTGAGGCTGACTACCTGGTCACCAAGGTGGTAGCAGTGGACAGAGACTCTGGTCAGAATTCCTGGCTCTCCTATCAGCTGCTGAAGGCTACAGAACCTGGTCTGTTCACCGTAGAGGCTCAAAATGGAGAACTCAAAACCATGAGGCCAGTCAATAAACGAGACAGCATGAAGCAAAATCTGATTGTGGTGGTTAGAGATAATGGGCATCCTTCTCTGTCTACCACTGCCACACTGCGAATTCTTTTAGTAGATGGCTTCTCTGACCCTTACATGAAAATTATGGATACCCCTAAGGAGGAAGTAGTACAGGAGGAAAACCACAACCTGACTTTGTATTTGATCATATGCTTGGCTGCCATCTCCTCTGTTTTCCTCCTTTCTGTATTGGCATTCATTGCCATTAGGATTCAGAAACAAAGGAAGTTATTGGAAACCTATAATTCTGCACCAAATTTCCCTGTGGGCCTTAATTCCCAGGAAAACCAAGTGGATTCTGGAACAGATTCATTTCTTCAGGCCTGCAACTATGAGGTGTGCTTAGCAGGTGGCTCTCTGAATAGTGAATTCCGTTTTCTCAGACCTCTCTTCCCTGTTTTTTCTGTGGAGCCTCCAAAGACTCAGGAGAATCCAAGAAACTCAACTGATTCTCAAGAAGTCTCTGGTCAAGCAGTGGACCGTAATTTTATGCAGGTGAGGAAAAGATTTCATACGGTCAATGGTAGTGGTCATCTCTCCAATACAGCATCTCCATATATCTTACTCATGTGTCCCAGATCACCCACCCATCCCTGCCCTACATGTCTCCTTGAAAAGAGGCCCAGAGTGAGATAGCCATCCTACGTCTGATATTTCATTGGCCTGCTATGCATTCAGACTGTGCACTAGACCAAAGGAACAAAGATTTGCCCATAGCCAGACAATATGCCTTTCTTTTTGAAGTTAAACCCAAAGCACTCCTACATCATTAAAAGTTGGATGGAAAGAAGCATTTTATGGTAAAACATCTAGTTATCATAGAGTGCTAGGACCCATTCTGGAAAAGTGAGTGCATCAAAATATTTCTACTGCCCTTCTCACTAACTAATCACAGTCAGCATTACTTCTTTGGAGGAGGCTCACACACACACCTGTCATGTTTGTAGGGTTGTGGTGTAATTCAGCAAAAGGTGAGGAGGAAGAAAAAACCAGGAAGATGGCAAGCAACCCAATGAGTCGGGTGGAGGGTTAATTCTTCTCCCCCAGGGCATACTTGCTTTGGTCCATGTTCCCCACCCTCCTTTTTCACATTCTGTACTTTCCTAAGATTCTTCTTCCGTTCTACTTGTGTCTTAACTGAATTCTTCCCATGGCCCAGCAGCTGTATCTTTACCCCACCTGATTCCCAACCTTTCTCTAAATATTTCTCATGGCAGCCTATTCTTCCCTCACTCAGTCTCACCTTTCTCTTTCCTGACCCTTCTTTTCTGTATTTGCCTTCCAATTTGCCTTCTCTTTCTTTCCTTCCCTTTCACAGCCTTTCACATGTCTTGTCTTTCTTTCTCAATTGCCTCAGTTTTCATTCCCTTTTTTTTTTTTCTCTTTCCCTGTCTGATTAGCTTCCCTTGGTCTTATCATCCATTTTTTGCCTCTTTGTAGCACAGGAGGAAGAGAGGGAAATGATGGGGGGGCAATCACCCCTATGATGAGGCAGACCTTAGTGGCCATTGTGTGAGGAGGTTTTGATTGCAGCGGCCTTGTCAAGTGTGTTTGTGGGGTTCCAGGGCATGAAAGATGCCGCTTAAGGAAATACACTGGAGTATGGACTATCTAGAACTTGGGAACCTTTCTTTGATTTTTGGTCCACAGTTCCCAGAATCTCTACAAAGGAACTTTCCCAAACTGTGAGAGGTATATTCAGGAAGGGTCAACCCGGGTGCTATGCTGCCACTAATTATAAATTTTGGCTCTCCTTTATTGCTATTTTGAAAATCTGGCAACTCTAGAAAGTCCACAACTTCATCTCCTGATAGCATTATTTGCCACAGTGCTTAATACTCCCTTGTTGAAACTGTCGATTTGGGCATGGATTTCTCCTGTGCCTTTAGGCTGTGAAGACATACCTCAGGAGTTAATGCAATTTCTCACCAATCTACTTTTCCCCTTTTGCTCCTCTTTTAATTTTCCATCTAATGGATGAAATTATTTCTTGCTTCTGATATAGTTAAAAAATTTTGAAAAGATTTTTTTAAAAAATAATAATTTAAATTTAATTAATTAAACTAATTAATTAATTTTCATTTAATTTCTTTTTTAAAGTTGTTGGTCTTAATGTACCTCATGCCACTCAAAATCTGTTTTCACATCCTTTATTGCCTGTTTGTATTTTCTGTGTTAATTTGTTTCCCTTCTATTCTGTTTACTGCTTAGCTGCTGGCTTTCATTTGCCAGCAATTAGTTAAGTTTGATGCTAGAAGTCTGAGTATCTTGATCAGGAAGATACCCCTGAAAAAAAGACTTTTAAATATAAGACATTTTTTTATTTATATTTCAGTGTGTGTATGTGCACGTGCTAAACTTAGAAAAGGGGCAAGGATAATGTCTTGTAGGAGGCAATGGGTGGGCAGTCCCAAATACTGTGTGTTATAAGCTTTTAGCACAAATTAACATTGTAATCCCAGAATGATTCCAAAGGTGTGAAACAAAATAGACCAGTCCTACATCAACAGCATTTTGCAACAACGCTATTTTAGCAGGATGAGAGCCTGGTGTGATAAGGCCATGAGTATGGTGTATTTAACTCAATCCAATTTACTTCATCTGGATATATCTGATATACTCTATCTCTTCCTTCATGAGCTCCAACAAAGATAATTCACCAAACTTTAAGTCTGTTTATTCTTCTTTTCTTCCTAAACTGTGTTGCTACTGTGCATGGCAGGGGTGGAACCCAAAGGCTGGGAAGGAGAAAAGGAAATACACTTCATTTGGGGGATTGTCATAGGAAGCAGCTGCCTTGTACTGATTCGGACCATTGGTGCATCTGAATGGCAGCAGGAAATTTGCCAAGCCCTAATGGGGTATCTCTGGTGTTACCTGGTGGCCTCACAGCTCACTATTAACCAGAAACAACTCAGCTTAGCTTCTGATATCAGACAGGATTGGTGTGTTGTTCAGTGTGACAAAGTGGTAAGGAATATGTTGGGAATGTCCTGCAGCTATGGCACCAAATTCCACACTCATCTCAGAATCCACTGCACACATAGCAGCCAAAGTCTTGTGTTTAAAAGTTATAGAGGGGTGGGTCAATGTATGAATATAGGCACATAGAGGCGAGCAGTTTGCCACCTTCTCAATTGATCCTCTGTATTGCTACATTTCCAAAATATACTCATCATGTGATTGAGCATTTTTGCTAGTTACAAAATAATTCGGTTGGAAGAAATAAGCAATAAATCTAAGCCCCTTAACTTTGTTTTGCCTTTCAATGCAAACAAAATGTGCTGTCTTCATGGGTGGTTCCCCAAATCAGACACATGTTGGCAATTTTGGTAAAGACATTAGGTGATATTCTTCTCTGTGGGAAAGTTAATGAGAATATTTGAACAAAAAACTCTGAAACCAGAAAACAGCTAGAGAAGGAATTCAAAAGGGGAATAAAGTAATCCTGTAGAGATTCTCCTTATATGAGTGAGTGTGTGTGTGTGTGTCCCATCAGCAAAGATAGTCCCTGTAGGCTTTGCATTTTAGCTAGAACTTGAAGCTCTCACCATGAAAAGACTGGAAACATGGAAAGCTCTTTTCAGGAATGTATGAAGTCTATATCTTTTATTCTTACTCTCAGTGTCTAGAATATTGTATATTTTACTCCACTGTTCTGTATCTGAACAGAAGAACGGTGGGTCTCCTGCCAGCCCCTGGCCACGTTGAAGTGGCAGGACAAGGGCTGGAGAAATGTGCTTAGGGTAAGTCTGGGCTGTAGGAATTAATCCTCAAGTCTGTTCAAGCACTGGGGGAAAAACAAGAAGGGAACTTCAAAAGGATTCTCTTCATCAGGTATTTTGTGAACTTGAGATACCCCTTTGTCATTTTCCTCCTCAAGTGTTCAGATATTCTTTTTGTTCCTGCGCCTTCCACCAAGAGAGTTAAATGAAAAGACTAATTCTGCTTACTTCAAGATACTGGATTGATCACTTTATGGGAGCTATTCATTATGAAAAAGAAACAGGTGTGACATGAACATCAAAGCAATAGATGTAGGGGGTCTTTCTGGGCAGTGCAAGGTCCCAACAGAGACCAAGAACATGAGTAACAAAGTCCCAGAAATCAAAGTCACATCATTCAGCAATACATTATTGAAGGATCCACCCCTAGAAACAATTCTATTCCCTGTCAGTGTTGAAGACCATGACTTCAGAAGCAATGGCAGAACTGTCTACACCACTCAGACAAACCTGACATTTGTGATAAAAATGAATGTGAATAACTGTTATCAGTTAATGACCCAAAGGCCACTAGACAGAAATAAAAAAATGTATATATAATGTCACCATCACAGTCACCAACTGAAGCTCACCTAGTCTCACTTCATCAAGAATAATTGTGAGTAACATTGAAATCTTAGGCATCAATGAAAACTCACTGCATGAAGGGATGTGGATGGAAAACAATATTCCAGGCTTGCTTATAGGTATAGTCCATGCTGTTGACTTCAATACAGAGCTGAATGTCAAAGCAGAATAGTGGTGGTTCAGTGTCATCTTACATCTCCATCAGATTTGAAACAAGAAATCTCTCTTGTCCAAATGAAAGCTTTAGGAAGAGATGAAAGATTTCAATGTGACTGTGAGGACTCTTTTTAGTGGCTCCTCTTCACTAAGTTAAGAAGCTGTTATCCAAGATTGAATGTCCGTTTCATCCTCTACCCTCTTCAGAACAGGACTTTCCTATCTGGTAAGAAGAGGCATAGGCTGGCTACCTGACTACCACTACACTGACTGGATAGAGATTCTTGCCAGAACTCATAATGGAGAAGTAAAGGCTAGTTATAAAGCTGAACATTTTAAGCAGCATGTCTATAATGGTTATTACAGAAGTAGGAAATTACTTCAGTCCAGCACCTCACATCTTAATGTGCTTCTTGTTGATAGTTTTTCAGACTCATATATAATGTCATGGATCCACTAGCTGGATCCATACATTTTTAAAACAGATTGCTTTCAATAAAGAAATATGCCGATCTTTGTATTTTAATATGATATGATGGTTATTATTTCAGCGATTAAGATGCCCTGACTCTATACTTGATTATCTCTTTGTCTCATTTCTTTTCCTTTCTTCCCTTTTCTGCTTCTTTTAGTAGCTGTCCAGGTGGACAAAACAAGGAATTACCAGAAAGAAAGGATTATTTCTTCTTCTAATGCTGATGTATTCCCAGGTATCACTGGAATTGTCCCAGTGAACAGCTCTTGCCAAGAGACGACTGTAATAGGTTTACCATAAGTTGGAAATGACTTGAAGGCATAAAACAACAATTGGAAACAATGAATGAGTCTGAAAATCATAGTTAAATTAAAATCAGAAAAAACTAAGCTCCCACTACTGAGCCATTATTATTTTGATAGATAAGGGAATGCTTTTGTTATAACTTATGAATAGTTTTTCACAGAAGATAGCATCTCAGGTAAGTGCATCACAGAAGAGAAATAATGCAGAGTTTCTTGGCTGCTAGTCTGCTGGTTCTGCTCTTCATTAAAATTGAATGTTGTCTCTAGCATGTTCAGAGGACTGTGGAGCCTTGCAACATGGAGTTAAATACTTCTCCCCAACTCCCACTTGCATAAATCTCCACCTGGGTTATAAATAAGTATACTTCTGGAATCTATGTATTTAGCAGCAAAAATTCTTAGCATCCCCATTCTTAGCAGGGCCAGTGTGTCTGCCTTCTTATGCTTGTTTCCTTTTCTAAAACTGGTTGGCTGCCTGCTGACTTCTTCAAGTGCTAGCATGAATTAAGGAATTCTGGAACTTGTTTTTAAGGAACTATATATTGCTGAAAGGTATACAGTATTTGTCTCTCAAAGAATAAGTGATAAAGTTTCAGTGGAGAAATATTGTTCCATAAAGAGTCCTAGATTGTTATGAAAAGGTAAGCTACATTTCAGCATTATTAAAAAATATGTTTTTTTAAAAAAAAGTTAGAATCAACCTTATTTAATTATTTATTTAGCTAATTGGTCAGGTCAGCACTGACCAACTGCCCACAGTGTAGATTCAAACTAGTCAAAGTTAAAGCTTCTTTACCTTTTCAGCTTCATAATTAGTTCATTAATTATAGTGATATGCAACTGATACAGCCAAAATGAATCAGGCTAATTTGAACTGACTTGTACAAGCTCTGGATTTGATCTGTTTGATCCAGTTTGGTTCTGGAGTAGAATGCCACAGTCATAAGTACTTCAGACTGATCCAAAGACTTGTACATTAAAAATAAGTGGAGGAAAACTCAGACAGTGAATCAATGTGAGCATCTAAGGAGAACACCAAAGGGGTGCAATACAGAGGGGAAGGCAAGGGAGACATGGGCTTTGCTCATTGATAGTTTTGATAACTGTGCAATGAATGCAAAAATCACACCAGCATTCTCCAGTCACAGTGCTTATGATAAGGAATTATGTAACATCATTGAAGTCATATGGTCAGTTCTTCTGGCATCTCTTCACTTGTTTCCTAGATTTAGCTATATTAATAGCAAATTATGAAAGAACTAGGTTGAAGGATAGCAGTTGTGGATTATCTTTAGGGTTAAGTGTCTCTGAATCTTTCTTTAATTTCCTTTTGTCTTTTTGAATAGCCTTGCTTAATCTTCTGTTTCTCTTTATTACTATTTATTAATTTGTCTTACTATTTATTAATTTGTCTATATATGACCCAGTGCGTGTTTAGGAAGTGAAACTTCTTCCTGTCCGACACCGCTTGCCCCAGTTGTTGTTTTTTTATATGTTAGGTGGAATGCAGAAATTGAGTCAACACAGAAAATAGATCCATTCAAGGTGGAATTATATCTTTTGACTGTTCAATTAACTAACCTTATTATTGTCGGAGCCATCAGTGAATTCATAGTTCTTACTATAATATTCAATCTATAAGTTATTGACCAAACCCAGGTTTGAGTAATAAAAATGAAGGAAGAGAAGACATCTTCCTATTGATTATGACCATCAATGTGGAAATTAACTCAGAGAGAAATTGTGGGGGAGGAGTACTCAACTGCCAAGTATATTTTCTATTTTAAATATTCCTAATAGGAAAATTCTATTTCTTATTCTTTATGTTTGTCTTTCCCCTCCTACATAAAGAAGGCTGATACTTTTATTTGAAATATTCAAATCTATCTACCCATCATATGAGGAAATCTATATATTTTATTTATCTTTTTTTTTCTTTTTTCTCTACCCTCTTCTTTTTCAGTTCTCCTGGTTCTTATATCTTCTGTTTAACCTAACTTTTTAGTATCACTTTATTAAGTCAATCAATATAAGTGACTATTTTTCCTTTTTTTTGTTTTGTTCAGTGTATATAGCATAATATACAATTTGCTTATGTGTTGGATTTCATTATGTATTATGCCAAAACCATAAGGTACATATGTAAATATTTTAAGAACTGGTTTTCCTTAATAAAAACAATTTTTTAAAAAAGAAAAGAAATGAAAGCAGTGCCTGGGATCATTTTGAGGTAGAAGAAGATCTCAGGATTGCTATCTGCTTTCACTGTAGGTAGCAAATGAGCAGGGGTAAATGGCCAGGAATTTGTCAGTGTAATCTCTCCAGTTGACGCTGGTAGAGTGTCATGACAATGCTAGGGCAAAAACAGCATGAATTGCCAATACTGAGCAGTCAACACCTTTAAACACTTGTTTTTGTTTTTCAAGAAACAGAAAATTTATAGGTTATCTACAATAAAGACCCCTGAAGTTACCTATCTGAAATTTGGCTGGTAAATCTTTCAGGTCTAGTGTATCTTCAAATTTTATATGAATGTGTGAGAAAATATAGCCTTTTTGTTTGTTTCTCAATGTGTGTCTGTAAAGACAGACCAGTGATCTGGATTTTTTGGATTTCAATTTGGACACAGGGACCAGATCAGATTAGATCAGGTCTAGATTGATCTGGATGGACCAAATCAGGACAAGATCCACTTCTCTGAATTTGGCTCCGAACCTAATTGTGTGGACATGCACAACTCTAATTAACTAATTAATTCCAATAACTGCAGCAGTTCACTCCAGTTTAAAAGACTCCCTAATGACCTTTAGTGTCCTAAACCTACGTTAGTCAAGACAAGATTTTTTAAAAGTTGAGATAATGTTTTTTGAAAGCAGAGCATGTTACAGGATGGATTACTAATTTGCAGATGTAATGAGCTATTGTTGCAGGGTTTGGGAGCAAGCTCCATTTGGCTAAATTGGACTTAATCTGAGTAGTTCATAGAATTGTGCTATTAGTATTAAAAGTGAAGACAGATGATTGTTATGACTGATGACCATGCTAATTCTCTTTCTTTCTCAAACTTTCAAATATGACACAGGTAGGCCCTGTTTCATAAGTACTGTTGTCTTGTAGAATCAAGCAACTAGTTGCTAGCCATTTTAGGAGGAATTACACATTGTGTAGCTGTTTCCTGGATTTTCTTTAATCAATTCTATTTTGATGTTAATGACTGCCCCCACCCTCTGTTTTTCTCTTCCAGTCTCCCCTCCCACACTTGATGAAGAAAACAGGCAGAGAAAATTATTTATTAAACAACAAACCAACAACTGCACATTTATGTATTTGAAATTTATATCTGCAGAAAGGCCAAAAGCGGTATATGACGGACTAGAAAGGATATTGCACACATATAAAGTTCATATGGAGATTTCAGAGACTATTTAACTCCCTCCTCCCTTATATTTGTGTCAGTCGAGACATCTGAGTGCATTTGATTTCAGATGGAACATTTCTGATTGCAGTCTAGTGCTCAGGCTGCATTTATCTAATGTTAACTCAGAATTTACAATGCATCCTTTTATATTCTTTGCAGGCCAGAGCTTCTCTCTCTGAAGACGCAGCTCCCAGACCTGGAGGCCCGGCTTGTGCAGTTAATCAAGCAATAGGTGCAAATGTGAACTCAGGCCAAAATGACTGGCTTTCCTATCAATAGAGGAGGATAATCAACTCAACCCATCATTCTTTCTCTGTAGGAAGAAAAAAAACACCTCAAGAGATCAAGCTTCACACAACAGGAGGACATGGATCCTCTTCCTAAGAAGGAAAGACATCAGGCACAAAGACTTGAAAACGCTTTTGTTTGACCCAAATTGAAATGAACAGGAATGCCCTTGTCATGCTCCCCTTCATTTCAATGGGGTTTGTGTAAGAGAATTTAGAGGTGGATTGTGCCCATACACTTCCCAGGTATATAGCCGCTTAGTTATTTCTGTTCTATAGGATTTTGCCATAGACTACTGCTTTTCTGATCTAGTTTTTAAAGAGACATAGGAAACCCTGCTGCATGGTTATCGCTGTTGTGATTCTACCTTGGTTTGTAGTCATTAGACTTTTTTCCCTGCTCTCCTTAAAATATTTTTAAAATATTTTCAGTAGGTTATGCCATCTTTTCAGAAGTTATGTTCATTGGTATTTATCATATAGAGTATTGCAGAGCAGCTGTTATTAATGGAGTCCTGCCAAAACAACTGAATGAATATACTTAGTAAGAAGAAAAAAGATGATGGACACCATCCAGCAGGCATCTGAAAGAAATAGCAGCTTTGTAAGAAAAGAGTAATTCTATTCATTTCAGTTCCAAATTGAAATTTGATTTCTCAGAAAGCAGTACCCATCATTTCCTAGTTGTATTTTAAACTACATGTGCACTTGCCTGTCTGAATGCTTAATTCTACCACTATCTGTGAAGATATTTGTGCTAGTGACTTTCCTAGTGTCCACACATCCAAACATACATACTAGGTGTGTACATTTTCCAGGTCAGTGTATCCTGTAGCCTGAGATTTCAGGGCCAAGGCTTGAGGCTGTGGGGTTTGGGATGACGTGGGCAGCCTCTTCTGATGTCATGGGGGACCAAGGCAGTAAATGTTGGCAGGTAAGCCAGAACTTAGTCTGATTCAGATGATTATAGAAATAGGCATGAAGGCAATCTGGATAAGTGGAGTCAGAAATAAGATAAAACTTAGATAATCAGGTAACTCAAGCTCAGGAGGAAGAAACAGCAGGCCAAGATCCTGCACCAGGAGACATAGCGATAAAGACATAGCTTTATCTTTGTAGCTGTGTCTCCCAATGATATCCCCCGTCAAATTTACCTGGCAGTACATCCTGCCCCCAGTAAGGCCATTTCTGTGTTACTGGAAGGCAGGAGGGGACTTCACTACTTCAAAGATAGGTTTGGGGGGATTTCTGATTGTTATGAGGTCAGAAGTAATATCCAACTTGTGTACTGTCCATAAAAGTGAAGTGCAATAGTCACTCTCATACCCTCATATATGATTCATGAACAGAATGCCCACCAAAGTATTACTTGACAGACAGCATAATATGCTCAGTATCTGCAGTAGTTGCAACAACTCTCACCTGAGCTTGCATTTCACGTGGCCTTACCTACAGGGCACCTGATGAATGGGGAGCAATTTCTGGACCCTATGCTGCTGTGAGAGCTTGTGGATAGCTCACCAGCAGCAATCAGCAATCTAGACCATGTACTGGTGCTGTCACAGCTTCTGTGCTCCACTCCTGCCTTGAATTAAATCATGTCAGTCCCAAGTGTATGCACCCACTATCTCTCTCCTAGTCCAATCCCCTGGCTTTTTGGTATAATAGCATCATACACGCACAATATACATACAAACACCATCACACTCAGTGATAAAGTCCTGGTGTCTGCTTGGAATGGGTAGAAGTACATGTCCAGACTTTAAAACCACCTTGCATACAAAAATCAAACCTTCTCTGGCATCAATTGCCCTGACATTTGTCTTCCCACCTGGTAACCTGGAAAACTACAGCAATTCTTTTAGGTGGTGCCCTGAGAACTGTCAATTGCAATACATATTAATATATACACTTCCACTAAAAGTTAGCTGTTCCTGTTTTCTTGTGATTTACCCCCAAAGTCCAACTCAGGCTAAGGAAAATGTTGAAACTAATCCTTTGCAACAGTTAAAGAAGAATGAAGCATGCTGTATTTGAAAATGGTGTTTTGCCCACTTATTTATGTTAGAGAGAGCAAAAAAAGCAAGGAACAGCTCAGATAAACCCAACTGTAAATCCTTTATAAAATGTTACTATAAACAGTTCTTAAAAGAGGTACAGACTCTATTATGACTGTGTGCTTTTACAGTTATGTGGCTATGCAGTTGTGTGGGCTGGAATAGACTTTTCTGCAAACCTTTTTGCTTTTGAGAATTGTGCTGTGTTTGGACAGTGGCAATTATTCACAATGATAAAGCATTTTGAAACCAGTTTGGTGAAAAATTAGCAAGTAGTCTTATAGTGAAAACAAGATGGGTAGTAAAAAGAGTGCAGTTCACATACTGCTGGAATCATCAAGAAAATACACTATAAAGGATGTGGAATGCACCCATTTCTTGTTATGCACTGTCCTTTTTTTTTTTTTGTCATAAGAAAATAAACTGTAGTTTTTGCTATTGTTTGCTACATTTCAATATTGGGTTTGTATGTATTTAAAATAAAAAACACAATTTCTAAAATCTGTGGTTGGAAATAATTTATGAAAGACATAACTTAGGGATAGAATTTACATAATTTCATTATTAGGAAACACATATTTTATGGATAGAAAAGCATGCTTACCACCATGTAGATCCTTATGTTAAGTAAGTGTCAAGAATTTACAGTGCCAGAAAGTAATTTTCAAAGGGTAATGTCAATACCCAACATAATTATGAACTCAGTGTATATTTGAAAATTATCTCAAATTTTTAAAATGCCTTACAATATAGCAGTCCCATAAGACTTCAATTGTACATGAACTTTGTATTACAATCTAAATAGCTGGAGATCCACAGTGAGATTTCAAGATAGTGAAGGAGCTGTCTGGATGAGAAGCCAGGCAGTTCTCATCACAGCTGCATCCTGTACTGCAACCAAAATTGAAGGTGGAAAAGAACAGTGTGGCTGATCAATAATAGCATGAATTCAAACCACACACAAGATGTAAGAACAGAACTAGATATGCTGAGAGCTTCATGGCTTCCACATAAAACGTTAGCCCTGCCTTTTGGCTTGTTCTGCCTCATCAGAGCACTTCCCTCTGCATAGTCTCCATGCAGTGAAATATGTTTGTGGGTAAGGGAAAGGAATAGGTGGTTTGGGCCATCTGGTGTTGGTGTGCAGCTGCATGCTATGTTAGGGTGGCAGAGTTGATCTCTAATTTGCTGGGCAAACTGTGACTCTGTGCTCTTTCACATCATAGCTCCCATGCTGCTGGTAGCACTGTTATTAGTAGGGTCTCTCACATCAGACAGATTTTGGCTGAGTGTTAGAGTCTAACTCCTTGCCTGTGGCTCACTGCCAGCAAGGGGGAGGAGGCGAGAATACTTGCTGCGAGGAAGAGGAGGAAGAGGAGGAGGAGGTGGCGGCGGCAGCGAGGAATGTCTGATACAACAACTATTAAGGAAACCACAGAGCCGAGCCAGGTTGAAGTCCAGTCCAACAGTCTAGAAAGCAGAGGTCTGTCCAGAGGGGTCAAGGGATCCAGAACACAAGAGACGTGAGGTTTGCAAGTAATTTGCTACAAGCAAAGGGCAAGCCAGGCTGACAGACCTAAATAGCCACAGAGTATAGGTGTTACTTGTCATTGCTTCCTTAATCTAGCCAGCACAGCTTCCCTCTGAGCTGCCTGTTTCAGCCTCCTTCATGACTGGGGGCTAAGGGGCTCAGGTGACTGGAATTCTTCCACATCACTGCTGGCTCCTTCTCCCTCTGGAGCTGGTTGGGGCAACTCTGCCTCTGCTTGTCCTTCAACTGCTGGGAGTATTTGCAAGTTGGTTTGGTCAATCACTGGCTCTGTTCCTGGCACAATCAGTTGTTCCTTGAGCATAGAGCCATCATCTATCACACTGAGGAGATAGATTAAATGTGCCAAACATCTACTGAGCAGCAGCAGTGGAGGGCAGGGGTGAAATTGGTGGAGGATTTCTCAGAGACAATAGCAGTGGCACAGCTAGTACTGTGCAGAAGGTATTAGCCACTTCTGAATGTCTTTTACCATGAAAGCCCTATGATGAGACAATCCAAAATAAATCAAGAAATGAGACTTCTGGGTTGATGTGGTACCATGTTGCCTCATCCTGTAGCTGTTCTGTGGCAGGAGAGGCACTGGCTGTGGTGAGTGTCAGTTTGAGGTAAATTCAACCATCAGAAAAGTCCTCCAAGGTATGGGAAGATCAGAGGATGAGTCATGAAGGTCCAGATTCCTGTTCCTTCCTTTATCAGTAACATACACCTGTGTCGCCAAAAAGCAGTGATGTATTTAAGTCTTTTACTCCAAGTCTCAAGTCAAGTCTCAAGTCTCTACCTTCAAGACTAAGGTGAGTCTCAAGCCCTTGCAAGATACTTTCAAGTCAAGTCTCAAGTTTGGGAGCTAACTTTATACCCCAATTTGTATTCCAGAACTTCTGGACAGAGTCGAATAAAGTCAATTTTAACAATTTAAGTAGAGTCAGCCCTCACTTTTGTGATTTTGCCATCTCCAGCTTCAGAAGTGGGGAATAGGATCTTTCTTATTCCCCATTACTGAAGCTTCAAGAGCTTTAGAAGGAAGGTTCCTTCCTCTTCAAGCCCATTGCCTAACACATTTTCTGTTCCCCTCTGAGATACATGCCCTGCACTGTGGGTATAAGTCTTGCCTTCTGCTCTTAGGATAAGTTTCAGAAAGCTCCTCCTATATGTAGCAGGGACAGGCTGGTGACAGACTCCAACCCCACCTCAAGCCCATTGTTCCCTCTGAGAAATGTGTCCACACTTTGGCCTTGAGATTGATCATCATGTGAGCAGTCAGTTGTAAGGTTTTTGGATGAATGTGTTATGTTACTGAACCAAGGGCAGCAAGTCAATCACTAAAATATGCAAGTCTCAAGTCGAGTTGAGTCAATGTGCAATTTTTGCTGAGTCAAGTCCAAATTGTATCACTGAAGTGACTTAAGTCAGATTTGAGTCCGAGTCAATTGACTCAAGTTTACATCACTGCCAAAAGAGTGGGTGAAACAGAAGGAACCATAGAAGAAACAACTTGCCTCACCTTTTCCAGCTGCTGGCAACAGTATAAGCATCACAGTCAACTTTCATAATTTTCCAAATTGGACTAGTGTGAGCATATTTTAAAGAAGTTTTCCTAGAAGATAAAGATGTTTTAACTCCTACTGAATTACCTCTACAACTTCAAACTGTGAGTAAATTGTTGAGTTTCGGATAAGCAGAGGAGTGCTATTAAATTGGGCAATAAACTTAAAACTAATAAAATTATTTTAGCAGCAAAAGGACCTGAAATAATTACAACCCTGAATTGAAAAATAAGAATAAGTGTTAACTAAGACTTAACTCTAGGGAAAAAAGGTTATTCACATCCTACCTAATAAAAGCAAGGCCATCCATGACAGGTGGAGAAGAGAAGAATGGTGAACTTGACTTCCAGGTTAAACAGGCTTCAGTAAAAGGAAGATTGGTTCAGAATTGGAAAGGGTAGCAACACCCAGATGAGGAGAGGATTAATTACAGTTTACAGATCCCTATATTGTCTGTTTTGTTGCTAAGCTGTAATACTACAGTTGTCAAAATACAGAGGATATTAAGCAACTAATTTTGGAAGAAATGAAGCTATTGAGAACAGAATTGAATCAAACATTGTCTGAATTAAAGAAAGTGTTAAAAGAACTTTAAAGTGACTTGGCAGGTCTATTTTAAGATGAGTCAGAGATGGACTTTAAAGAAACACTTATGGAAATTCAACAAGCCTTGATCCAAATTACTGATGTTCCACTCCTGGAGAGAATTAATGGATTAAACAATGAAGGGTCTCAGATGCTGTTCCTTATAGAGAAAAGTTGGAGTTATGTGAAGACAGAGGAAACTATTGGGAAGAACATCAAGAGAAACCTTTGACAAAACTAATGGATAGAGACAGGCCAACCAAATCCTTGAATCCCGGGTAAAGATTTGAGATTCCCGAATCCAAATCCCTGAGCCACAATAGGCAAATCGAATCTTTCAAATCCGCCAACCAAATAGATAGTTGGAGACTGGGACACCTGAAAACCAGGGAGACTGTTGATTCCTGAAAACCTGGGAGACTAGGACACCTGGAAACCTGGGATTCTTGAAAATTTGGGAGACCATACATACAAGGGAAGATAGTAAGTAGGTGAGTTTTTCCCTTAGAGTAATAATGGCCTTTGCTAACAATTTCATAAATTGCATCTGGGGTTGTATTCTAAGATATTTAAATTGAACATTTCATATTTAAGTTCAGTACTTGACTGGAAGCTACAGGTTTGAGATTTCAAGGAAAGCTGAAACATTCCTTTGCACAACTCCCTTGCAAACCTCTTTTAGTCACAATTCTGGGGTTGTAAGGTTTTTGGATGAATGTCCAAGGTGTCACAGCCTTCTCTGCCAAAGTGTACTGGTGCATCATAAAACTACAAACCTCAGGGTGCCAGAAGGAGCTACGCAAAGAAAATCCACTTTTGACCTGGATTATCTCTGTACTGTAGTATGTGGCCCTGTTTACACAAGAAGGAAAATGTGGGATTAATCCACATTTTCCTGCCTGTGTACAAAGGGCCTTCATGTCATTCTGGGGAGATCCTGAGGCAAAACTAGGACAATTGTCTTGGACAGATTTCTTCAGAGGGAGGTTTGCCTTAGCCTAGGCTTTTGCTAAGGCTGAGAGAGTGTGTCTTGCCCAAGATTATCCTTCTTTCCCTTGCTTTTTAAACTCTTTTTTTAAAAAAAGGATTCAAAGAATTCGAGATTCCTGAGATTCATGGATTCCCAGAACCTGCCAGGGATTTGGATCCGGATTCAGATTTGGAAAATTCTGGATTTGTCCCATCCCTACTAATGGGGATACAAATAAACATCAATGGATGGCAGCCTGAAGAAGAACAGGAGAGGGAATGTTAAATATTTCAGAGTCAAGAGTCTATGTTGAAAAATACAACAAATATCAAGAATGAACAACTTGACAGAAGAGACCTATTGTCTAAGATTGCTGTGATGTCTTATGTTTTATTAGGTTTTAAGTACAGGAGAAGTCGTGTTTATCATATGCAGAAGTTGGTGCATGGGAGAAAACTCTGTGAGATTTAAATATGAATAATTGACTAAATGACAACTAAATTTAATTGGGCTTTAAGACAATAAGCAGAGATATCATTAATGAATTTGATATACAATTTGATATTTGCTGACTCTGCTGACAATGGCACAAGCAGAGTTGTTCATGCAGCAACATTGTGGTGCATTGTGCTTGCACATTACACATGGCAATTTCATCTTATGGTTTCATCTTGTGGAACAGCACCCATTCGTTGACATGTGCTGTACAGTGTTGCTATTCTGCATAGTGCTGGCATAACATATTTACACATGAGGATATTTATACTATGCCGAGTGAAATTGGGTTGCAGCCAAAGAAACCACCACCTTGAGTTTGCAAGACCTTAGCAGGGCATCTAAAAACAAGCTATCTGGGAGGTTTCTCATTCATAAAATTGCTATAAATCAAAGCAGAGTTGATGATAATTAGCAACAGCAACATTCAGTAACCTTTAGTTACAATTTGGCTACCTTCGGTTACAATTTAACTACATTTGATTAGCAATATCTGTAGCTAAGTCGTGGGATTTCTGATTGTTTCATACCTTGAGGCACCATTAAAGAGATTAGCAGTTCCCGAGACTTGCCACTGAGGGCAATGAGACCTATGAGTTTGACCAGCTTCACCCCACTATTCTGAGTTCTCAGGCCCAGGTGAAGGTGGGAAGAAAGTTTCTCAGGGATGCCTCAGATAAAGAGAAGCACAACTCCATGAAATACCCAGTGAATACATGGAGCAAGTCATTGGGGATCTTCTCATCTGATTGTCAAGAGATTCTGCCTGCTGCCGCCGCCGCTGCCTTGACTTCTATCCTGCCTCCAATAATACAGAAGAACTATGATGAAATGTGATGTCATATCTCTGATTTTCATGTGACACCAAGGTGTTTGTTACATTTGCTAAATGTCTTATTATACATCATTTTAAAAATCGGAATAAAGCAGTTAAATTCAGTGTAACATAATGAAGTAGTCATATACTGATGTATCATGATAAAATATATAATTGATTAAAAACAACAACAACTAAAGCCACAGTCACATAGAAGAGCTGAAGCCACATTGCAAGGACAAGGTACTAAATTTTAAAGTATTTATTTTTATTTTCCAAGAGAAGAATAATTTATACCCAGATACACATCACCAACAAAATTATATAAGAGACAATAAAACATAAGGGAGCATATCGTGAACACAATTTTAAAGAAGAAATTTTATTTTCTAGAAATCCATTATTTCTGTGTCTCCTTTTTTATTCTGTTTACAGTAAGTTTAATTGAATATGCTATAGCCAATACCCACTTGTACCAATTTAAGACAGGAGGATAACAGGAAGATAAGCAATAACTTGTCCTAAATTAACAAACATGGAACTAATTATAAATCTTCTGGATGAACAACATCTTTAAAAGTACATAAAATGGAAATTTGGGGGGTGAATCCATTTAGTATCCTGTTGCCAAACATTCTGTTTTTTATAACATTACCAAAATACAAATAATAAAGATACTGCTAGGAATAGATCTCTCTAGTATTTGTCCTTTTGTATACCATAAGTCTTCTTCAAACATGAATGAGTCAAATATCATCTATATATAAATTTATAAACAGGAAACTAGGAGCACTTTGACTTAAATTCTAGATCAACCAAAATTTTGCTATAATTCTGGAACAACTTTCAGACTGAAAATAGCATTGGGATATTAAAAGATAAATAAACATGGGCTGAAATCTTGCACTGGAGGTTATAATGTGTAATTTTACAATTATGAGTTTATGTCATTGACTCAATATAAAACCACAATAGTGAATTGCAACAATACACTACAGAGCACCAGCAAGACATCCTCTTGTATGTCGGTGGCTCCCATTGTACAGTGGAACATATTGCACGTCAGGAGACATTGCAGATCAAGACATATTGCATATGGGGAAATAGTTATTGCATGATTCAAATGTATGCAATAATAAGTCAGTTGACAATGATATAACCTCCTGATAGAATGCCAGCAATTATTTATATATTTACTTATGATAGACAGGATTTTTGTTTTGTTTTGGATGCTGAAGAAGGCATTTGATAGTATAGAGTGGTCAATATCTATACAAAGTTTGGGATATTTTAATGTTACAGAAGTTTATGTTTTAATTCACTAATGCTTATATATAAGAAATCAACTAGAAAGTGTAAAGAAATTAAAGTCCTCTTTTAGATTTATTTATTTCGTTTACTATCACAGTTTTTTTCAAGTTTTAAGATGAGAAGATGAAACCTAAATGGATCAGTTCTAGTATGAAGAAATGAGAGACAAATAATTTATATACATAAAATAACAAAAGAAATACTTGGGGATTTATCAGCATTTTTTTATGATAATGTTTTTATGATAATTCTGATAATGTTGTAATGGATAAGTATCAGAGAAAGCAGACTTAATATCTTGACAGATACAGCTCAAAGGGTAAAGTTACCCCTTACATGGTTGGGCAAAATTGCTCTTATTATGTTGAATTTAATTTCTACACACACATGCACACAAAAATGGATTAGACTGCAATAATGTGTCTTTAAAAAAAACATAAAACAGCATTGAAGTAAAAAAAAGTCTTTTATGCTTGTCTATTGTGTGTGTCTGTGTGCATGCACACATTCATGTGTATGTGTGTGTGCATGTTTTAAATTTTTGTTTCTTTCTTGGGGAGCTATAGAAGGAACATAGCAGGATATATCTGAACAAATTACAAGAAGTCTCAAAGAGAAGACAGGAAAATAATTTCCAAAGTATCAAAGCAAAACTTCCTGATCATCCAGGACACCACATATATAAACAAACTGGTCCCCGCTTTCCCTAAAAGGGACAAGGGCTCCATTTCAGTTAAAAATCACAAAGTATTGGAGGCATGAGGGAAGTTGAAGTTTGTTCTCTAACTCTGGGAGAAGTGTGTACAATCCTTAAATCTCTTGCCCACCCTCCTATAGCTATAAAGCTAGAAAACCAAATGGAACAAACAAAACAATAGTTCTTTTAACCAGTTCAGACTACAATCCCTGCTGGTTATTTGAGTAGCTTGGCTCCAGATGCCTTTGTCTTTGTTATTTTATTGTCAAAGGAGTGGGGCAAAGTCCATATCCAGCACAAGACCACAAAGCACTGTTCCCCTCCCCTCAGGTTAAGATCCTAGTTGGCCCTATCTCTTTGGTTCAAGCCACTCAAGGAACACATTGGTCATTAGCCCCATAGATTCACAACCAGGCTCCCAGCCCCAAGCAATACAGTTCTTCAGGGTTTAACTGAGACCAAAGCTGTTGTAGAGGTTATCACCCCCACCAGGGGGAATATATCAGAACCCACAGCTTGCACGTCCTTTCAATCAAGTAAAATAACAAATACATTGGGATAAGAGCTTTTAAGTTTAGAGAGGAATCAGGTAGGCAGCTTGTTGAGTGGCTCTGGATAGACAACATTAATGATTGCAGGGTGAATTCCTCTGTAAGAAATAAGTGCTTTCTAGTTGATTATTGCAGAATGCAACAGGTAAGTGGTTGCAGGATGAGTGTCTAGGGTTAGAACTGGTAAGTTGTGGCAGGATGAGTACCTTGGTAGACAAGAGATAAGAGGCTGCACAGTGAGAAAAGGGGAGGATTAATCAAGAGAACTTGATAGTCAATGTTTATATTTCTCTATGCTTAAACAAACTGACTTTAAATAGTATATGGGAGAAATTCGGTAAGCATATTGAGTATCTAGAATCCCTGTATCCCACTGCAGTATTTGTGATTCCTGGGAACTTTAATGCACACATTGGGAAGTCTGTACAACCTCTTTCCATCATGCCCTAGAACTGAACACACAAGAGGATTGGTCCAGCCTCCAAGTTTCCCAAGATGATAACTGTGATCATGCAGGATTCTGGCAGGTTGAATTGACAAGGAAGAGAAATTTACATTAAAGAATTTATTACTAAAGAAGACCAGGAAGGAGAATACACTCATTTTTCCAATTATAATGCCAGTATAATCAATTATATATTATAATAGGTCAGTTGCTCATTTTGAAGCTGCTGGCTATTCAGAGAGGGACCACCTACCTCAGTTCATCTCTAACAACAATATTGGTATGCTTAGCAACAAGAAAATAAAGTGGACTCCTGAAGTGGATCTAGCGCTGAACTCAGAAAATTTCAGTATATTGCATACTGCAATTCTTTCAGAAAAATCACCCATTGAAGCTATAAAGTTATTTTGAGATCTGGGGAACAATTTTAGAAATATATTTAAAAATAAATGCTTTTTAATGTTTTTGATATAACAAAAGATCTTACAAAATAAAAATACAGTTTCTCCCATCTTACAATATTTATTTTGTAGTGTCTATTAAAAGAAAGAAGAGGTGAAACAAAATCTTAAATTAAATATAAGACATGTAAAAGAAAAATATATCAAGATCAGAAGAAAGAAATGCAAACATTGGTTAGCAAAATAATAAAAATGACCCCCTTCTTGAGTAGTGATGAGCGCTTCTTGATAAATATCTTCTTCTGAAACTTAAGTAAGTTTTATGATTTCTCTACAGCTAAATGCCTCTTTATTCTTAAATTAAGCAGAGGTAAGTTTACTCAACTGGAACTTGGACTTATTCTTTGAGGCTTGCAATTGATAATTTCCCCCATCTGGATTCCCAGATGGGAGTTAATATGTTCCACTCTTGCCTACATTGTTATACTGTTATCTGCTAATGACACTGTTTGTCAACTTGCAGTTTTTCTCAAAACCCACAATGGAACTTTGGGGTAAAACATATTTTTGTATTTCATACATACTTTTATGAGTGCTTTTCTGACAAAAATGATCATAGAATTCTTCATTTACTCTAACTTTTCCATACCAAACATATGCTTGCCATTCTTAATTCAAGTTAAACCCCCCTAAATTTAACAATGTTGTATTACTTAATGTAATCCATTCTGTTAGCCAGGAGAAACAGCAAGTGTAATAATAAAGTTTTAAATCAGATAGACCCGATGAGCCTAGAAATATATGTGCAACAGTGCATTGGTCTGATACAGAATGTAAATGGGCTAAAAGACAGATGGACAGAACTTACAGAAACAGTAGTTCTGGTATCTGGATAGAAGAGTATCTAATTTTATGCAAAAGCATAAAGCTCTGAAATAGAATAAAAAGTGCCAAGATGGAGCAAGTATTTGGCAAATGTTGACATAAGCCCCTCAAGATAGACATAGTCTTTTTCTTCCTTCCTTCCTTCCTTCCTTTCTTTTTCTCTTTTCCTTTTCCTTTTTTTTTTTTTTTTTTTTTGAGCATGGTGATAAGTTTACTAGACAATGTTCATAACTATCCAAAGTGTGTGATTAGCCAAGGTGAATGGATGTACTTCTATCAGATATGATTTTCTAGTAGCAAAGGGATGACAAATAAGATTTTGGAAATCCCATACTATTTATGTGATTGGCCTCCTGTATCTATAATTGAGGTAGAAGATCTTATTTCATAATTAGAGAACAATAAAGAACCAGGGACAAACTTTATACTACCAGAATTGCTAAAATCTAACATTAACTAGTTGCCCACACTGCTTCCTGTTGTATTTAACTGCAATAATTTAACTAAGGAAATCCCTAAGATATGGCCCAAAAACTGAACCAGCAATTATTGGCCTACTAGTCTGCTATATATAATCAACAAAACTGTATGCAAAACATCTGTACAACAAGTTAATAGACTGGATGGATTAGGAGCATATTTGCCTGAAGGACAAGCAGGATTTATACAGGGTAGATCAGCTACAAATCAGTTTGTGATTTTGAACCATCTTATTGATAAATATGCCAAAAAAAGGAGTTTTATACTTTTATATTCAGCTTTTATAGATTTAAAAGCAGCATGACTCAATCTATTGTATAGGATATTGGGGAAAAATGAGCTCAACATCTACACCCATTTTCATAAGCAGCTGAAGACCTTCCTCTTTGTCTCATCATCTTAAGTCATTGAGTTGTGTTTAAAGTACTGAGATGGGTAGCAACTGGTAAGGTGTTGAAATTTTTGATCCTGTTAAGGGTGTATTTTTTTTAAAAAAAATTGCAATGTATATGTATATATACACACAAGAAGTATAAGCTGTTAAGAGTGTAAACATTTTTTGAGGCAACCTGTAGATAAAAGACTTGTTTTCATTGTCCAAAGGCAATATAACAAGACATGGCTCAAGATCCTGTGTTATCTACTAAAGGGATCGAACAAGGATGCATTCTGGCCCCTGGTTTCCTCAATATGTACATCAGTGATATTGTCGATTTCTTTTCACCAACCTCCCATGCTCCAAAGCTAGCAATTAAGAAGGATTCCATATTATTGTATGCAGATGATGCAGTAATTTTGTCACAGATGATAGTGGAATTGACCGGATTCCTGCTTTTTCTGAATACTGTAAAAAGAAAAAAAGAAAAGAAGGAATATCTTCAAATGAATTAGGATAAAATAAAATCTTGTTTTTCTCCAGGTTTTATAACTCCTCAAAATGGTACTTGGATGGTCATACTATAGAACAAATTAAAGTATTCAAATAACTGGGAATAAGGTCTATTGGGATCTGATCAACTCAGCAAGATTATGTGACACAAAACGTTAGGAGAAGTATTAGAATCATATTGTGATTTTTTTTTAAATGAAGGGCACAACTTCATTTCTGTGGTGCTTGAAGTTTTCAAAACTAGGCCCATAGCCCAAGTGCTTTTGGGGCTACAAATATGGGCTGATGCTAATTTAAAACCATGACAAATATTTTTTCATTATTCACCTGTGCTTAAAATGCTGCTCTGATGGTGTTACTTTAGCTGGTGTTACTTATACACAGGCTTGGCTGAGAACATTCCTTTACTAGTTCTATTTTCACTCAGCTCCAATGGGTTTGCTCCCCTTAGTTCAAACAGATTTACATGTCAGCAGCTACCTGAAAGCAGTTAATCAAAGGTTAAACATGACTGGTTTTTCACCTCAACAGCTCTTACAATAAGATACAACCAGAGCCAAATAAACAGTGAAACAAGGACTGAATAGGTAGAAACACTGAAACTGTTGCCTATGTCTTATTTTTTTGTTCTTTGTACAGAGATTCATAAGAAGAGCTAATTGTCCTTTTATTGCTATCTTATCCAGGACGCTCCACCAATCATGATCTTGTGGTCATATTAAATAGATTAACATGTTTAGCAACTGGTGCTAGAATAGGGGGAATAGTTAAGTTGTGACTCTGAACTGCACAATTAATATTTACACACAGACACTATATTAAAGAATCTTAATTACATCTTAAGCCCTTTTAGCTATTTTATTTATATTTGTTTTAATGTATTAGTATTAGTATTAAAAAGCCTTTATGCTGGCTTATGTCTCCTGGTATGTATTGTATTATATTTGTTATAATTGCATATAATATAATTATATAGGCAATTATAATAATATATATTATAATAGTTATTATATATATAATATATATACATATATATAGTGCAATTAATATCATATCATACAATAATATTATAATTTTAATATATAATTTGTTATAATTGCAATGGCTCAGTGAAGAAAATACAGATAAACCAATAATAGAAAAGGCTTTAAAAAATGGTTTCAAATGCACACCACCCTGATGCAGAGGATTTTCTTTGGCATTGATTGATGTACAGTTGGAAAAGAGCCATGGAAAATTTCTCAGTATATGTCTACGGCAGCAAGATTGTTGTTTGCACAAAAATAGGCTAGATTTGCCGGAAGAGATAGGTCTTCAGTACTCTTTTAAATTGAGACAGTATATTTTGCTGTTGAATCTCATCCAGCAGGTCATTCTACAGTCTAGGGGCTGCCTGTGAGAAGGTTCTCCTCTGGGTCATTAGTGATAGGTCTTAAAGACTTGGGACACCTTTTAGACTTTTTGCAATAAAAAAAATAAAAGGATGCGGTAACTTTTGATTTTGATGTTTAGAAAGAGTAGACTGTTGAATGAAGGGAATATGGTGTGATTTTGGAAAGGGATGTATGAATAACTGCCAAAAGGAAGATTGAAGGTCACTTTTTTCTCTTTCTCTCCTTTTTAATTTTTTTCTTCTGCACTTTTAAATTTTTATCATATTGCATTTCTGTTTTCTATCTTTTCTTTTTTTCTCTAATTTCAATAACTCTTATGACATTTCTGCACTAGACTGTTAGAGTGCTATTATTCCACTTTCAACTTCCTATGGAATCCTGGGGTTTGCAGTTTAGGGAGGGGCCTCATAGCACTATAACATTGTCGTGCAGAATTGGCCTTAATGTATTTCTTATATATATAGGACTCTCTGACCAGTTTAGGGTGTCCTGGATTCACTAGTTGTTAGAGACTCTCCCAGCTATTACATGTAAGTGAGATAAGTGTCCCTCTGTGATGGGTACTGTTTTCCTTTTCCAGTTCGGCCAGCCAACAGACTTCTTGGTCTGGCTAAAGCCAAGTTACTTCTGCCATCCTATAACTTCTACTTTCCACATCCTTGCTAATCTCAGTATCAGCAACTGGTTTTTTGTCAGCCACTATGCTCCATTCTCCTTGCACATTTCCTCTGGGAGTTTTAGAAGACTCAAGAAACTGGCTCTTGTGTAACAATGACACTAGAATGTGGGGAGAGATCCTATCCTTCCACACTAGCTGTAGTTAGGCACTCTGGTCCTGCTCCAAGTTGTGGCTATTATCTCTGGAGCTCAGACTTCTCAGGCAGAGGGACGACAGAAATGCTGCATTAAACAGAACTGGGCTGAGGCTCATTACTGGTAAGTAGATCTGAGCCCTCAAGCAGCTCCTTAGGCAAACCTAAATCTAGATACGGCAGGTTCAAGAAGAAGAAAATCTGCCAGTGGCACAGCACAGGCTATAATCTATTCTCCTATCTGCTTTTTGACTGACAAAGAGCACTTCTGCCTTGTCTGGATTGAGCTTTAATTTATTTGTCCCCATCCAGTCCATTACTGATGTCACATACTGGTTTAGAACCAAGGCAGCTTCTGTGGAATTAGGAGAAAAGGAGAAATAGAGTTGGGTGTCTTCAGCATACCGGTGGCACTGAACCCCAAACCTCCAGATGCTCTCTCCCAGCAGTTTCATGGAGAAGTTGAATAGCATGGAGAACACAACAAAGGGACCCCACAGACCAATGGCCAAGGAGTTGAACAGGAATCCCCCAGCACCATCTTCTGGGCTTACCCTTCAGGAAGGAACAGGGCCACTGTAAATCAGTGCCTCCAACTTCCTCCCTGCAAGGAGACCAGGAAGGATGAAAGCCACCTAGAGATCCAGCAGGACCCACACTTTCCTTGTTGAGATCCTGGTGTAGATTGTTCAGCAAGCTGACCAAAGTTGTGTCTGACCCATAATCAGGCTGAAACCAGACTGAAATAGATAAAGATAATCCATTTAGTCCAGGAATCTCAGGAGCTGGGAAGCAACCACATGTTCCAATACTCTGCCCAAAATGAAATGTTGGACACTGTCCCTTATGGAAGGATCCAGAGGAGCCTGTTCAATAGAAGCAACGGCCCTACAGCCATCTCCTTCAGGCATGTCAGAACCCTGTCTCATTGTAAGGAGGTATTCACTACTCACTTCACCTACTTGGCCAGTTCTCCTCTGGTTCTTTTAATGAGCCAAGCCAGGAAAGGGTTTAGTGAGTATGTGGTAACTTTCTCTTCTCCTGTCCAAACTAAAAATAACTCATTATTATTGCATAAGGTTACGTCCTCCAGGACTGTATCAACTGTATCGTCTTCCAAACTAGAATGGATGTGGGTGATCTTATCTTCAAAGAGCCATGGAAATGCTCAGCAGTGGGCTGTTAAGTAGCCTGTATTATCTTCTCCCAGAGCCAGAATGGAACAGTGATATGTACTGACATTATTTTCCTGGGTGAGGTTCCTTAAACCTATCTATAGATGATGGTTTAGTGATGGACAGTTCAGACAAGACAGGATCTTCTGTACTTCCCAAGAGGGCAATAAAATCAAAGCATAGCAGGAATGTCTTATATTCATTTTACTACTGATGCACAATTTGCTGTTTGTAAATGACTAGTTATATTAAATATTATTCTATTTTCTTACTCTCTCACTGATATATTAAGTGAGAAAATTTGACAGCTTTATTTCTACAGATACATACATGATTTAAATAATTACTGAAAGAAAACAGCCTCCTTTTGTGGAATAAGGGCCAAGTTAGCAACTGGAAAATATGCAGAAGGGAAACTTCTTTTTCTTTTCTAAATTGTATTTTATCTAGACCAATAAGTCAAATTGGTTTTGAATGCAATATGTAATGTATTATAATCTTTTTCTTTATGTAATTTATTTTCTTTATCAGGAAAAGAATTTTGTACTATTTCTTTATTATAATATACACATAAATGTTTGGTCCGTGATACAATGGAAATAATAAAAATATAAAAAAAGATGCATACAGAATTTAAAATTATTTAAATACTAGTATTTCAACTTAAGTTTCTAATAAAGATTATCTCCTTTGTTTGCAGGATCTTGAGGGGAAGCAACTTGTGAAGTTATTTAAAATGCAAACACTTTGCTGTACTGGAGCTAAATGAGAGAGTGAAGAACTCCTGCTACTTTTTTTTTTTTTTTAAATGCACATAGTGACTTCTTATTTTATATTTTCACAGATTTCCATGTCTGCCTGTATTTGAGTATGGAGGTTGTTCTTGGAAACCAGTTCCAGTATCAGCTGTCGTCAAAAAAACACCAGCTGGAGATAGAGGTTGCATGCCCCCCCATCATAAAATCTTTGCATCTGAAATTAAGATCAGGAGAACAAATTAAGAGCTAGTGTTCTCTCTGTGAATAGTTTTGTTATCAATAGGCAGGTTTCCAAATAGGACAGCATATAAATAAGAACTTTTAAATGAGGCAGTATTCCTGCATTCCATTCTCCCGCCTCCAGTTTGAAATACTAAAGCAGGAAAAGCTGCCCCATGTTCTCTGATCATTTGTCATCTGCGCAAAGAACTCTGTATCTAGAATGAAAATGAGCTCAAGAACTAGTTGTATTCAGTGGCAGAATATTTTTGGGCACCCAACTAATGACAGAGTTCATAACTATAATTTGGTGACATTTTCTTAATATTAAGGAGCTAGCAATTTGAACTGAGCAATTACAAAAAAAGTCTGCCCATTGAGCTCCATTCTCAAACAGCAGTCTTCTGAAGCATTTTTGAAAAGTTTGTAGAATAAAGTAATGTAAATGCTTCTTCATTACTATAGCCTGCTTTTTGAATCTGTTGTTGGAGGTTCCATGTTTTCAATATGGAACCTCCAACAACAGGAAAGGTGGAGGGGGAAAAAAAAATTTGGGCCATGGGAGGCTTAAACCAGGAATGAGGAAACTGCAATCATGCAGCCTGAGCTAATGGAGGCTAGAATCCCATAATACCTGGGGACAAAAGCACAAGTAACCCCCTCCCCAGTGCTTAAAGACAGACATATGTCTGAACAGCTGTATGTTAAAATTATCTGTAAAATTAAAGCAGAAAGGTGGTAATGTAAATTTCAAAAGATCACCATATTTCCCAAGCAAACTTACTTGTTTCTAATTCTGTCTTAGCAAACATTGCTTTTAAATACACTTAATCCACACATGTTCTTTTTTAAAAAATAAAACGAATGAGGTTGCAGCCCAAGGAATAAGGTAAGTGGTATTTGAGATAATGCTCATTGGAATTTTGCATCATTGTATCACATACAGCTGATGATGTTGGATATCTTTAGATTCTCGGCCTCAGCCATGGCGATGCACGCCTGTGAATTCTCTTTCACGCTGATTGGGGTCTCACATGTCTCCCCAATATCCATCAGCAGTTGCTTCATTCACTGTAGCTCACCAGCTATCTCAGACAATGCTGCAAATTCAACTTCAGTTGTGCTCAGAGCACCACATAGCTCTGTTTCCTGGACCTCCATGCAACCAAACTGTCTGCATATTTTATAGCCAGTCCAGTGACAGACCTCTTGTCAGTCTCAGTGATGGGAGATGATTTACAGTACCGGCAGATGATTCCTTACCAAATGGACAAGAATTGTAGTGTGATACTGTGATATTTAATAGGACATCTGTCATTACAGTATGGATTCTAGGTGAATCACAGTAGTCACAGTAACTGAACTGAAACTTCATTTTCCGAAGTAGCATACTTCTAATTAAAGCATTCAAGCATCAAAGTTGGATGTGGCCATCATTTCTATGCCTTAGCTGTATATAACCACAGCTGTCTGGTTCGTTAACATTGAATGATGGACCAGATTGTTGCACTACACCATTATACTAGAAATGTCTTATGCAAAATTTACTATTGAACCAGTGGCTAAAGAGAAACACTGAATGTGTAATCACACACGATAGGGGCAAGGTTCTTTTGAAATATAAATTTTAAATGACATAATTACCGGCCCATCAAACTGATAGGATGGATTTTTAGTTTGGTTCCTGTGTTTGCTAACTTGACCCATTGTCACTGAAATCAAGAAAGAAAAGGTCACCGTGTTGGTCAAAGGAAAAATTCCCAAACAAAATGCTAAAAATTATGCTAGCATAATATATATATTAGGTGGACCCAAAGTTTACAAGAAAACATATTCAAGGGTTACAAAAGTTACAAAATAATGTGTGTTTGAGTTCTCCAGAAGATTCCATCATCAGGCAAATGATTTTAAAAAGCAAATAAGGGGCAAGGAAAAGCAAGCAAGCTGGTATTTAGGCATTGTAGTCTACATGGGATTACAATCTTAAAATGCCAAATAGGAGGAGACTGCAGAAATTCAATTTGCCTTTATGAGAAACGGAGATGTTTTCAGGTACCAGAGCATGCCCCATGTGCTACTGGGAAGCAGCAAACTAGATGACATTGCTTGTGTGTCCAACATTGCAAAGATGACATTGCATTTTTGAAACTATAAAATCTAGTTGTTCACTATCCTTTGGCAAAACACACAAATTAGAAGCAATGAAAACCTATACAGTTCTCACATAAAAAAAAGTTTTACTTTTCAGTGACAAATGTGTGCTCCCATCTTCCCACCAAAGGCATCGATGACTCAGGTATTGCAGATTTTAGCACACAATCCCATGGTGACTATGGTTACTGCAACTTCAACAGTAGTGCTGAGCAATAGTTGCTGTGCTCTTATATTTTCCTTAACTCTTAGACTGCACTGCTCTTTCTGTGTTCTTTGTATATCAGGATCTCAGGTGTAGCACTTTTTTTTTTAAAAGCAGAATGGCACAATGAAGATGTTTGCTCAGGACTGCTACAATATTGGGCATATTCTCTATCCTTAATTAAGAGCCACGCAGCCTCTTCATTTTTGTTCTAATTTGGTCTCTTTATACTTTATAAAATATTAAAAACAAATACTATCTTAACAGAAAGCTCAATGAGAAAAAAATCTTTATATATTCTAAAGAACATTTATTTTCAAAAACTTTCTATAGAATCCTTCTGTAGTTTGATATTGTAATTTTAAAGTAATCAGGATACAAACAGGATAAATATTTGGGAATCTTTGTATATATTAGTCTTATGCTATGATTTCACCTTAAAAAAAAAACACATCGAGGATGACTGATTCTTAATACTGGTGCAATTTTTGTTTTAAACTCTGAGTGTCGCTGTTTCTTTGTAACAATGTGATTAACAAACACCATTTTAGGTGTCTTTCTGCAGAGGATGCACAAAAGCTCAGACCTGCTTTCACTCAGTCTGGGTGAATGGATATACAACAAGAAAAATTTGTGCAATCTGTGCAGCTTTGTAGCCTCGCTTTCAAAATAAGGTAACAAATACAAGCATTACAGCAATCTGACAGTGACTATCTACACAAGGATGAAAGAAGACTATGCTTCCAAAAAGAGAATTCTCCTTTGCTTTGTGCTGGTCTTTGTCTCAGCAGCAGATTCTGGGCCAATACAACATTTAATTCTTGAGGAAATGGACAAAGGCTGTATTGTTGGAGATACTGAAAAGGATTTTGGACTGGATGTGAATCTGCTGTCAAGTGGTGAAGCCCAGATAATTTCCAGAGGTATGAAACAATATTTTGCACTTGATTTGCAAAATGGTTGTGTGTTTGTCAGTGATAGAATTAATAAGGAACAGATTTGTCACCAAATGGAGAGGTGTCTGTTAAAATTTGAGGTTCTTGTACATGATAAGATGGAGGTTTTTTTATGGCTCAGGCTGAAATAGCAGATGTTAATGATAATACACCGAGCTTTCCCATGGTAGAGCTGGAGTTAACAATTGCTAAAAAATCAGGTCTCAGGACACAATTCTTTTTACCTCAGGATCCAGATCTAGGAACCAACTCTAATCAGGACTACCATCTCAGCAATAATAAACATTTTTCTCTATATATACAGAATGGCACTGATAGAATGAAATATGCAGAACTGGTCCTTGAAGAGTTTCAATTAGCAACAATCATGCCTCAGATTAATCTCACTGGCACTGATGCTGCCACTGTGCAAAGTTATTAAACTGAGAACAGAAAATGCATCATCTAATTCTCACTGCTATTGATGAAGGAGAACCAGCCAAGACTGATACTGTGTGAATCTTTGTTGCTGTTGCAGATGTAAATGACCATGCTCCTATTTTGACTAAGTCTCCGTATGAAATGACTGTTGTGAAAAATATCCTTAAATGCAACTGACCATGATGAGGGAATAAATTCAAAGATATTATTTTCATTTAGAAAAATTTCAGACAAAGCCATCAAAATATTCCACTTGGACCCTGCTGCAGAGCAAATATTGGAGATGTGGATTTTGAAGATGTCAAATATCATGAAATAGAGATACAAACACAAGATGCACCTGGATTGTCTACTTGTGCCAGAGTAGTAATAAGAATTATGGATGCCAACGACAATTTATCATAGAATGCAATTATATCACTTTTCAGCAAAATTGAAGAAAGCTTCTCTCCAAGATGTATTGTAGCCCTTAGAAATGGCATGAATGATGGAGGAAATGAGGTTGTCACATGTTCCATACCAGCAAGTCTTCCATTTCTTTTGAAGAAATCATTTGACAATTATTACAGATTGGAGAGCCTCAGTATCTTAAACAAGGAGAAGATCTCAAGAATATACCATCATAATCATAGCAAAAGACCAAGGGATTCCTTCTCTCTGCATCTGCAAACTTCCACTTAGAAATGATATATTAAAATGACAATGATCCAGATTAAAAATTACAACCTTCACTGGTTACATTAAGTTACTAGTTAAGACATATGACCCTGATCGTGGAGAAAATGGTAGAGTAACATATTCCATCACTGAAAGAGATATGGTGCTGCCCAGTCCTTTGCATAAAATGTTGGTCAGAAATGTCTTCCTTTTTGCTACCTCTCTATTAGCTCTGAGAGTGGAGTTGTATATGCCCAGAATTCCTTTGATTATGAAGAGATCCAAGAGATGCGGTTCCAGGTCAAGGCCCAGGATGGGAGCTCCCCACCACTCAGCTCTAATATCTCAGCGACCCTCTTCATCTTGGATCAGAACGACAGCGCTCCAGAAATCCTCTACCCTTCCCCTCCCACCGATGGCTCCACTGGGATAGAGCTGGCCCCTTGCTCCTCTGAGCCAGGCTACCTGGTCACTAAGGTGATGGCTGTGGATGCAGACTTTGGCCAAAATGCCTAGCTCTCCTACCAGTTGACCAAGGCCACAGAGCCTTCACTCTGGGACTCCACACTGGAGAGATCAGGACCACCTGGTTCTTTCTGGAGAAAGACGCCCTCAAGCAAAGCCTGGTGGTTTTGGTGAAAGACAATGGGTACCCTCTCTCTTCCTCCATCACTGTTACTGTGGTGCTGGCTGACAGCATTCCTGAAATACTCTCTGAGCTCAGAAGCATCTTAGCTCCTATAGATCTCCCTTCAGATCTTACCCTCTATCTTGTGGTTGCAGTGGCCTTTTCTGCTTTTTCTTTGCCTTCCTACTTGTTTTACGGGCCATTTGGCTGTACAGGTAGAGAAATTAGCAGCTGTGTAACTCATGAATTGGGAATTTTAATAGAGATCCAGTTTCACAATTTGTGGTTATTGGTGGGTATTAATGAAAGACAGAGGAATGAGCAGGTAAGTTTGATTTTGTAAGCTTGAATAAATGTTCAGTTGTGTAATGCAAAAATAAATTGAACTTGATTAGTTTTGTGCTAATGTGGGGCTTAATTGTGTTTGTGAAAGAGATTTACTTGTGCCAGCTGGATGTGTGACTGAATTACAGTGACCCAACCATATGCTTCTGGTAACATGACATGAAACAGCAGTTACTTTGTACTCCCTAAACTGCGAGATGGACTTTTCTGTTTTCATTCTTAATAGCCTGCTTCTGCTCAACTAATTGATTGTGTTGGGACTGTGGACTGAATCTTATTTCAGGAAAGTAATGGGCAAAAATTCACAGCGTAAATACCTTAAAGACAACAGATCCTGTTTGGTCTTGGAAGTTAGGCATGTCAAATCTAGTTAGTACTCGGATGGGAAATTGCCAACATACATCAGGTGCTGGCGATTATATTTCAGAGGAATCATAGAACTGGAAGAGACCACAAGGGCCAACCGCCGGCCATGCAGAAATACATAAAGCATTCCCAACAGATGGCCATCAGCCTCTGCTTGAAACTGCCCAAAGAAGGAGACTGTACCACACTCCAAGACAGCATATTCCATTGTTGCTTTGCTTTCATCATCAGGAAGAAACTGGCAAAACCACCTCTGAGTATTCTTTTTTTTTAAAATTAAGATATTAAAATTTTAATAAGATTCAGAGTATTCCTCGCCTAAGAAAGCACTATGAAATTCATGGAGTCACCATTAAGTTGATGACTTGAAGGCACATATATACACACACACAATAGACAAAAATACTGCATAAAGTTGAGACACTGGTACTATATTATTGCTGTACTGATCTTTGTTTAAAGATTGGAAGGGTATATTTTTTATTCATGAGGAGCTTTGGGAAAGCTTTTCATTTTGAAAAGCTTTACAAAAGTTTTAAATTAAATATACATACAATGAATATCATTCCTAGAAAATACAAATAATATACATCTATACACAATGTTGCATTGATTGGTTGTTTTATCATCAGTAACTGGACTGTCAGGGTATTGGGTCCATTGACCAGAGTAGGGATGGGAATTGTTCAGCCCTTGGGCCCCTCACCAATCCCTCAAAACTCCTGGCATACGCCTCCCCACCAACTGTTTGACGAAAGATAGTACGGTTTAAAAGAAAAAGAAAAACACACAAGCTGACGTTAGCCTTCAAGGCAACTAGAAGTGATGTGCCATCACTTCTGGTAGTATGCAGTGGCAGCTGCAGCACTGTGCTGTGGTCCCTAGGAACTGCAGAGGGGATGATCCAGCTGCCTAGGCACTGCAGTATACCTGCCACTAGACAAGACGTTAGTGATTCCATTTTACATCTGAGGTATGATAGAGCAAAAGGTACAATAAGATCACCGAGTAAATCTGTGGCACATCATGTTCAAGGAGAAATGACGGATACGAGTGCTCTAAGCATTTGCAAAATGAGTTTCCTTCACTATAGAGCATTGCAGCCTCCCACAACCCGTTCAATTAAAAATAGTAAATAAGGCCATATACAGGTTACCTCTGAACACATGATTGGGCAACATTTTTAGTATAAGAGTTAAGGCCATAGCCTTTCTTATTGGAGCAAACAGACATGAAGGTGAATGGGAAAGGGTCTTCTTGGTCTTCTCTTGCCTCTCCTTAACACTTCCAAATCCTTAACAGCAAACTGGCAGAGATCATGTTTCTCCCCCCACCCCCAAATGTTAATTGAATAGATTCTGCACTGAATTGATTAGTCAGTTTTTAAGGAAGTAAGTTTATTTTAAAAGATATTATTACATGGGGAAAATCATTTCTAAATCCAGTAATAACATACCTGCAATCCTGCTCATTTATAGGTACATTATGGTGTTCATCTAATTTGCACTGAATTTTATTGATACACTGTATAGTGCTATTACTCCACTTTCAACCTCCTATGGAATCCTGGGGTTTGCAGTTTAGGGAGGGGCCTTTAGAATTCTCAGCCAGAGAGCTCTTTGGCCTCAGGAAACTACAAACCCCAGAATTCCACAAGATGTTGAAAGTGAAATAATAGCACTGTAACAGTGTAGTGCAGAAATGGCCTATGTTAACAGCAAATGCTTGTGACTAGGAATGATACAGTATACAAATCAGATTCTGTAAATTAAAATGTTATAGAAGAATTTTTTGAAAGAAAATAAATGCTTATGCAGACTTTTCATGATGGAAAGGCCTTCATGAAACAATGTAAACAGTCTACAACAAGAGTAAATGTCCGTTTCAGTATTTTAACTTGAATTGTATATTTTAGTTTCTCCTTTTTGAATAACTAGCTTGTATTATTTTGACTAATGTTACTTTATAAGATTTTATATTTTAAATAATTTGTACTTCATACTGGGTATACTTTTTATATATAATCCAAAAATAAACAACAACAACAACAAAAACATCTTGTGCCTAGTTGGATTTGAATGTACACAGTTTGGGGCCACTTCCTACAACTAACAAATCATAATTCTGCAGTGTTCACAGAGATTATCCTTCGCCCACGATCCTTCTTTATTGAAAGCCTATATACCCGGCATTACCCGAGATTTTATTTTCTCATAGGTAATACTTGTTAGAAAGATTTGAGATCCTGTGTCTAATTCCCCAAACTGTCTTGTTCAGTTCCTGTAACTTTTCTCCATATTCCCCAATCTAATCTGTATTCAAGAGTTTTTAACATAAAGAGGTTGAGTTCCTGAGAGAATACACTGCCCTCCTGCTTGCTGCTATACCTTGTCTCCATAGCAACCGGCCTATTCAAGACAGACACAGTTCAGTGAGGCCCGAGAGCTCTCTGGCTGAGAATTCGGAAGGCCCCTCCCTAAACTGCAAACCCCAGGATTCCACAGAATCTTCACAGGCAGCCAATCATATGAGGTCTTCGCCTGACACAGACAAACAAACTTTGACTTTTATATATTAGATTTCATGTAGTTCAAGATGGATGGACACTTGCATGACATTATGAGACGATAGCCTTAACTGGAAAGTATGGCACAAGGCTGTGAACTTCTATGAACTGATTACCAAATATCCGGTTTGGAGACACATACAAGTATGGGTTTTTGCTTGCCTACTCTTCCCATCTCAATGCAGAGCAAATACTCCACCATCATCAGACATTGTTTTGCATACTGGTGAGCAAATAGGATTTTCTCCTTTTCCAAATTTTTTGAATGATTGACCATGGCCGTGAAAAATTTTTTTCAGATAAGTCACCCACTTTACACTGCTGACAAATGCTAAAGGGCAGGGTGGACATCTCATAGCTAAGGAAAGATAATATGGGTAGCTGGTGCAGAGACCTTGAGTTGGTATGCTGGGATATCATAGTGGCAAAGGGAAGATTACACAAACAATCTCTTATTTTATATCGTCTCAAAATCCAGTCTTAGGCACAAGAGGACCCAACAGTTTAGGATGAGTGACATCTCCAGGAGCTTTCTTGGTACCCTCAATCAAGGTGTCTGGCAGAGCAGAACAAAGGTCAGTGTCTGAGCCTTTTATATATTAGTGAAAGAGAAGAAATACCTAAATGTCTATTAACTTGTTCATTAAAGGTACAGAGTCTGGTTCAGGAACAGGTGGATATTTATACTCCAAAAATTGAAGCTGAAGATATCAATGACAATGCACCAATATCCCAAACAGAGACATTGCAAATAAATATCCCAGAATCAATCTACCAGATAAGAACTAAGCCACAAAAATCCCATGCCTTTGTCTTAGAAAGATAGTCCAGAAATATATCAAAAACCATTCAACAATCCAAAAGAGTCAACAAGTTTGCACTCCTGCTTTGGATGTTCCAGAGCAGAACAAACCAGTCTCCAGATTAGGTCAGAAACCAGACTGAAATGAATCCAGGAGTGGAGTTAATGCAACCAACAACCTGGTAAAGTAGTTTGTCCCACACAAAGGAAGATTAGCAACTAAGCAATTCTTGGAAAAATAATGTGGATGTGGGTGTCAAGAAGTGTCTCAGAGCCACCTCCATCAAGGCTAGTGGGACCACTCTCTTTTTTTTAAAAGGCAGTCCTCATGTGGAGAACCCACTTTATCAGTTGCACTTAGTTAAATCAATAGAATCTTGTTGTCTCAAATCATTTTTTACTTACGTCGCTCCTAAGGTGGACCTATCAGGAGGTTTTCTGGGGCTGAGAGTGTGTGAGATGCCCAAGGTCACCCAGTGGATTTCCATGGCTGAGTGGTGAACTGAACCCTGCTCTCCGTGGTCATAATGCAATGCTCAAACTAATTCACCACACTGGCTCTTATGGCACCTTAAAGACAAATACATTTGTTTGGCATAAACTTTGGTGGACTGAAGTCCATTTCATCAGATGTATGAAATGTTGGCTCAGTTGACAGATACACATGGTTGCGTGAGGAGGTAAGTAGATATTTGATGTAATGAAAGCTGAAGAGAGTGAAGTGCAAACAGGACAAATTGTAAGTGTTCTTTTATCAGAGATCATTAAAAATAACAGTTGTGTGGTAAAACAGATAGAAGAGATGGAGTTAAACCTCTTGATAAATATGCATAGGTGAAACATAATCGGTGAGGTCAGAAGAATTTGAAATGCAAAAAAGCATGAACAGCAATATTATCTTGGTTAAAAACTTATTCAGTAGTAAATGTTATTAAAGATTATGAGCAAGAGTTAAACATAACAGAGCACATCTCTCAAAGACAGAGCACATCAGTTGTATATATAGTTGCAACAATAGAAATTCATCCAATCAAAAGTAATCAGATGACACTAGGATTCCAATAATTTTGACAATGAAATACCTTGCAAACAAGTTACAGTGGGCCACTGAGCATTCTGTTTTGTAGTCCAAAATGAAGAAGGTCCCTAAATAAGTCAAACATCAATCTGGGTGGCTTTGTACTGACATGTTGGTAGTGGAAATGTAAGCTGTCTTCTCTACTATTGCTGCCATAGAGCAAGGTCTAAAATAACTTCCAGCCATACAGCAGTGTTTGCTCCTTAGCCTATTTTGTAGACTTTCCATTTTGTATGCTTCATCCCTGTGATATTCCAATTCCATTCCAAAAAGAATGGAGAAATTCAGTGAATATATCAAGGATCATTACCAGGAATAGAGAGTGATAGCTCTCGTGTTCCCCTACTCTAACTGTCTGTAAATATATCTAAATGTATTTAAATAACTGTAATTGTTTTTGAAAGACTAATTTCAGTGACAAGTTGTTGCATAATTAATGAAAAGAAAAATTAATTCTCATCCATAACCAAGCATTATTGTTTGCATACATTATAAGAAGCAACCAAAAAGGAAAAAGTACAATAACTCTGATCCATAAGCAACAGATGTATTGAAAATGCAGGATGAACTGCTAACCTAAGCCAACTCACAGCTTATTGGCTTCTGAGGAACCTGGATGCAAGCAGTCTTGGGGAATGAGGGACTCTTAAATGGAGTTCATTGACTGGTAGTAGGTCTGCTGATCTTGGCAGAAACTTGTTAGCACACCTTTGATGTATATGAGCAAAGAAGAGCACTGTAATTTTTTTCCAGACTTGGTTTGGAGCTATGCTGAGGTTGCCAACAGAAGGTAGATAGACCTTTTGTTTTTGTTGATAAGCTATCGACATGGCAAGCTATAAGGAAGAAGGGCAAGAAGCTGAAGAACAACCACTTAAATGAGTAAATTTGTAGCCTAGAGCTATGACATTCGTTTAGTCCACAGCCTTCAACTCCATGTTTTTTCTCTAACCCAGTGCAGATTTTAAAACACTGTATTTTTTAAAACGTCTGAACTGAAAAAATGAATAAGCTAGGGAGCAATAACCCAGCCTGAAATTATAGGAAAAATATTTTCTTGAGATACACTCAATGAAACTAACATATTTGAAACAATAATGTATTAATGTAATGTTGTGTTAGGTATAATGGTCTTTTATGAAGCAAAATGCAGAAAATTTGTATCCAAAGAAGAGTATATTATATTAATTGTTCTTTACATTGATGATTTTTGGGCATTTCCGCACTACACTCTTATAGTGTGATTATTCCGCTTTCAACATCCTATGGAATCCTGGGGTTTGCAGTTTAGGGAGGGGCCTTTAGAATTCTCAGCCAGAGAGCTCTTTGGCCTCGTAAACTACAAACCCCAGAATTCCACAGGATGTTGAAAGTGGAATAATAGCGCTATAACAGTGTAGTGCAGAAATGGCCTTTGTCTTTCTAATCACTTTTATATCTCCAGATAAATGCATGGGATATGTTTAGACTACAGTCCTACACTTATTTACTCATTTGCATGTCCCATTAATTTCACAGCGGTTTACACTTTCAGCTAAATGTATATAGAACTGCAGCCACCATCACTAATGTATACTTATTGAAAATATCTTTAATAATAGAATAGGTTGCAGGTTAAAACTCTGTTTCACATAGAAGAGATGCTAAAGCTAATTGATGATATTTTGGTTTATACTATATATTGTTCACTCTGATAAGGATAAAGTAAAAAAGATTTTTTAAAAAAACAGCAACACTTACAGGAAGGAAACTACATAAAACTGTTGCTAGTTGCTGCAGTTTTTGGTTGAGACTCTGGGCGCCGCTATTTACCAATGAGAAAGCAAATTCTGATAAAAGATCCAAGATGTGTTGCTGAGTGTTGCACATTGCTAGCAACAATGCTGAAGCCTCATGCATCTGCACTCCTAGTGAAACAGCAAAAGAGAATCACAGGATTGTTTTAGAACTAAGGAGTGAGGGTTTTTTTTTTAAAGGAAGAAAAAGAAGTACATAGTTGAAAGGAAAATCTAAGAAAGGTAATCCTAGAAAGCTTGAAATGGCAGCTGCTCTTAGATGCCAGCAATGCAGTGGTTCCTTCTGGCTTACTTTGATTGCCATTTGGCAACTAAATTATGGGCAAGTCCACTATTCCATTTCTGAGGAAGTCCAGAAAGGCTCTTTTGTGGGAAATATTGCAGAGGACCTGGGACTCAGTTCCAAAGAACTGTCAGCCAGCCGAGTTCGTGTCTTTTCCGAAGGTATGCTTCAATATTTTATCCTGAATTTTAAGAATGGTCATTTGTATGTCTCTGAAAGAATAGACAGAGATGAACTATGTGGGTGGGAAGAGAAGTGCATATTAAGTCTGGAAATCCTTGTTGAGGACAAAGTGAGGATATTCACTGTTGAAATTGAAATCACAGATGTAAATGATAATGCTCCAACTTTCTCACAGGAGCACTTAGAGCTAAGGATAAGTGAATCAGCCATTGTAGGGACCCATTTCCCATTGCAAGAAGCTCAAGATGCTGACAGCGGAAACAATTCACTTCAGAACTATCATCTGAGCAGCAGCAAACATTTCTCCTTGAATCTGCAGAGAAATTCTGACAGAGACAAATATCCAGAACTGGTACTGGTTAAATCCTTGGACAGGGAAGAAGAAGCGGTTCATTTTCTAATCTTAACAGCCACTGATGGTGGACATCCTGCGAGGTCTGGCACTCTGCAGATCTACATAGTGGTTCTTGACGCAAATGACAATGCACCAGTTTTCAGCCAGTCAGTCTATGAAGTGAGCATTTTGGAAAGTGTTCCTGTAGGTTCTCTGCTGGTGAGCGTAAATGCTACAGATGCAGATGAAGGGACAAATGCTGAGGTGACTTACTCATTCCTAAAAATAAAAGAGAAAACACCACAACGCTTTGAAATAAATTCTAGAACTGGAGAAATAACAACAACGGGAAAGCTGGACTATGAAGAAATTGCATTACATGAAATAGATGTTCAAGCAAAGGATAATGGAGGTCTCTCTGACAGGGCTAAAGTGCTGATCAAGGTTGTTGACATTAATGACAATATCCCTAAAATCACAGTCAGAACTATTTTTAATTCAATCAGTGAAGGAAGCTCTGCAGGAACAGTGGTTGCTCTGCTGAACATACAAGATAAAGATATGGGTGAGAATGGAGAGGTAATATGCTCAATACCATCAACTCTTCCCTTCCATTTGGAGAAATCATTTGATAACTATTATCATTTGATTACTGACAGACCCCTTGATAGGGAAAACATACAGAACTATAGCATAACCATCACTGCTACTGACAGAGGGAAGCCTCCATTATCAGCTACTGCAGTGCTATTTTTGGAAATTTCAGATGTAAATGACAATGCCCCAGGCTTCAGTAAAACACACTATACTTCATATATACTTGAAAATAACTCCAGAGGGGAACCTGTTTGCTATGTGAAAGCAAGTGATCCTGACTTTATGGAAAATGCCACTGTTACTTTTTCAATCATTGAAGGAGGTATCAACACGTCAACTCTCTCTTCCTACCTGTCCATAAACTCTGAGAGTGGAGTAATCTATGCTTTGAGCTCTTTTGATTATGAAGAGATCCGAGAGATTCAGTTCTGGGTCAAGGCCCAGGATGGGGGCTCCCCACCACTCAGCTCTAAAGCCTCAGTGACCCTCTTCATCCTGGATCAGAACGACAACGCTCCAGAAATCCTCTACCCCACCACTCCCCTTGATGGCTCCACTGGGATAGAGCTGGCCCCTCGCTCCTCTGAGCCAGGCTACCTGGTCACTAAGGTGGTGGCCATGGATGCAGATTCTGGCCAGAATGCCTGGCTCTCCTACCAGCTGACCAAGGCCACAGAGCCAGGGCTTTTCACTCTGGGACTCCATACTGGAGAGATTAGGACTGCCCGCTTCTTTCTGGAGAAAGACGCCCTCAAGCAAAGCCTGGTGGTGTCGGTGAAGGACAATGGGCAGCCCCCCTCTCTGCCTCCGTCACAGTCACTGTGGTGCTGGCTGACAGCATTCCTGAAATGCTCTCAGATCTGAGCAGTGTCTCAGCTCCTATAGATCCTCCTTCGGATCTCACCTTCTACCTGGTGGTTGCCGTGGCTTTCGTCTCTTGCTTGTTCCTGACTTTCCTCCTTGTGTTATTGGCTGTCAGGCTACACAAGTGGAGAAATTCTCATGTTTGTGACAATGGAGGTGTGACTTTCAGTGGTGTTCCAGTTTCACAATTTGTGGGGATTGATGGAGTCCGTGCTTTTCTTCAGTCTTATTGTCAGGAGGTTTCTTTGACTTCAGGCTCCCGGAAAAGCCAGATTCTTTTTCCAATTGGAAGCTGTACAAATACACTGACACCGCAGCAGGCTCCCAGTAAACCAGAACCTTTGTTAATAACAGGTGATTCCAATGACTTTCTGGAGGATGCAGCTGTCAGTCAGGTGAGCATGTAAATTTTAATTGTTCTATTTTATTTTAGAATTAACAACATTTAAAAGCTATGTCTATTTGACAAATTTGATTTAATGAAATGACTATGTTTCTGTAATGACAGTGTCCAATTCCATTCAAAAAAATTTTTTCTAACGAAAATGTAAAGATCAAATATTTTGGAGCCATTAGTCATTGTCATCATAAAAGTTGAATCAATTACATTATGGGTTCTAATGAATACTGTTATTTTGACTTATCTCATATTTTAATCATAACTATGAGGGTAATACTTACTATTGATTAAACAACAAATCATCTACTGCTTTCATAGCCGTCTTTGATAGCCTGTTCCTAAGTACACTGGTTATGATTAACTGATATGGCAAATTACTTTCATGATTGTGTTTGCATCAACTGTGGAAAGACTGGGGGTTTTCTAGTAGCCATTAAGAGGAATGAAGTTATGTTTCGATTCATTAGCTGTTTGCTGCAAAATTAGTATGTAGCCATGGTTATTGTACATTGCGAATGTAACATTTGTAAAAGTGTGGAGAAAGGGTTGATAGAAGTTTTAAAGCAGCAGTGGTTGGGATGAGCTGGTTGAATATCATCTGAATAATACTTTTGCTAATGGAGGCACAGAAGTACGAGTGCTTCCCAAGTCTGGCAATCACCTGGCACTTCACTTTAAGTTTTCATATTGTGATTGCCAGTGATGAATAGCATAGAACATATTTCCTTCTTGTGTAAATAACAAGTATTCAGCTTTGTAGGCCACTCTATGCTACTACAATATCCATAGTTATCTAAAGGATATAGTTCCAAAGGATGGGAGATATGTCAAGGAATGAAACACCTTAGATGATTCCTACTGTCTTAGTTATGTATTTTTTAAAAAATGTATCTTGTTGGGAACTTGTAATGAATTAACTACTAGAACTCCTTAAAACCATTTTTTAGCATAACCTGTCTAGTAATAACTGGCCAGGGCTTTGATAATGTAAATTCATAAACAATAAAAAGATGAAACCAGCCTTAAAAAGCTTGACTACTTATAGAGATGGAGTCTATCTGTCAGCTGGTCTGGACAACAACCAGTCTCCATTAAGAAATCAGCTTTTACTGATCTAAAATTCACATAAAAAGGTAGTATCAGCTCAAAATATTGTCTTCCTGAGAGTGTCTAAATTAGTAATTGAAAGATGCCCTTACACACACATGCTGGTATCATCCTTCCTGCAATTAAGTTTATGTTTAGTTTGAATCCTAACATCTGTTCCAGTAGGTAACATGTAACGAGTGGGCAGAAGTATCCTGCAGCTAAATTGGACTGCTCCAAGTTTCAAGTGCTGTGACATTTTCAAAGCTCTGCTGACTCCTGCCATTTATGTGAATGTAAGAGAGGAATAGCATTTGCATGTGGGATCTTTTTTTAATCTTTCTTTTTAATCATTTCACTTTTATGGGAAGAAAAATAATTTTATACAAGACTGAATGTCTTGTGTTTGAAGTGTGGTAAGGGTCTGCGAGTGTTTGGGACCCTGTGGATCCAGACCCCTCCCACTCTGCCCACACCACACATTCAGGTTAACACACTTCCGCAGCATGGCTGAAGTTTTACTTCTCAGCATATTTCTGCACCAGTGATTTGGGCTGGGTCTTTTGCCAAAGGAGTAAATCTGAAAATTTCAAGGCAGTGTACATGAATAAACATAAAAACAAGCACTACAGATAAATATGCAATGCACAAATTAAAAAACACCCTTTGTATAACCCATAAAATTAATGTTAAGCTGGACTAAACAGGAAGGCTTGCAGAGATAAGTATGTTTTAAGTTGCATATAAAATCAAAAAATAAAGAATGGTTGAAGAATGTTGACTGCTAAGGGAAGAGCATTCCACTTAGTGGGTGCCACCACACTAAATGTCCTGCACTTAATGATTAGGTGGGGAAGAGGGAGAGCAGAGAACAATTACAAGGAGCCCTGTGGTTAATGACACAACTGGATTCAAGCTGAAAAGACGTTCAGCTGTTGACATGTTCAGAGGTGAAAGGCAAGTCTGAAGCTGCACAACACGTATTATAGGAACAAGAAACGTGAGAGGCATGAATCAAGGGAAACTAGACATAGCAAAACAAGAAATAGAAGATATAAACATTGCAATACTTGGGGTGAGTAAAGCTAAAGTGAACAGGAATGGGATATTTTGAGTCAGACAATTACGTAGTGTTTTACTCAGGAAATGAAAATCTGAGAAGAAATGGAGTGGCATTTATAGTGAGGAGAGATATAACAAAAGCAGTCCAAGGATATAACACAGAGTCTGACCAAATTATGTCAATAAGACTTCAGGGAAAACCCATCAATATAACCATAATCCAAGTTTGTGCTCCAACTACAGAGGAAGGAAAAACTGAAAGTGTCTATTCTGGAGTCCAGAAGGAAATTGAACACACATTGAAACAGGACGACTTCTTCAAGAAGCGACTGTATACATGGACATCAGCAGATAATCAATATAGGAATCAAGTAGAGTACATAATTAGAAGCAAAAAACAGGGAGGAGCTGATTTTGGCACAGACCATGTACTAAGAGCAAAAGTTAGAGGAAATCTAAAGAAGAACACTAAACCAATAATCATGCTGAAACCTAACTGGAAGAAAATTCCTGTAGAATTCCTGTGAAAAATAGATTTGCCATTATTTTGTCTAATTGACCAACAGCCAGAAGAACTCTGGACCGAAGTGAGGGACACTTCAGAGAAGAGTGGGAAAAGACACTATCTGTAGGCAAAAAGAAAGAGAGGACCCAGTAGATGACAGATGAAACTCTTTAAGCAGTTTTACTTTAGTAAAACTGCTTAAGTAAAACGGAACAGGAATAGCGTCAGAACCCTTAATGCAACAACTTGTGCGTAGGGACAAGGAGAATTACTATAACAATCAATGCAGAGAAACAGAAGGTGACAACAAAAAAGGAAGAACAAGAGATCTCTTCCACAAGTTCCAAGAAATCAAAGGAACATTTAAACCAAGAGGGGGGATGCTCTATGACCACATATTACATGAGCAAGTAGAAATTAAAATTCAATGGGAACAGTTCATGGAAGAATTATATAAAAGAGACAAAAGATTGACAGAGCTATTCAAGGAAGAACCATGTGAAGATGAACCTCAAATTTAGAAAGTGAAGCAAAAGCTGCACTCAGAGCATTTGGGAAAAATAAATCACCAAGAACAAATGGCATAGCAATAGAACTGCTTCAGTCTCCAGAGGCAAAATCTACTCTAGTTCTAACTAAAATCTATTAACAAATATAGAAAACAAAAAAATATGGTCCACAGATTGAAAATGCTCAATATACATTCCAATTCCCAAGAAAGGGGAGACACCAGGAAGTGCAGTAACCACAAGATCATTGTATTAATTTCCTATGCAAGCAAAGTTGTGTTCAAAATTCTACAAAGGATTCTACCTTATATGGAGCAAGAAATGCTAGATGTCCAAGCTGGGTTCAGGAAAGGAACATATGACAAACATATGTTGGATAATGGAATACAGCAAGGAATTTCAAAAGAAAATCCATCTGTGCTTTATAGCAAAGCCTTTGATTGTATAGATCATGAAAAACAATGGCTCCCTCTTAAAGAAATAGTGCCACAACATTTGATTGTCCTAATGCATAATCTGCATGGACAGAATATTATTAGGACAGAATACAGAGAAACAGAATAGTTTCCAATTGGCAAAAGGGTCAGGCAAGACTTCATTTTATCAACAATTTAACATTAAGGATTTAAGATATACAGATGACATACCATTAGCAGAAACTAGCAAAGAGTGGAATGATTACAGAAGCAAGTCAAGGCAGAAAGTGCAAAGACAGGTTTGCAACTGAACATTAAGAAAACAAAAATAATAACCACAGATGATTTTCATAACCTCAAAGTAGATGATGAAGACATTGAAATAGTTCAAGATTTCCTGTACCTTAGCTCAGTCATTAAACAAAATTGAGACTGCAGTCAAATCAGAAGAAGACTAAGACTTGGAGGGCGGCTATGAAGGAGCTAGACAAGATCCTGATATGTTAAGATATACTAGATATGTTAAGATGAATACTAGAGTTAGGATTGTCCATGTTTTCGTATTTCTAGTTTCTATGTATGGTTATGAAAGTTGGATGGTGAAGAAAGCTGATAGGAAGAAAATCAACTCCTTTGAAATATGGTGCTGGAAGAAGTTCCACTGATACCCTGGCTTGTAAAATGACAAAAGAATGAGTCCTAAAGCAAATCAAAGCTGAGACAACTAAACTGATGCTGTTGTATTTTAGCCATATCAAGAGATGACATGACTCACTAGAAAAGGCAATAATGCTTGGTAAGGTAAAGGGTAGTAGGAATAGAGGAAGGCCACATTACTTGGAGATCTCTCATTCATAGGGTTACCATACATCAAAGTTGACGTGATGGCAGTTAACAACAACAATTAGCCCAATGTATTGCTGCTTTAAATCAGGGTTGGTCAACTATATCACAAATTGGGGCCACTGCTCACCTCCCCTATCCCTAGCAGACCACACTGCAATATCACAAGGGATGTGACATTTTGCAGTAGTTTTCACACATTTTCTTCATTTGGGGGGGGAGTGCTTAAGATGACCTGAATGATTTTTTTTTTTAAAAAAATGGAAGCTTACAAGGGTGTCCTTAGAGGGCATGAAGGGTTGGAAACAGGGCTTTGGGGCCACACTTTCCCCATCTTGGCCTAAACCCACATCATGGTTCTTAATGCAAATGACAATGCGCCTGTATTTCAGTAACGTGCATATACAAAGAGCACTGTATGCTCACAGGCTACACAAGGAGTTATGGTAAAAGCCACTCCTGTGAGTGAAGGAATCAGCTACAAAGTAATGTATTCCTGACAAGACTTCTCAAAACATGAATTTAATCTCAGATGCAAGTTAAGTAATCTTGTGTGGAAACTGGAATATGAAGAATCTGCATTATATGGAATTGAGAACCTGGCAAAAGCCCTGGTTTTTGTAAGTGATATTGATGAAAACATAATGAAACAGATGTCAGCTTGCTAACCAAGTCAGTCCCTGGGGATTTTTGAGCTGGAACTGAAGTTGTCCTGTAAGATATAGGTCAAGATTCAGAACAGAAAACTCGTACGTTCCATTCCTACAAGTATCCCTTTCAAAAAATTGGCAATATTATATTATGACCACTGCTACAACACACTGCTAGAACACTATTGTTTTCTTCAACCACCCTTGTTCTGGTTGAGATGCAGGATTGTTAAGAACGACTTGAAAGGGGCTTCCATGTTTTCTATGAATGCTAGTGATCCAAATTGGGAGGAAAATGATAGAGTATGTTGTCCTGTCATGAAGTCCAAATCAACAAATTATTTCTATTGCACACATGATATTAACTTTTGTCTTCATCCTAAGTGTGGTGCAAGAGATGGCCTGACTGAATGCACGTCGAAATTACCATCTTCTCAGCACATTGTCTGGTTCCTTCATCCTGCCAGTGTCACATTTCCTATGTTGGGAGGGGGACACTTGCAAAGCAGCAAAACTGTGTTGAAACTAATTATTATCATGGGAGACGGACAAAAATTTGCTCAAAAGGTTGGATTACCTGGAGGAAGAGCTAACAACTTTCAGGTGAATAGCAGGAAGATTTTTTTTCACCTTTCCTTCTTTTACAGGAGGAAAAGAAAAGCTTTGCTAGTGCTACCAGTGACAGCTTATCTGACTTCACCATCCTGGTGATATTCCCCATATTATTTTACATGAAAGACACATGCGAGCAATGCTGTATCCTAGAGGCATTCACAGAGGGGGGAGAGAGAAACAGCTGTCCCTATTGTCCAAATACCTGTCAGTTCATCACAGTACTGAAGACATATTATTTAGTCTTTGAACAGAAAGTATTTTTAGAACACAGGTAATTTAATTATGTTTACTTTAAAAATAATATTTTGACAAAATTCATCTATAATTTTCAGTTGTGCCTCTGGGTGTCGCTGTTCACCAGTTTGGCGGATGAACATACAATACCAGCCAATCTAGCTTGCAATTCTTTAGGACACAGACAGAGAAAGAGATCTAAAATATCATACTTGCAAAAACACTTCAGGGATTTTAATGGAAGCAATTTTTAGTTTTTTAGTTTAGTTTCTAAGTCAGAGCCGGTTGTTATTTCTTTTCTTCCAAACTAAGGAAATGGGAGAAATTCAGAGGCTGTGGAACTGTGAAAAAGGAATCTTGCAGTGGCTCACAATGGTGATTATTTGTAAGGCAGTTTCTGGGAAGATTCATTATTCCATTCCAGAGGAGATGCAAAAAGGCTCTTTGGTGGGGAATATTGCAATGGATCTAGGAATGGATGGATATCATCTTTCAAACTATGGACTACAGATTGTTACCAGAAAAGGTATGATTCAGTATTTTACTCTGAATTACAACAGTGGCTATTTGCAAACTTCTGAGAGAATAGACAGAGAGGAAATCTGTGGTGGGACTGAGAAGTGCATATTAAGTTTTGAAATTATTATTGAGAGCAAAATAGACATCTATGCGGTTGAAGTGGAAATTACTGATATAAATGATAATCCTCCCCAGTTCACATCAGGGAAACAGGAATTGAAAATCAGTGAGTCAGCCACTCCTGGATCCCAGTTTCCTCTACCTGAAGCTCAAGATCCAGATCTGGGCAAAAATTCTATACAGAGTTACCAACTTGCAGACAGTAGTCATTTTTCTTTGGATGTGCAAATAAGAGAAAATGGTGCTAGGCATGCCGAACTGGTATTACAAAAAAGCCTTGATCGTGAAGAACAATCAGTTTTTGATCTGATCCTCACAGCTACTGATGGAGGTGATCCAGTCAAGTCTGGCACCATCGTAATCCAAGTTGTTGTTCTAGATGCAAATGACAATGCTCCTGTTTTCAGTCAACCAATTTATGAAGTGAGTGTCAAGGAGAACATTCTGAAATGGTCCACAGTGGCTACATTAAGAGCTACTGACCTTGATGAAGGACTCAATGGAGAGGTAAGGTACTCTTACAAAAAAATCACAAAGAAGGGATCTAAAATGTTTCTGCTAAACTCAACAACTGGTGTAATAACCTTGATGGAGGACCTTGATTATGAGCAGTCAACTTCATATGAATTTGAGGTGAAAGCTGAGGATGGAGGGGGGCTGAGTGACTGGTCAAAAGTTGTGATCATTGTTCTAGATATTAATGACAATGCACCACAGCTAGCTGTAAACTTTTTAATTAATACTATCCCAGAAAATTCACCAATAGGAACAGTAGTTGCTCTTCTCAATGTACAAGATGAAGATTCAGGACTCAATGGGGAGGTCACATGCTCACTTCCAAGTAATCTTCCTTTCCAGCTTAAAAAATCTCTTGATAGCTATTACAGCTTGGTGACACGTGATAATCTTGATAGGGAGCAAGTGTCAGCTTACAATATCACTATTACAGCTACAGATCATGGGATCCCATCCCTCTCAACATCGAGCCTGATATCACTACACATTCTAGATATAAATGACAACCCACCTCACTTTGCAGAATCAACCTACACAGCATATTTGATGGAAAACAATCCAAGAGGAGTCTCAATCTGTTCCTTAAAAGCAAATGATCCAGACTGGGAAGAGAATGCCAGACTTACATACTCAATCACTGAAGAAAATGTTGATGATTTCCCACTTTCCTCCTACGTGTCTATTAACTCTGAAACTGGGGTTGTCTATGCCTTGAACTCCTTTGATTATGAAGAGATCCGAGAGATTCGGTTCCTGGTCAAGGCCCAGGATGGGGGCTCCCCACCACTCAGCTCTAATGTCTCAGTGATCCTCTTCATCTTTGATCAGAATGATAATGCTCCAGAAATCCTCTACCCCTCCCCTCCCACTGATGGCTCCACTGGGATAGAGCTGGCCCCTCGCTCCTCTGAGTCAGGCTACCTGGTCACTAAGGTGGTGGCTGTGGATGCGGACTCTGGCCAAAATGCCTGGCTTTCCTACCAGCTGACCAAGGCCACAGAGCCAGGGCTCTTCACTCTGGGACTCCACACTGGAGAGATCAGGACAGCCCGTTTTTTTCTAGAGAAAGATGCCTTCAAGCAAAGCCTGGTGGTTTTAGTGAAGGACAATGGGCAGCCCCCTCTCTCTGCCTCTGTCACTGTCACCGTGGTGCTGGCTGACAGTATCCCAGAAACACTCTCAGATCTGAGCAGCATCTCAGCTCCTATAGATCCCCCTTCAGATCTCACTTTCTACCTGGTGGTTGCAGTGGCTTTTGTCTCCTGCTTGTTCCTGACTTTTCTCCTTGTTTTGCTGGCCATCAGGCTCCACAGGTGGAGAAATTCTCAAGTTTGTGACAATGGAGGTGTGACTTTCAGTGGTGTTCCAGTTTCACAGTTTGTAGGGATTGATGGAGTCCGTGCTTTTCTTCAGTCTTATTGTCAGGAGGTTTCTTTGACTTCAGGCTCTCGGAAAAGCCAGATTCTTTTTCCAATTGGAAGCTATACAAATACACTGACACCGCAGCAGGCTCCCAGTAAACCAGAACCTTTGTTAATACCAGGTGATTCAAATGACTTTCTGGAGGATGCAGCTGTCAGTCAGGTGAGCATATACCTCTATTTCATTATAAAGTTAATAAAGCCAATGTTTTGCCACTGTTTACTCCGTTAATCACAGTTATTTTAGTGCAGGAAGTGTGAATTTCAGTGGTGTTTCAGTTTTCAACAAGCTAAACCAAATATGCTTGTACATATTTTACGTATCTCTGTTTTCCATCAAACCTAAATATCAACCACTATATTTCATACCAATTAATTTGGTAATAGATAGAAGATATTAATCAATGGAATCCAAAGAGTCTTGCTGTTATGTTGTGTCTCTCATTAGGAAAAAAAGGCCAGTTTACCATTTCCAAGAGATTTGGTGTATGCTGTGATTAGTAAACAGATTTATATTATAAAGGATAGTATTCTTGCATTTTAATTTTTGCAATTCAAAATCAATGCTATTGCTAAGATTGTTATATAGCTAATCTGCTATATAAAAGTCTAAGTTTGTGAGTTTGTTTATCTGTGTCAAGCAGGCAAAGACCTCATACAATTGGCTGTGTGAGGCAAGAAGACCTCGTATGATTGGCTGGCTGTGAAGATTCTATGGCATCCTTGTGTTGGCAGTTCAGGGAGGGGCCTTTAGAATTCTCAGCCAGAGAGCTCTTGGGCCTCAGCATGGTTGCTATGGAAATGAGGCCTACCATCAATAAGAAAGGCAATGTATTCCCTCAGAAACCAAACCTCTGATATGTTAACAGCTCTGAAGACAGATTGGATTGGGGAATATGGGGAAAAGTTACTAGGCAGTTTGGAGAATTACAGACACAGGATCTCAAATCTGTGCATTTCAACCACATCTAATTCCTAAGGTAAAGTAAGGTAATTCCTAACGTATTTCTAACAAGTGTTACCTATGAGAAAATAAAATCCTGGGCAACACCCGGTAAATATGCTAGTATAAGATAAAGCTCAGTTAAAACAGCTAGGATGATATATAGCTAATGTGAATGACATTGGATTCAGATTGTATTTGTTCTTAGCAGTCTTGACGAGGCTATCCCAATTATGCTTTACTTTTACCAAATATTTCTCCTATTTTAAACTCTCTCTGTTAACGACATGCAGAAGCAATGGTATTCCAGACTAGGGGTGAAACTAAAAGTACTGTTCAAATTGGACTATTGCTGAAATGGCAGCTGCAGATTGAATTATTTTTCATCTCTCCATAACATTTAATAAGTTTGTTTGTCTTTTTCTAAAAAATCCAATTGCAATCCAGATCTGTAGTTCTGCTGTCAGTGCTGTTGTCTAAATGTAAGTCCTAGGTAAAAAATCTCAGGAAGCAAGGCTAAGAAAGATCCCTGTTACAAAGACCAGAGAGTTATTGCCATTTGGAATAGACAGAGTCATAGGTTGACACAGTATAAAAGCATCATATTTTCAAAAGTATGAAGCCCAGTTTAATGTATATGAGTTGCAATCATTGTTGATTCACACCTGACTGTATAAAATTATTCCAAAATACTGTGTTTTCATTGAAGTACTTTGAGAGTCTTATTTGAAGATTCATTCACAAACAAAGATCTTTATTTTACTTTGCACCATGTAGTGTCTAATCCAGGTAAGTGCTCATTTGAATCTGGAAGCCTGGTCAGTGTCTCTTGTACTGCTAACAGCAGGATGAAATCATCTAATACTGGCAGAAAGGCCACATCATCTGCAAGATGCTTCAAGATTAAAAGCAGCCCAGATATGAATATCAGCAGTTCTGTAAATACATGCCTCTATCATTTGTTCTGAGAGCAGGTGTAAATTTCTATTCTTTTAGAAATAAAATCCCAAACAGTCATACTTAAACAAAGCAACTGCATTCAAAGTATTGTTGGTTAGCACCACAATATTCGTCTATGTGAAATAAACATTGTTTCTCTTGTTTTTGTAGTGTTTGTTTTATATTGTATATTAAGAGAGACATTGTAATTAGGCTAAAGCAACCCAACAATGTTGATTTTTGTGTTGCTATGTGTCGTAATGTACGTACAGTGTTTCATTCTGCAAGGAAGCTGCCAAATTCTGTTGAAATAAGCTTGAAACAATTAAAAAATAGACAATTCAAAGGAATTAAAACTGAAATGGCAAAGACATATGGCAAGAGAGACTGTCTGAGGAGGAGGTGCATTCCTAAGCTTTTGGATACATTCATAAAGCAGAGAAAGCACAAAAATGTAGTACAAATGGTGAAGTCAAAATGAATTCACTGAAGCCCAACTTCATCCCAAATTAAATACCAGATGTTAAGAGAGGATATCTGTTCACAGGTGGGCAACTTCAATAAGGGTTTCTCCTTAACAGTGACTTGAGCTGGTAAGAAAGCAGAAAGATGGGAGCAGAAAGATGACAGCAGAAAAGCAAATATAGTTCAGACTACTGAAGAGCCTTGAACAAATGCTAATACATAAATGTAGACATCTAAGCTTTGAAGTCTCCCCACAAGTACTATATATACTCATGTATAAGTAATTTTTTGTCAAAAAATTGACCCCAAAAACTTGGGTTGACTCATCCACGGGTCAATGTAAATATTGTATCTTAACTCTTACCGAAAGGAACCATCACCTTCTCTGAGAGATGAAAGATGAGAAGTTAGTCTGTCCAAAGATAACCTAAAAAAAAAAAAAAAAAGCACCAACCCCTCTGCTCTCCTTGCTGCAGCACCACTTCCAGCCTTTTCGAATGCCTGGGTGGGGAAATGGCGTTTCCCCTCAAGGGAAGGCTGAGAAAGTAGTAAGAGTCAGTGCTTCCTTTAGGTTCTCAGAACAGACTAAGCTCTTCCTTTTGTCACTCTTCTCAGAGAAAATCCATAAATTTGGCCCCAAACCTGCTCTCAACTTATTTATAAGGTCAGTTTATACACAAGTATGTACAATAAGAATGGGACTAAAACGTGCTTATTTATTTTAATTGAAGAATTCACAAATAAAAGGTGGCACATTAGAAAGCTGAAAGAAAACACCCCTCACAAAGTGCTAATAGAAAAAAAAGCAATGTACAATGAGAAGCCTGAAGACATCATCTTTCCTTGGAATGGTGAGTGAAAGGAGGAATATAAGACAACATACTCACAGAAGACACCAAAATATTCTATGCTCATGCATGATTAGAGAAAAGGGGCTACAGAGAAGCCCAAGCACACCTGTACTCACAAAATGCTGATAGTGGCACAGTTAATACCCAAGACCCCAAAGGACTACAGATGAGAAATGCAAGGAGAATTGGCAGAAATAATACCAGCTTTAAGCCTCAGAGAAACATTCACAGCACAGCTGGATACTGAAAAAAATGTAATGGTTTAAAATTAGCATCAGCTCAGTGTTGTATCTGAAAAGTCCTTAGGCTATTGACCTACCTTTTAAAACATCAAGTACCACAGAAATGAAATTGCACCCTTCATTCAAAAGATAACAATATGATTCTAATCCTTTCCATAGGTTTTTCTATCGCATAATCTTGCTGAGCTGACCACATCCCAATAGATACTATTGGTACTATGTCTGGTGAATTCCGTTATTGTCTGTGACAGAATTACTGTGTCATCTGCATAAAGTAATATGGAATTCTTCTAAGTTGCTAGCTTTGGAGCATGGGAAGTTGGAGAAAAGAAATTGACAATATCACTGATTTATAAATTGAACAAAACAGAGGCAAGAATGCATCCTTGTTTGACCCCTTTGGTAGATAGCACTGGATCTGTAAGGTACATCACATACATTACATTTTAGCCATTTGCTGTTATAAAAGCTTTGAATAAGGAAAAGAAGTGCTTTATCTATAGGTGTTGATGCCATTTTCCCCCAAAGCTTTGTTTTGTATTTTTTGACATATGTATCAATTTGATGCTTCAGAACCAAACATTGGTCTCTAGTTGATCTATTCTGCTCGATTCATGCTTGTTCTTCTGGGAAATTATGCTCCTCATCCGTCCAGTCTATCAACTTGTTGTACAGATGTTTTGCATGCAGTTTACTGATTATAGCAGACTAATAGGCCAACAATTTGCTGATTTGCTTTTGTAGCCTTTCTTATGTATGGATTTCCTTAACTAAATTAATGCAGGTAAATAGAGTACCATGCAGTGTTTTAATAATAAATGATTGATTGATTGAAAGCATCCAGTGAGGACCACCAGTTAATGTTATATTTTAGCAATTCTGGTGGTATACATTGTGCTTTATTGCTCTTTAATTGTAAAATATGATCTTCACCTCAGTTACAGACACAAGAAGGCAAGTTAAAGATTCAGGAGGATGAGTGAACGGAGATGAAGGCACCATCAGGAACATTTTACTGAAAAAAATGGCTGCCCTCTATTTACTTCTGGAATTTAACCACAGTTAAATCTCAAGTGGATGACTAGATATATTAGCCAACACTATGACCCATGAGAGTACTTGACCAATCTTTGCATACAGAATTAAACAAATAGCCAGTAGTTCCTCAAGTTTGAAGATAACTAGTTATCCATTATTAACTGGTCAGATTTTTATACCTATGTGCTGTAACTCATTAAACTTCCTAATTAATCCTGGGATTTATCCCATGGTTTAACAATTTAGTTGATCTTCAGATGTTAGAATTCATCACAAATGATGGCTCTTCCTCTGACAGATTTAGTAAGACAGAAAACCTGGTGAGAAGAAGGAATGGAATTGGAGGAAATCATTCACAAAGCTTTGTTTTCAGGCAGCAGAACCCAGTAGAACAATAGCTCAGGTGCTCAGAAGTTGAAATGCTGGGATTGGGAATCAGTTGAAGAAGAAAAGAAAAGAAGAAAAATGACTCTTGCTATAAAATGGAATGGTGTGGGGACTGATTTGCTTATTTAGCCTGGAAACTGTCATGGCATTTCCAAATTATCAGGCTGGTATTCCCACAGTCATCTAATGTGTGATGCATTGTTGTTCTCTTAAGATATTCTTTGTTTCTTTAACATCCAATAGAAACCAGAACACTGTAAAATATACAATATTAGCTATTATTGATTTAGGTAAGCTGCCATGACCCCCTTTGTAACCCTTTATTGTGTTTATTGTTGCTCACTCACTGCTAGATACCTGCACAATGAAGTAAAAAGTTTTCCTCAATGCCTTCTCTTCTCTTGGCTTCTTCTTGTCTCTTCCTGTTCTGCTTTTTACACACCTCCAGATTCAGTGATGGATTTTTGAGCTTGGAGCTATTAATTTGGAGTAAAAAAAAATATTTAGTTAAACTTATTCCCTCTCTGTGTCTACTCATAAGTAATATCACAGAACCTCTTTGTAATCTTTTAGCGTATTTATCATCGCTCATATGGTCTTAGGCACAGCAATAATTAAGTGGAAAGTTTTCCTTATCACCCCTTCTCCCTCCCATTCTGATTTGCACCCACACACAGCTTCAGTGGATCACACACTTTGAAAGATTTCCTAAGGTTTGGAGCCAAAAGTTGGCTAAATCATAGCTTTTTATCCCTATGTTGTTGTTTTTTTTAAAAAAAATCCCAACTATTAATGTGTAAGTCACATGGAGTTATATAAGCATACCATGTGCTCTAAGACTGATCTATGTTCCCAACCCTTACATCAGTGATCTACATTATGACAAACAGAAGCAGGGTCACTGTTGCAATATCTCCTCACATTGGAGATTGCTCATGCAAGGGAGGGATAGGTCTGTCAGCTGCTTCCCAAGTGACAGGGGAATGGACTGCAGGCAATTGCAGCAGTAGTTTCCAGGTAATTGGGGCCTGGGAGACCTTCATGGTTCATTCATGTCCCCTAAACTAGAAAATACATAGGGATTGTGAATATTAAACAATGTGTACCTCCAAGTTACATATTTGTAACTCCCCAACAGGATTCTGGACTGTATCACTAATTAACCCTCCATAGCACTATCTTTCTATGGTAGTGGGATTGCAGACTCCTGCAAAGCAAGAGGCTATACTAATGAAAGCACTGCTGCTATCAATGTCTCCCGTGTCAGACAGGCTTTTGCTAAGGAGCTAGACTAAATATGTCAATCAGCTACTAGGCAGCAACAGTAGTAGGGAATGATACTGGCAGAAAATCTCTTGGAGACAATGGCAGTTCCACCATAGCTAACACATATTACTACTGTGCAGAAGGAGACATCACTAAACAACTTTCCCATGTATTTTACCATGAAAACTCTATAATGAGATAATCCAAAATGAAACAAGAGAGAATGTCAGAAGATGGACTCCCAGATTGGAAGGCACTCAATGAGGTAGTAAAGAAGATCAGTGAACAAGTAGCACTGTGGCAAATGGTACAACTGGATTCAAGCAGAAAATATGTTCATCTGTTGACAGAGGTGAAAGGAAAGCCTGGACATGCATAATCCATATCATAGTAATATGGAATGTTAGAAGCATGAGTCACAGGAAGCTATACTTTGCAAAACAAGAAAATGGAGTGTATAGATATTGCAATACTTGGGGTGATTGAACTAAAGTGAACAGGAATGGGACATTTGCAGTCAGATAGTTACACGATGTTTTACTCAGGAAATGAAAACCTAAGAAGAAATCAGATGGCATTAATAGTAAGGAGAGATGTAGCAAAAGCAGTCAGGGGATATAATGCAAAGTCTGACCAGTTAATTTCAAGAAGACTTCAGGGAAAACCCATCAATATAACGATAATCCAAGTTTGTGCTCCAACTACAGAAGCAGAAGAGAAAGAAATTGAAAGATTCTACACAGGAGTTCAGAAGGAAATTGATAACACATCAAAATAGGACAGGGTGATTATCACAGGTAGTTGGAATGCAGAAGTAGGAAACAGAACAGAACCACATATTATTAGAAATCTGGCATAGGATCAAGAAATGAAGCAGGAGAAAAACTGATTGGATTTTGTGAGGGCAATAGTTTGTTATTCACAAACACTTTCTTCAGGCAACCAAAGAGAAGACAGTAAAGACAGTATGCATGGACATGCAGTGTGCATTGGAAACAGAAGATGAAAAGGCTTAATTCTCTCTGAAAGACCAAGAAGAGATTGTGACACAGACCATGAACTGCTAATATCAAAAATTAGCAAAGAGCTAAAGGAGACCACTGAATCAATCATCATGCCAAAATATAACGTGAATAACATCCTGTAGCACTGGAAGATCATGTATAGATTTGCACTATTAAGCCTAATTGACCAGGACTTAGAAGAATTTTGGACCAAAGTCAGAGACATTGTCAGCGAAAATGTTAAAGGATCCTGTCTTCAGCTAAAAGGGGGGGGAACCTTGTTAAATGACATATGAAACTCTTGAGACATTTAAGGATGGTCAAGAAGAAAAATAAAAGGTGACAGAATCCAAATCCTGAATGCAACTGTTCAAGGACTTATACATAGGGACAAATAAAACTGTTATAATAATCAATGCAAAGAAATAGTAGATGACAACAACAAAAGGTAGATCAAGGGACATCTTCCACAAGGACTGAGAAACCAAAAGGAAATTTAAATCAAGAGTGTGGATTCTATATGGCCACCAGGGAAAACACTGTAAGATCAAAAAGAAAATAAAAGGATAATGTAATCAGTACACCGATCAACTGTAGACAAGAAATTAAACACTGACACATTCATTCATGGAAGGATATTTTGTTGAAGAACTTGCAATTTTGGAAAATTAAATGAAAGTTGCTGTCAAAGCACTTGGGAGAAATATATCGCCAGGAACATATGGCATACCAATAGAGCTGTTTCAAGCCAGAGAGACAAAATCACCTCAGTCAAATTCTAACAAAAATTTTCAAACAAATATGAAAAACAAATCAATTGCTCGTGGATTTGGCTGCGCCACAACATTTGATCGGTCTGATGTGTAACCTGTACTCAGAATAAAAGGCCACTGTCAGGACAGAATATGAAGAAACAGGACGTTTTCAGCTGGTAAGGGGGTCGGGCAAAGCTGCACTTTATCACCCTATGTGTTTAGCTTGTGTGCTGAACATATCACACAAGCAGGATTAGACTCTGAGGAAGAAACCTGGAAAACTGGAAGAAGGAATATCAACAATTCAAGATACGTAGATGATGCAAAACTATTAGCAGAAAATAGCAAAAAGCGGGAAAACTATTGTAGAAAGTCAAGGAAGAAAATGCAAAGGTTGGTTTACAGTTGAACATTAAGAAAACAAAAATAATGATCATAGGTCATTTCCATAGCTTACATAGATTTTCTATACCTTGGCTCAGTCATAAATCAAAATGGGGACTTAAATCAAGAAATGAGAAGACTAGGATTTGGAAGGGCAGTTATGAAGGAACTGGATAAGAACCTCAAGGACAAAGAACCATAGATGAATTTCAACATTAGGATCATCCATGCCATAGTATTTCTGATCTTTATGAAAGCTGGATTATGAAGAAAGCTATCAGGAAGAAAATAGCTCATTTGAACTATGGTGCTGGAGGAGAGTTCTATGGCTACCATGATGTGCCATAAAATCAAATAAATGGGTGCATCAACCCTGAACACTCCCTAAAGGCCAAAGCCAAATTGAGCCTATCATATTTGGGACATATCATGAGGCAACATGACTTATTAGAAAACACAATAATGCTTGTCAAAGTGGAAGGCAGTAGGAAAAGAGGTAGACTGCATTACAGGTGGCTAGACTCAGTCCAGAAAGCCATGATTCTGAGTCTGCAAGATCTTAACAGGGCTGTTAATATGTTGGAGGTCTCACATTCATAAGGTGAAGTCAAGCTGACTTTAAGGCAATGAATAACAACAACAAAGGAACCATCTAGAACAGCATAGGATCTCCTATGGTGAGTGCCACGGGAGAAAAGGGGAATTTGTGAAAATTGGCTCTCTCTAGCAAAACTTTCCAGTAGTTACCATTTTCCTTTTGGAACACAGGAAAGTCTCTCCTTTACAGAGGAGAAAGTCTTGTTAAGAATACTGTCAAGCACACAAATAATATCAAATAATACAAGAAGGCAAGTCAGTCTCAACTGTAAATGATTAGATGTGGTAGATTTATTTCAACATTTCATAAAATATAACATAGCATATTTTATATTTTGAAATTCCAGTTATATAAGAAAAAACAACTCAATAGAAAACACAAGTCTAGTAAGGATCAGACTGCTTATTACATGGGAGGTAACTTGGAATGCTGGGATGAAAGGAGTATTTGAAGCCTACCTGTGGAATCAAGGAGGCATGAACCACCAGCTCTTTCTCTTCCTAATAACTGTCCACTCCAAACAACTCTACCAACTGCTGCCTCACTCATCAGGAAAAGAAAAAGGAAGAAAAGGGCTTTGATGTTTTTGAGTGGACAAACAATGGGAAGGAAAAAGAAACACTGTATCCTGAAGTTCTCTTCATATAGAAATTGTGCCTTAAAATAAATTCTTGTAAGAATGTTAATCCTTTTCCCCAACATTTAATTCACTGGCGCAAGATGAGCTGCACTTGCAAGATATGGAAAATGAGTTAGCCTGATCACCAAACAGGAGAGCATCTATGCATTGGTGAGGGGCCACCCATGCTGCCTGAGTTAATAGAGGATGACCAAATATACTTACTAGCAGGCTTTCAGGCATTTGGGTGCACAGACATCCTCTATTTGAAAGGCAGTCCAGTCCATGGCAATTTTACATTTGAAAAACAAAAAGAAGAAGAGAAAACAGGATCCTTGAAATTATTCATCACATATTTGCATCTGATCATCAGGGTCGAGCAGGGCCTTAATTATGGTGAGATAGATATTCTATAACTAAGGAAAGTCACCATGGTGAAGTTGTTTGAGTGAAGGACTGGGAACCAGAGTTCAACTCCCCTCAGCCATGGAAACCTTTTGAGGCAAGTCAAATTCTCTTATCCACAGAGAAGAGCAAAGTCAACTCCCCTTATCAAGAAAAAAATGTGATAGGCACAGAAAAACAACAAATATTGTATTAAATTATAGCAGTTGTTTCTAAATTTGTGTGATCTCCACTTCTCCACCAAGGGCTTTAGCTTGTCCCAGCTTTACCATTTGAACTAAAACTATCCTAAATTGTTCCAGTGAGTTAATAGTTGCTACCACATAATGCAGTAAAGAGGCAATAGCCTTTTAAGTAACTTGGGGAGAGAGACAGAGATATCAGACCTTCAAATCTCTGCACATCTCACTCATCCCTTAATTATTTAGGTATTTATTTCTGTAAACTAGATTGCTTGGAACAAAAAAAAAATCAATAAATCTCAAACTATGCAATGAAAAACAAATCTAAAACTACAGATATAATTTTAAAAGTATCAAAATATATAAAAATGCAAGATAGCCTCAAGGGCAGCCTCACACAGACCACTTTATAATTGTCATATGCCTGTTTGGTATGGGGAAAATGTGGGGTAAGATATTTCAGTTCAAAATCTACCCAGTTTAGAATACATTGAGATGATTATAATTGAAAAGGAAGGTTTGTTAACAAGAACATATAGAACATCACTTTGAAGTAAATGAAAGAAAGAAAATATTATTTATAACTTAAACTCATATGTGCCATACCTGGTAGCACAGACAAGTAACTTTTTTCTTACACTCTGTAGAACAAAGGCAGGAAAGCTGTGAGCCTCCAGAACCTAATGGACGGCAACTCCCATCATATGCAACCAGAATAATAAATGGCAAGAGGTGATGGGAGTTGTAGAACATCAGGAAAGCCAGAAGTTCCCCATCCCTACTGTTACAGGTCCATTCTAGGAAGCAAGTGTTGAGTTAGCCTCTACTTTCTATTCTTAGGCCAAAATACAAGGTTCACTGGTCAAAGAAACTGTAAAGCTGACACAACTGACAGAATCTTAAGCCCAGTTTTGGGATAAAGGGAAGGACTGAAGCAAAAGTAAACATGTACTGTTTCTTCAGAAAGTGGAAGGAGAAGCAATTTGTCTCAATGTGACAGAAGGTTAAATGTGCAAATGTGTATGTTGATAAATAACTCTTGTATTTTGGCTACTGAAAACAAGCAAAAGTGATAGTGCACTTGATCTTGGTGGTGATCATTGTTTCAAATAAAAAACAAACAAGACTCTAGAAGTCCCTGAATTTGCACATTTGGAATGTCAGACTGAACCTCTGGAGTGAGAGAGAAGAGTGTTCAGGCTGAGCCTTTTGTTGGTTTCCTCATCATGCCCTACATGAAATGATAAATGCTGGTAATTTTTGGTGTGATTTCACTGCTTATGGCAAGAATTACTAGATGGGTTTCATTCAACAGTTAATTACCATAGGTAATTAACAAAGGAAACCTTGTATCAATTTGCTGATCTCTCCATTGAATTCTGCTTTTTCCTTCTATGTCTAATTTTAATTGTCTAATTATAAGCCAATATCCTTTCTCATTGTAATGTTTTTTCTTTTCATGTATTTGCTTTTCCACTTAGATTTTCTATCCTATTTTGTAAAATTTTATGATAAGTGTATGGTAAGAAGGCAGGACCTACAGCTTTTCTTGAACCACCAGTTGCAACACCTGCCTGGTAGGTTTTTGAATCGAAACTACTATTTATTCATTTTAAAACTACCATGTTCTGCCTATTTTGTGAAACCTTCTAGGCAGCTCACAACAAATGGCTTTTTAAAAATTAAGAAGTTCCTTTTGTAATACAAAAGATGTGTTTCTCAATATTCTTAGTGTAGCTAACAATTAATGGTACTAGTGTTTTTTATCTATTTTGTTATGTGTTTCATTTAAAATAGAAAAAAATGTGAACTATACTAAATGGACAACACTTTTAAATAATTCACAAGAGAGCAACCATACCTTTTAAACACTTTGAGGTACTGAGGGAGGAGGATGTTGTGGTCTACCAGTTCTTTCATCTGCCTTCCTTTCCCTTCCTGATCCTAGAGTCCTGCCTCAGAGTGAGTACATGCAGAAGGCAGATTAAACACGCCAGAGTTGCTATACAATTGAGCCAGCATTTCAATATATACTCATGTGGAAATGAGTCTATTGAACTCTTTTGGAGGTACTTCAGAAAAATGGATAGACTTGAACTGTCAGTGCCTTTAAAAATATACGCTTCAGATCCAGCTGAACAACTTACTGCCCTAACAAGGGACAAGGATGTATGTGTGTCTGTGTTTAAATTAAACTCTATTCCTACTTAACATTGATTTAGGTATTCATAAGTAAGAGGTAGAACTACTATGAACAATTATAACATCAGATCCCCGTGTGTGTGTGTGTGTGTGTGTGTGTAGAGGGAAGAAGAGATTGTAGAGAAACCATTGAAATCAAACTTTTAAATCACAAGGTTCCAGATGGAGCAAATAGGATGCACTCCCCATATTACTCTGGCTGATCATTTTCTACAGGTTGTGAATCCTTAAGTTCATCAGTTGCTTGAGACTAAAATATTTCATTTCTGAGTACAAAGTCTTTCTAAAATAATGAAAATTATTTGAGAATAGTATATAATAAAGTATTATTGAGATCTTCTATACTTTCTGATTGAACCTCTGGGTGTCGCTGTTCACCATCTTGTATTTCTCTAACACATCCACTTCAGCTCTTGCAGATACCAAAATTGTGGAGACATCACAGGGTGTCTTAACAGAGGAAACTGTATTTTTTTTTTAAATTGAGCTCTCCAAGCTTCTGAGACAGAACCTGTTCAAAGACACAGAAGAAATGCAAGAGCTGTGGAACTGCAAAGGCAGAATTTTGCTGAAATGGTTCTTAATGATGTTTGCTTGGAAGGCAATTTCTGGACAGATTCATTATTCAATTTCTGAAGAGATGCAGAAAGGCTCTTTTGTGGGGAATATTGCAAAGGATCTAGGAATAGACAGGAATCATCTTTCAGACCGTGAACTCCGGATTCTTACCAGGACAGGTATGATTCAATATTTTGCTTTGAACTACAACAATGGCCATTTACAAACCTCTGAGAGGATAGACAGAGAGGAGATTTGTGGAAGGGCAGAGAAGTGCATCTTAAATTTTCAAGTTATTGTTGAGAGTAAAAGAATACTGTATCCCGTTGAAGTGGAAGTTGCTGATATCAACGATAATGCTCCTCACTTTCCTCCAGGTGAGCAGAAAGTGAGAATTAATGAAATGTCCATACAGGGGGCTCGGTTTCCTTTACCTGAAGCTCAAGATCCAGACTTGGGCACAAATTCTATACACAGCTACCAACTCACAGGCAGTAGTCACTTTTCTCTGGATGTGAAAATAAAAGAAAATGGTGCCAGGCATGCTGAGCTGGTGTTGGAAAAAAGTCTGGACCGAGAGGAGCAATCAGTTTATGATCTGATCCTCACGGCTTTTGATGGAGGTGATCCTGTCAGGTCTGGGACTGCTCAAATTAAAGTAATAGTTTTAGATGCAAATGACAATGCACCAGTTTTCAGTGAAATGGTCTATAAAGTCAGCATAGAGGAAAATATTCCAAAGGGATCTACAGTTTGTACAATCAAAGCAACTGATCTTGATGAAGGAATCAATGGAGAAGTGAAATACTCCTTCACAGAAACTGCCAAGATGTTTCTTTTAAATTCAACAACTGGCATAATAACACTTATTGGAAATGTTGACTTTGAGAAATCATCCTTTTATGAATTTGAGGTGCAAGCTGAAGATCATGCAGGGCTGTTTGATCGGGCAAAAGTTGAAATTATGGTCATGGATTTGAATGATAATGCTCCAGAAATAACAGTAACCTTTGTGACCAACGCTATCCATGAGAACACAACAACGGGAACAGTTATTGCTATTATAAATGTGGAAGATCAAGATTCAGGAATCAATGGCGAGCTCACATGTTCAGTTCCCAGAAATCTCCCCTTTCAGCTGAAAAAAAACATAGATAACTTCTATAGCTTGGTAGTTATCAGTGCTCTTGACAGAGAATTAATTGCAAACTACAATATCACTATCACAGTAACTGACCATGGAATACCTCCTCTTTCTGCATCCACTGTAATATCACTTCACATTTTAGATACAAATGATAACCCACCACGGTTTACAGAATCAGCCTACACAATATTTTATATGGAGAATAACCAGCGAGGAGCCTCCATCTTTTCCCTAAGTGCAAATGATCCAGACTGGCAAGAGAATGCCAGACTTACATACTCAATCACTGAGGAAAATGTTTATGATTTCCCACTTTCCTCCTACCTATCTATTAACTCTGAGACTGGGGTTGTCTATGCCTTGAACTCCTTTGATTATGAAGAGATCCAGGAGATTCAGTTCCAGGTCAAGGCCCAGGATGGGGGCTCCCCACCACTCAGCTCTAAAGCCTCAGTGACCCTCTTCATCCTGGATCAGAACGACAACACTCCAGAAATCCTCTACCCATCCCCTCCCACTGATGGCTCCACTGGGATAGAGCTGGCCCCTCGCTCCTCTGAGCCAGGCTACCTGGTCACTAAGGTGGTGGCCGTGGATGCAGACTCTGGCCAGAATGCCTGGCTCTCCTACCAGCTGACCAAGGCCACAGAGCCAGGGCTCTTCACCCTGGGACTCCATACTGGAGAGATCAGGACTGCTCGGTTCTTTCTGGAGAAAGACAACCTGAAGCAAAGCCTGGTGGTGTTGGTGAAGGACAATGGGCAGCCTTCTCTCTCTGCTTCCGTCACAGTCACTGTGGTGCTGGCTGACAGCATTCCTGAAATGCTCTCAGATCTGAGCAGTGTCTCAGCTCCTATAGATCCCCCTTCAGATCTCACTTTCTACCTGGTGGTTGCAGTGGCTTTTGTCTCTTGCTTGTTCCTGACTTTCCTCCTTGTGTTATTGGCTGTCAGGCTACACAAGTGGAGAAATTCTCACGTTTGTGACAACGGAGGTGTGACTTTCAGTGGTGTTCCAGTTTCACAGTTTGTAGGGATTGATGGAGTCCGTGCCTTTCTTCAGTCTTACTGTCAGGAGGTTTCTTTGACTTCAGGCTCCCGGAAAAGCCAGATTCTTTTTCCAATTGGAAGCTGTACAAATACACTGACGCCGCAGCAGGCTCCCAGTAAACCAGAACCTTTGCTAATAACAGATGATTCAAATGACTGTCTGGAGGATGCAGCTGTCAGTCAGGTGAGCATGTACATTTCTGTTTAGATGTTAATGGTGCTAGTGCCGTTTTACAGTACACTGGCTTAGAGTGGTTGCAGTGGTTTTTGTTTTCAAATTGTTCTTCATCTCACTACTTTTTACTGACCACAAAAACTGAACAGCTGGTTTGACATGGGGCCTATAAATTTCAGTGGTATCCCATTCTCACAGTTTGTGGGATTGATAGAATCTGGTCTTGTCTACACTTCCAGGAAAAAACAATGTAGTACTTCTAGGATAAATCAAAAGAACTGAGCAATCAACAACTGTGATGTGATAGATTTGTAATGCGAGCCTTGCTCTGTGTCCTGTTGTCACCGAAGATATGGAATGCTTCTTCTATGGGTGGCCTGATTGTCCTTACATTTAGACAGTCCATATGTCACATACAAATATCCATATTTTATGATTATACCATTTTGGTACCATTTCAACTGCTTTCCCACATCCCTTGTAATCCTGCAATTTGGAGTTCTGTGAAGTACTTAGAATGCTTTGCCAGAGAGCTGTCATTCTGTAATTTAGATACGCCCAAAGAGTTTGTTCCCTTGTATTTTCTGTTAATTTCTCTAGTTATTTCATGTTTTCTGAAGCCTTTTCTGCTTTTATTTTATTTTTATTATTGTTATTGTTATTGTTATTATTTATTATTTTATTATTGTTTATTATTATTGAATTTATATTGTAGATTGTTTAAAATTCTGCTAGGAACTATCTTAAGGGCATTTGGACTAAGTAGTGGTCTAACAACGTTTCACATGCTTACATAAATCTTCCAATAGTAAAAAGAAATTTGAATTCTCAGTTTTTAAAGATACATAATGAATTATCAGTCCTGCCAAGTAATAACTGCTCACAATAGCTTTCAGTATTAGATGGCAAGTTCTCATCTGTCCAGGTTGGAAAAACCAATCATCATCTGCTCTGAACACTGATGTTGACCACATGCACAAATGGTACCAGATCCTTTCTATAAATCACCAGCCATATACCGAACTTTACATGCACAGTTTCCAATCCCACATCCATAGTCATATGTACAATCTTATGGCAATGGTGCCCATACTGGAAATGGGCATCCAGACATGGAGGAATAACATGTGTATAGAATCTATACTACAGTTATGCACTAGTTGGTTTATAGTGAAAAGATGCTTCCAAGAATGAGTCTTTCTTGCTGGACTGGTTTATCAGCTAAGTACAGGTTTGTTCATGGGTTGTGCATTTAGTTTCAGCCTGAGTGTTATACGAATACTTGACCAATCTTTTACAGAGAACCATATTGTCATTTTAAGCTGATACAGCCACATCTTCAAACTGCAATACAGTGGACCCTCAGTATTGGCGACCTTTGCACCTGTGACTTCCAGTTAATATAGAGCAACACATCCTATACTTAAAATGGCAGCAATGTGCATGCAGATGCCCTGAAGTATCCATGTGCACGTTGCTGCCATTTAATAATATGGAAAGTGAGCATTCACATTTTTTCCCATTTGCAGGGAGCCCTGGAATGGAACCCACACAGATATGGAGAGGCCACTGTAATTAAAACTTATTATACAATGATACCAAATGACTGGTGGAGTATCAGTCATTGATACTGAAGCTATATTCACATCTACCTTAGAGCAATACAGGCAATACTATCAGTGAATTGCTTAGCACATGTGTCATAATGTGCTGCTAACTAATCCCCATGAACTGCCTGAGACGCCCCCTTAATTCAAGGTTCTCATCATTCAAAACTACTCTGTTAGATGGCTCTTTCCAATAAAATAATAGCAGAAAACAATCTATCCATACAGAACCATTATAATTGTATAAGTTATTTACATTCCTGACAAGTTGAAACTTCAGCAGGAATCTGTATGTTGTGAATGAATTTTTTTTTTAAAAAAAATCTCTTCATGTAATAAACATCTGTATTTATATATAATACCACATATGTGAAACCAGTACACAAGAATTATATATGTTTGCAGGCACTGGTAATAAAAAAAAATGAATGAACACAAGTAATAATAAAAACAACAGGAATTAAGCACATGAGTCCTCTCAGGTAAGACCACTGGAGATCACCTGGAAAGACAGAGAGAGAAAAGAGAATAATTTGCTTCCTTTGAAATTAACATACCACACAAAATTTTAATGATATCATAAAGCTAAATGTCACTCTTTTTGCAGTGGTGGCCAACATAGGGAAGATAATACAAAAAAATATATAAAACAAATATGTTGAGGAACAACAAAAGAGTTATCATGTGCAGATAATAAATGAACACAGAATTCTCGTGAACCAGAATCCTGGCAGAACTTTTTGCGAGGGGTTTCTGGATGCATTATTTTCTCTTCAGATACCTTCTGTTATTCAAATCTACCACCAAGAGTTGTGAAAATTAAATGCTAGATTGTATGAAGAAGGTGTAAAATGATAATCAAACAATATTAAAGTATATATGGACATCTTAATTTTCTCCATGGAAAGCAAGGGAAAATAGCAGTGGAGATGTAGAAATTCTTAGCAAATACAGTTCCCTGTGTGGACTCAGGATGTCACTGTTGGACAACAAGGGAACATGTATAGATAAAAACTTAAGCTTCCTGTACCAATATCCTTCAATTTCATTTCAACTGATCAGTAAGGAGATCCAATAGAAGGCTTTATTTAAAACTGCTCCAGAAAGGAAGGATCTCCATTCCTTAAGAATCAGCTAATAAGGACAAACATTTTTCTGCTATTTTACTGCAAAGCACTGGGACACTTGAAGGGAGGAAGAAGAAGCAACAATAGTGACAATGGAAATAAGGTACACAGAGACAATAAAGGAAGGCAATTTGAGGCAAGTATTCCTTCTATTCATACTCTGGTCTGTGTTCTGCTGTGTGGTGTCTGAGCAGGTTCACTATTCAGTGCTAGAAGAAGCAGAGAAAGACTCCTTTGTGGGGAATCTTGCTAAAGATTTGGGGTTGGAGGTCAGAGATTTGCCAAACCGCAAGCTTAGGATTTCTTCAGCAAAGCAGTATTTTGCACTAAATGAACAAAATGGAAACCTGTACGTGAAGGACAGGATAGACAGGGAAGAGATTTGCCAAAAATCTTCCATTTGTGTCATAAAATTAGAAATTGTGGCACGCAATCCATTGAATATTTTCCACGTAAAGGTTTTCATACAAGATATCAATGATAATGCACCACATTTCCAAGCAGAAGATATTCATCTTAAAGTGAGTGAGTCTAATCTTCCAGGAGCAAGGTTCATCTTGGGAGCTGCTGAAGATGATGACATTGGAATAAACTCCCTCCAGAATTATCATTTGAGCTCCACTCCATATTTCAAGCTAGAAATCAAAGAGACCAAAGATGGTGGCAAGTATGCAGAATTAGTCCTGCAGAAGCAATTAGACAGGGAAGAAGAACAATCATATAATATGGTCCTCACAGCCATGGATGGAGGAGAAACTAAAAAGACTGGTACAGCAAAAATCTTGGTAACAGTAACTGATATTAATGATAATGCACCAGTTTTCTCCCAGGCAATATATAGGGGAAGCCTAAAAGAGAATGCACCAATAGGGATGTCTGTTCTTCAAGTTAAAGCATCTGACAGTGATGAAGGATCAAATGCTGAGATCACTTATACTATTAGTAAAATTAAAGATAGCATTAAGAATATATTTAATGTGGATTCCAGAGATGGAACAATTATACTTATGGAGAATATTGATTTTGAGGACAAACAAAATTATGTGATGATAATGCAGGCAAGTGATGGAGGTGGCTTGGTGGCACACTGCAATGTGGAAATTGAGGTTCTTGATGAGAATGACAATGCTCCAGATGTGATCCTTACTTCCATCTCCACCCCAATTCCTGAAGATCTTGCACCTGGAGCTGTGATTGCCCTCATCAAAGTACATGACAAGGATTCTGGAGAAAATGGAGAAGTCGCCTGCCATCTTCAGGAACTTGTACCTTTCCAGATCATCTCATCTTCAGATGACTACTTCAAACTCCTCACAGATGGTCCCCTTGACAGAGAAAGGAATCCAGAGTATAATATCACCATCACAGCCATAGACAAAGGCACTCCTCCTCTCTCCACACACAAAACTATCTCCATACAGGTCTCCGATATCAATGATAACCCACCAGCATTTGAAAAATCTTCCTTTACTGCCTACATTCTAGAGAACAACCCTTCTGGAGTTTCCATTTTCCATGTCAAGGCCTCTGATCCAGATCTGGACCGTAATGCCCAAATCACTTACTCCATTCTAAGCAGCAACATTGAAGACTTGCCTCTTTCCTCCTATATCTCCATTAACTCTGAGACTGGAACCATCTATGCCCAACGCTCCTTTGACTATGAACAATTCAGGGAGTTTCAGATTCAAGTGAGGGCCCAAGATGGAGGCTCTCCTCCTCTGAGTAGCAGTGCCACAGTGAGAGTGTGCGTATTGGATAGGAATGACAACACCCCCCAGATTCTATACCCTTCCCAAGCCCCTGAGGGTTCGCTGGTCTTTGAGATGGTGCCTCGGTCGGCTGAGTCAGGCTACCTGGTGACAAAAGTGGTGGCGGTGGACGCTGACTCTGGACACAATTCTTGGCTCTCTTTCCATCTCCTGCAGGCCACCGAGCCCTCCCTTTTCACCATCGGCTCCCACACGGGAGAGATTCAAACAGCCCGAGCGTTACTTGAGAGAGATGCTGTGAAGCAGAAGTTGGTTGTCATGGTGAAGGATAACGGGCATCCTCCTCTCTCAGCCACCGTGACTGTGAACCTGGTGTTTGCAGAGAACTTCCAGGAGGCCCTTCCAGAAATGAACTCCCAACCTAATGACTCAGAGTCTCCGTCTGATCTACAGTTTTACTTGGTGTCGGCTTTGGCTTTGGTGTCCTTCCTGTTTTTGGTAACGGTGATATTGACCATTGTGATGAGATTCCAAAGGTCAAGGAACCCCACTTTCCTTCAGTGCTTTATTCCAGGCCCCCAAGCAAAGACTGGAGCCATATTCCCCCCAAATTACGAGGATGGGACTTTGCCTTATTCCTACCAGATCTGTCTGTCCTCCGAGTCAAGGAGAAATGAGTTTGCTTTCCTGCAACCCAGTGTCCAATTGGCACAGAATGTCCTTGGCAATGGGAAGTCTGATATTTCCTTGATGTTTAGTGAAGGCAGCCATTTGAATTCTGAAATGGAGACCAGTGGCACGGTGAGTTTAATTTCCTTCCCCCACTAGAAGCGCTTTTCCCAAAAGCACTCCTTGAAACAGTTTAGATACAAATAGCAGTTCATCCTTTTTCCTTTTGCTCCTGCTTTGTGACCAGTGAAGACCACAGTGTAGCATTGGCCATACACAGCAAAGAGAGAGCAGGGCCTTACCAGCAGTGCTCCAGAGGCACTCCTGTAGGGAGGGAGAGTCTGGATTGGAATCCTAGAGGTCCGTGGATGCATGCTGAATGGTTTGTGCAGCAGCAGAATACAGGAAGCAGCATGCTGTCCAATTAGTATCGGTATGGGGAGTGTTGCTTCTTTCTTTGATTCTTTTTGCAAGTTTCCACTTAAACCGAATGGATATGTGCTCTAATATTCTGTATTTTAAGAAATTTAAAGAGCAATGTAAGTACCAAACAGTGTTCAAAAGAATAAATTTAGTAACTGGTGGGTTGGTTGTTAAATGGTCACAAATTTCTTCTTTAATTTCACTGAAGGGTAGAAGGAGACATTATGTTTTTTTACTTTGTTTTTAATTGAGTTGCATATTCTGAAGAAAACAAAGGACCCACGGGGGATTACAATTCTGAGAACAATCCACTTTGGACCTTTAGTATGGAGGTGGTTTTCCAAGTATGTCAGTAGTGAATTGCTGTAAGGCATGGAACTTGGGATCTGGAGAGCCAGACAGAAAGGGTGGTTGAGTGGAACTAGATTGGAACACTAAACATCCTGAATTTTACTTGACAGTCACAACTGTGAATAGGTAGGCATATCCCTCATATTGGTGTTTTGTGACTGTAGAACCAATTAGACATATATAGACAAGACTGGCACCTACTAGTCATTCTAACCTTCTCCTCGATACATAGTGGGATAGCAGCAACACAATACTTAAGGATAATATCAGCATCTACATCTGATTCTGATTGCTTTCAACAGCTGCTGCTATTTATCATTTTTATTTGTAACATAATACACTATCTTGCAATGAGAAATAATTATCAAGCAGCTAACTAGCAAGTGCACCAGCTATTTCAGATTCCCTCTGTGAATGTAGAAAAAGCAAGGGCTGAGCAATTACATTGAAAGTAAATCATCAGGGTTAAACTATAAACAAAGGAGAGACACATGTCTCAGCAATCTGACCTGCAAACTGATATTTACTTTTAGTGGCCAACTGTGAAATGAAGGGCAAAATGAGTAAAATCATATGCGGCGGAAAAAAGATATTTTTCACTTCTTGAGAAAGAAACTCTGCAAAATCCATGTTGTCAAAAGCCATTTGATTCCAAGGTCCTTTGCGCAGCTTACCTTCTTGCGGTAGCATCTGGTGGGGATCCCGGCAGCAGCTCTGCCAGGAAGGAGTGCAACAGGAGCACTCCCCTAGCCACTGGCTGGCTCCCTGCTGAAAGAAGCGCAATGGCCACACCTCTTACTTCCGCAGCACAGCCGGGTACTTTTCCAGGCTGTGCTGGGGCAGGAAGCCATTGTGCTTCTGGGGCTTCCAGAGGACAGATAAGTGCAGGATGGTGATGTGATTGCACATCATTGGTTGGGAGAACCCATCAATAATTTAATCCATGATTGCGCCACCTGGGGATGAGAGAAGGATGAGACTGTGACAATGTCATGGAGAAGCTTCATCACAGTCCTGTCCTTTTCTCCTCCCCATGCCAGGATGGGAGGGTACTGAGGAAGGGCCCCAAGATACAAAACATTATTCTTCCTTAACTCCCTGAGTGTATACTTGCTTTGAGGCCCAATAGACTTGTTGTTACCTTAATTGAAAGGGGAAGAATCAGGCTTCTCACCTCACACAGTTGAAGACTAGATAAGGAAACAAAGGGGGGGGGAAGACTCTAATCCAAACCAGTTCCAGTCAGTGAAACCCCTCTTTCTTACAGTGACTTCTAGGAATTCCCTTCCAAAATGCCCTTGCATATATTCCCTACCTCTCCCAATAAGTGTGCTGTGTGATTAAAAAGCAAACTAGTAGCTTCAGGAATCTCACTTGTAATTCTGACCAGGATCAAGTGGCTTAACAATGTCTAAACCTGATTCTACCTGCTGCCAAGAGCTGCTTTTAGTTTTCTTTATCATACTGTACTTCCATACACTGAGCGCAAGAAAGAAATTTCAAACAAGGGATAGATTAATGTTTGTCAGTTTGCTATCTGGTTGCGGAAGATGCAAGAAGGGAGCAATTAACAGATATATCTGGGACAGATCTGATTTTAAGGTGAATGCATCTTGACCATGCTTAAATCCTTTATCTTCCTGCAAGCAAGTGCTCCCAACCTTGGGTGTTTCCCCTTTCCTGGCTGTGGGAGATCAAGGGTGAAGGGAATCAGCAATGCATCATCCTCTCATGGAGCCCTCCAGCAATCACAGGCTTCCTGCAAATGGTAGAAAACATTAGCCAATCTGGAGGCTAGTTCACTGACTAAAGGCAGACTCCCCAGTAGAGATGTTGGAAAAGTACCATAAATCTTACCTGCAGTCTGTCTGGAGATCATGTAAGTGCTCCCTGGTTGTGACTCCAAACAGCTTTCCTTCAAGGGCCTTCCTATCCTCTCTCCTTTAACTTGCCTTGCATTTGTGGATTCTGGTGTAGTTACATCCTGTTGTGGGCTGCTTTATTCCTTTCACAGCTTTTGAGATGGCAGTTAGACATTGGACTGGATCCACAGGGTGTGTGTGTGTGTCAAGGCTGTAGTGCCCATTTCCCAACTTTGTGAATCCTCTCAGGGTATCTTGGTAGAAATGGCCAGTTCAGGGTGCTGATATTACTGCCTCACCCCCATAAGTGGCTCCTGCCCATGTGGATCCCATCACCCACTGGTCTGCCAGGGAGTGATATTAGCAGATAGCCAGTGGGTTGCCCGTTGCTTAGATCCACATGAAGGCTAACAGCTGTAACACAGTGGTTCCCAAACTTTGTTCCTCCAGGTGTTTTGGACATGAAGAAGCCCCAGCCAACTTGACCAACAGTCAGGAATTCTGGGAGGTGAAGGCCAACACACCTGGAGACCGCAGTTTGGGAACCACTGGCTGTAACGAATACAGTTGTGGCAATTTCAACTACAACATTGTCTCATATGTGTGTTAATGGGATCTTTTTGTCTAAGTCCTCATGCTCATCATTAGCATACAACATGATTTCCTGACAAATAAGTAACTTACAAATCAGACCTGTAAATAAAGCTTTTGTTTACCTTCAGTGATGAAAATCATATGCAGTGTAAAACTGATAACTTTGACCAATTGGAAAGTAGCTCTTCAAAAACCATGCCATCTAGCTTGGCCCTACGATATTTTCTCATGATATGTATGTCCAAAGTATGACAGCCTCAGCTTAGTTGTCTTGCCTCTAGGAAGCATTCAGGCTTGATTTGATCTAGGATCCGTTCATTTGTTTTTGTTGGCAGTCCAAGAGATCCTTAAAACCCTTCTCCAGCACCACATTTCAAATGACTTGATGTTCTTCTTATCAGCTTTCTTCACTGTTCAGCTTTCACAACCATATAGAGAAACTAAAAATACAATGGCATGGATAATCCTAGATTTATTATTCAATTATATATCTTTGCACTTCAAGATCTTGTCTGGTACTCTAATCCTGCCTTCCCAAGTCCCAGCCTTCTTCAGACTTCTTGACTGCAGATTCCATTCTGATTAATGACTGAGCAAAGGCATGGGAAATCTTCAACTATTTCAGTGTCTTCATAGTTTGCTTTGAAGTTATGTAAATCATCTGTGGTCGGTATTTTTGCTTTCTTAATATTCAGTGGTAAACCTGCCTTTGCACTTTCTTCCTTAGCTTTCATCAGTAATTGTTCCAAATCTTTGCTGTTTTCTGCTGCCATATGGTGCCTTCTGTGTATCTTAAATTGCTGATGTTCCTTCCTCCAGTTTTCATGCCTCCTACTCCAAGGCTAATCCAGCTTTAGGTATGCTACGATCAGTGTACCAATTAAACTGACGAGATGATGAAATGCAGCCCTGCCTGACCCCCTTGCCAATTGGAAACAATTCCATTTCCCTGTATTCTGTCCTGAGGGTAGCCTCATGTCCTGAGTAGAGGCTACTCATGAGGGCAATCAAATTTTGTGGCATACCCATTTCTTTAAGAGTGATCCATGGTTTTTCATGATCTACACAATCTAAGGCTTTGCTATAATTGATAAAGAACAGGCTGATTTTCTTTTGAAATTCTTTGGTGTATTCCATTATCCAAAATATGTTCGCAATATGATTCATAGTGCTTCTTCCTTTCCTGAACCCAGCTTGGACATCTGGAATTTCTCACTCCATATATGGTAAAAGTCTTTGTTGTAGAATTTTGAGCCCCATTTAGCGTGCATGGGAAATTAATACAATGGTCCAATAGCTACTACGATCACTGGTGTCCCCTTTCTTGGGGATTAGAATGTGTATTGAGTATTTCAAATCTGTGAGCCAATCTTTTCTTTTCCGTATTTTTTTTGGACACATTTTAGTTGGAACTAGAGTAGATTCTGTCTCTGTAGCTTGAAGCAACTCTTTTGCTATGCCATCTGTTCCTGGTGATTGATTTTTCCCAAATGAAATAGTGGTGCTTATTTCTTTGGCAAAGATGAAAGCTAATGTTGAAAGTAACCTTGATGTTTGGAATGTTATCCTCTTTGTCCTTGTATTCAGTCTGTAAACATCTTTTCACACCTTACCCTTTTGCAGAGCTGGGGTGCGGGGCTAGCGCGAGAAGCCTGGGGAGGAAGGCTCTCGTGTTCCTGCTGCTTTGGCTCTGCAGCTGCTTCCTAGTCACATGAGTGCCCTGCCTCTTCCTTTTGCAGTGCAGCCTGGGACCTTTCCCAGCCTACACTGCACAGGAAGCGTGACCTGCCCGGCTCCCGAGGCTCCGCACACTAGGTAAGTGCGCGCGGGGCCCTGGAGTGATGCGTGACCACACAGCATTTTCAGCTTTAAGCTGAAAATGAAAAAATGCGTACGCAGTCCATGTCAGGCCCTGGAGCGTCACCCAAATGTGAGTGTGTCATGTGGACTTCTCCTCACATTTACACGATGCTCAAGGGGCCCTTTCGCTTTGGAAATGCCGTGCAAAAAGGGCCTAAGAGGGCAGAACTACTATTGCTGTCTAACAAACTGATCTCTAGAGAGAGAAAGACAGACATATCAATACACACAGAAGAGCCCCATTTGATAGCGAGCAAGGAATTGATTTGGCACAGGCATGTATACATCTTTCTAACCATCTTTGTAATTCGATAATGTGATGTAGTGATAATGGCCTTAATTGTCAGGTACATTTTTTTTAATTTAATTTTCTTTTTGACAAAGAAAGGGGAGATTGCTGTTATAATCTTTTCATTTCTGCAAGATATAGAGTGTTCACATAGCTTGCTTGAGCTTCTCTTGTGCAATTGCTCTGCCTCGTTAATGGAATGTTATCAGGGGATGTGAGTGGCACTTCCATCCCTTTTTTGTACTGCAGAATACCTGTTTAGGGCCATTTCTGCACTAGACTGTTATAGTGCTATTATTCCACTTTCAACATCCTATGGGATCCTGGGGTTTACAGTTTACTGTTTACAGTTTCCATAGGATGTTGAAAGTGGAATAATAGTGCTACAACAGTCTAGTGTGGAAATCGCCTAGTAGAGAGAGATGGAATAGCTACACAGTCTCTTGGGAGAAAGCTGGCTGCAATAGCCCTCTCCATCAGAAAATCACCCTCAGTCTCCTCAACACTGTTGCATTGCTCTCAAAACAAACAATTCAGTCTGAAAATGGAAAAGCTTAGAGAAGTGAAGCAATAGTAGGAGCTTGAAGAAGAGATATAGAGATGGGCCTCAGGTTCACTGAAAGTGGAGAAAAGTAAGTTAGAAAAAAAGAAGATAAATGGAGCAGAGAAAGGAAGGGCACAGTACCAGAGAGCGAAATAGTTCTGTCCAAGATAAACCACAGAGCAACAGGAATCAAATACACAGATGACAGATGGAAGAAAGTCAGCCCTGAGGAAATTAACATGAATGGTCAAACTCAGAAGGAAGAGGGAAGAGCCCTGTAGGAAAAGATAGAAGAAATCTGGGTGAGAAATTGGGTGTAGAAGATAGATACATAAAGAAATAAATAGATACAGAGCAAGGCCAGGAGGAAGACTTAGGAGGCTTAAGCAGACAGTTAAATTCAAGGAAGGCATTTTAATCTGCTAATAATGAAAGGCATGGCCACTCTTAAAAGTTGGTTTTGAAGAACAACTAAAATAGCTTTTGATAATAGGCTGACAAGTGAAGAAAACAAGAAAGATTGTAGGCTCAGACTTCCTGATCCTCTGTTCAAAATAGTTATCTGGAAAAGCCTATGAATAAAACTGTCGGAAAAACAGAAAAGGTTTCTTCTGGATATTCCACTTGGGTATAGAGCAATAAAAGCAGTCAGGCTAGTTCTCTTGCCTGAATTCTGAGAAAAAAGTAACTATTAATAGATAAAATATTCATAAGCTCCTTAGCTGTATATGCATTTTGGTAACTTCTTTCTACAGGAGATGAAATTTAACTTAATTTTTGGGGACCCAATGTGGTGAAGTCCTATTTCATAACTGAAAATACTGTGTTTGAAAGTGAAGTTATTGCAGTTTGGTGCTGAGCCTCTGGGTGTCACTCTTCACCAATAAGGAAGAGAAGTGAATATCCACCCAATCCGGCATTGCTGTTCTCTTACATAGAGGGGAAGAAATTAACTATTTTAAAAAAGGCTGGCTGACAGAACGAAGAACAAAACAGAGGTACATTTTGAGTTCAGATCTCCTTTGGACACAATATCATTCCAACAAGAGACAGGGAAATTTATCCAGCTGTTCAAGAATGGAGAACATTCTAAGGTCAAGGAGTTGCAGAAAGGGAATCCTGCTATGCTTTATCGTCATGATCATTGCTTGGAAGGCAGTTCCTGGACAGATCCACTATGCTATTTCAGAGGAGATGCAGAAAGGCTCCTTTGTGGGGAATATTGCAAAGGACCTAGGAGTGGATGGGAAACAAGTTTCAGACCATGGACTACGCATCATTCTCAGTGTAGGTAAATTTCAGTATTTTGCTTTAAATGCTCACAATGGCCATTTGCAAACTTCTGAGAGAATTGATAGAGAGGAAATCTGTGGAAGGTCAGAAAAGTGCATCTTAAAATTCCAAGTTCTAAATGAGAACAAATTAAAACTTTATGGAGCAGAAGTTGAAATTATAGATATAAATGATAATGCTCCACAGTTCCCTGTAATGGAACAGGAGTTGGAGATTAGTGAGATGTCTGCACCTGGATTTCGAGTCCCTGTAACAGAAGCACAAGATCCAGATTTGGGGATCAATTCTATACAGGGCTACCAACTCACAGGTAGCGGTAAATTTTTCCTGGATGTTCAAAAGGGAGAAAATGGTGTCCAACATATTGAACTGGTATTAAAAGAGCCTTTGGACAGGGAAGAGCAATCAGATTATGAGCTAATCCTCACAGCTACTGATGGGGGTGACCCAGTCAGATCTGGCACTGTGCAAATCAAAGTAAGAGTTCTGGATGCGAATGACAATGCACCTGTTTTCAGTCAACCCATCTATGAAGTGACTGTCAAAGAGAATATTCCTAAAGGATCTATTTTACTTACAGTAAATGCCACAGATCAAGATGAAGGAATAAATGGGGAAGTGAAATACTCCTTCAAGAAGATGACAAAATCTGATTTTTCTATATTTCTCCTTAATTCAGCAATGGGTGAAATTTCTCTTACAGGCAGACTTGATTATGAGGTGTCTTCTTTACATCAATTTGAAGTAGAAGCCAAAGATAGGGGAGGGCTGAGTGACAGAGCAAAGGTTATTATCAGTGTTACTGATCTTAATGATAATGCACCTGAACTGATAGTTACCTTTGTCACCAACTCCATATTGGAAAATTCACCACCTGGAACTGTTATTGCAATTTTGAATGTTCAAGATCAGGATTCAGAAGTCAATGGAGAAATCACCTGCTCAGTCGCCAGTAATCTCCCTTTCCAGCTGAAGAGGTCCATTGATAACTTTTACAGTTTGGTGACAAATGATGTCCTTGACAGGGAACATGTGCCAGCCTTCAATATCACCATCACAGCTACTGATCATGGAATTCCTCCTCTTTCTGCAACCACAGTAATTGCACTGCATCTTTTAGATACAAATGACAACCCTCCAGTCTTTGAAAAACCAGAGTACACTTTTTACTTAATAGAAAATAACAATAGAGGGACACTGATCTTTTCCTTAAGGGCAAGTGATCCAGACTGGGAGGAGAATGCCAGAATAACTTATTCGATCACTGAAAAGCAAACAGGTGATTTTGATCTCTCCTCCTACCTGTCCATAAACTCTGAGACTGGGGTTGTCTATGCCCTGGACTCCTTTGATTATGAAAAGATCCGAGAGATTCAGTTCCTGGTCAAGGCCCAGGATGGGGGCTCCCCACCACTCAGCTCTAATGTCTCCGTGACCCTCTTCATCCTGGATCAGAACGACAATGCTCCAGAAATCCTCTACCCCTCCACTCCCTCCGATGGCTCCACTGGGATAGAGCTGGCCCCTCGCTCCTCTGAGCCAGGCTACCTGGTCACTAAGGTGGTGGCGGTGGATGCGGATTCTGGCCAGAATGCCTGGCTCTCCTACCAGCTGACCAAGGCCACAGAGCCAGGGCTTTTCACTCTGGGACTCCACACTGGAGAAATCAGGACAGCCCGGTTCTTTTTGGAGAAAGACACCCTCAAGCAAAGCCTGGTGATTTTAGTGAAGGACAATGGGCAGCCTCCCCTCTCCGCCTCCGTCACAGTCACCGTGGTGCTGGCTGACAGCATTCCTGAAATGCTCTCAGATCTGAGCAGCATCTCAGCTCCTATGGATCCCCCTTCAGATCTCACCTTCTACCTGGTGGTTGCAGTGGCTTTTGTCTCCTGCTTGTTCTTGACCTTTCTCCTTATCTTATTGGCCATCAGGCTTCACAGATGGAGAAATTCACATCTGTCTCATTCAGGGAGTATTAACTTCAGTGGTGTTCCTGTCTCCCAGTTTGTGGGGATCGATGGAGTCCGTGCCTTTCTTCAATCTTATTGCCGTGAGGTTTCCCTGACTACAGACTCTAGGAAGAGCCAATGTAATCAGTTCAAGACAAATTATTCAGGTACTTTGAGCAATCAGCAGATTTTGGATGGGAAGGATCCTGCTATATCTGGTGAAGATCAAAATTTGATTAATGGTGATCCCATTGTAGTCCAGGTGAGCAAACATTTTTAGATGAGTGAAAAGATGATTCTTAAACCCTTTTATTACTTTTGGAAGTTATTTCATTCTTCTCTGTTGCTTTCAGTGCCATCTTAACTTTGCTGATTTTATGCATAATGTATTCCCCATGTTTTCTTCACCTTCTTTTCTTTCTTTCCTTGCTTTTCTTTCTGTGGGATGGCACATGGTTGCATGGGGTTGCTTGGGGAGCAAGTGTCTCGTGTTAAATGTAGTTTATTTTTTTTTATTAAACTTATAAATAAAAACAATAGCAAGATGAAAATTGCAGATATCAGGTTCAATGCATGGCAAATGTATGATGAATATATTATTGAAATTAGCAAAGAATGCAAGTGTTGTGTTTAAGATGTGGTATTATACAATTTTTGAATGGAGGGAAGGGGGAAAAGAAAAAAATCATGCTACTTGAGATGGACTTGTACAGCTTGCTATTATTGAATAGTAAAGTCACTTTCTATTCTACTTTTTTAAAATTAATTTTAGAAAGCAAATATTTAAATAGCATAACTGCAAAACACAGAAATTGAGGTATTTTGTTGGAGAATTAAACAATGTTTTCCCTTTGAAATCAAAGGGATTGGGGTAGTTACTTTTTGCTGATTCCTTTCTTATACATTTTTCTTTAACTCAAAATATTGATAGAGAATTTGGTGGTATACATTTCTAGAGTGGACAGGAACTGGTGATTTAGTTAATAATAATAACAACATTATAATAATAAATTCTATTTATTCCCTGCCTCTCCCCAAGGCTTGACCTCAACATATGCTGAATGAAAAAACAGAACAAATTGGAGAATGTAAAGTCCTTAGGACCTGACTGATGATTTAATGATTTAATGTCGTGTCTTTTGTGTGCTGTGCAATTTCTTTTATGTTGAATTGTGTGGGCATCTGGTAAACCCTGAGGTAAATCCACCTATATAAGAGGAGCACTAATGTGTCCAATCAAAATCCAAACCTGTTATTTCCATCAGTGGTCAAGATGTAACTCAGAAGATTCCAGGCAGCCCCAAGTAGGACATGAAATCAGCAAATCTTCCTTTTGGTTCACTCCACCACCTAGTAATGAGTTTTTGGAAGCATACTTTCAAATAACGTTGTGCCATTAGTAGAGTAAGGGAAATCCTTCATATATTTCACTTGAATGCTTTAGAAAATAGGATGTAAAACCAAATTTTCTCAGTTTGTAGATGGGAAGAGGACAGAACAGATACCTAAGATTAAACTGTCCTATATTCTTTATGTGTTATACAAATTCCTCCGTAAATTCCCAGCCTATGTGAGTCCAATCTCAGTCCACAAAATAAATCAGAGACGGGGGCATCTAGGCAGAGATAGGCATGGCTTTGGAAGGCCAGTCACTGCCAAGTATGGCCCCACAACATAGAAAACTGTTGCTGCACGAAATATCCCATGGTATTCTTGTCACTAAAGGATCTTCCAGATTGGTCTAAACAAGTCTGAGTTTATGTGATATAGCTTGTTTTGCTGGGCTTTGCTGTCACTGCTGGGTTTTGCTGTCACTGCTTCTTGTTCTGTTTTGGGGAGCTGTTTATAGCAATTCCTTTTTTTTTATTAAATTTTATTAAGCAAACATTAAACAAACATTTATATAAGACAAAAGATATGATCATAGAAATACAAATCAAAACATATTGAACAGCTGAACCAACCACAATAACCAAATGTAACGTATCGCATCCAATATAAACCCCTTTCCATTCCCTTTGCCAAATTTGGATCACTAAAGACCATTCTTTATCAACTTTATCCTTATCAATCTTTTTATCCATTAAAGCAGTCAACATATCCATTTGATACATCTCATATAATTTCAGTATCCATTGATCCAGAGATGGTATTTCATGACTCTTCCAGTTTTTCGTTTATAGCAATCCCAAGGATATGTTTTAGGGCTTTTCCAAAAAAGAAAGAAAAAAATAAAATAACCAGGACTTGGTCTTATGATATGAAGAGCAAATATTCCTCAAACAGATTTTTTTTTAATATATAGACTTGTACATTTCACTGATTCATTGTAATACTCTAATTCTTTCGAGGTGGGCATAAAATGCAGCTACACGTGCTGGGAATTGTCAGAAAATAGTATTGGAGAAGAGAATTGCCATTTGGATATTTAAAAACAAAACAAAATCAGAACTGTAGCACCAAAGACCACAGCTTTCTACCATACTTACCTCATCTGGAAGTAAACTAAAGCTAAACTTTTCATGTTTCTGGGGGAACCTAGATCTGCCCTGCAACCATTCCTGTGTTGGGTGTGGAAACGCCACAGTCCTTACCTCTATGATATAAGTCTGCCAACTGTGGATGCCTACATTTTCAACATACATGGTATTATAGGTGTATAAAGGGATCGTGAAGCTCATAGAAAGAATCCCATACCAATATAATTTGTGTCTATACCTAAAGTCCTGTAAAGTGATGTAAAAGTTTTGCAATGAGTGGGAGTTATTTTGCTCTTAGTGTAGCTAGTAACATTTTCTAGTTTCTTTTAAGCATTTCAGATAGTTTTAGGGACATGTTGAATGGAAGAATTCCAAACTTTCTGCTATTCTCTTACGAATCCTAAAGATTTTTCATTTAAAAAGATAACATATAGTGGAAAATTTGCAATGGCTTTGCAACAAACTACATAGCAAACTGCTTTTAAAAAGCATTTTTCCACATTCTGGCCCAACATTCTGGCACAACTCAGTATTACTCTTCTCCTGTGCAATGGGAGAAGAGCTGAAGCTAAAATAATTTATTAAGGTTCATGTCTGACGGAAGATTTGAAGAAGGATTTCCTGATCTGTAGTTTAGTTCAGTTTCTTTATGAGTATGTTGGACCAGCAAACTATAGTATTCCCTTGAGTAATGCATTTGAGTGTTACTCCCAGTATTCATAGCCATAGATTAATAATTTCACAACCAGATGGGTACAAAAGACGTCTAGAAATGAATAGATGGATGGTGCGTGCTCAGTTTTTTTCTGCTCCAAAATCTGACATCAACTCCCTTCAGGAATCCACCCCCATCATTCTGGAAAGATGACTGCCGTTAATGATTTGCAAGAAAAAGTTGTGCATTTATTAGCCATATATGAGTTCAATAAGGCACATTGTGCTGTTAATCAATTCAGGATCTCACCAACTGGACGCGAGATGGGCTTATGTTCACAGTAAGGGGGAAGGTAACAAACTGTACCATAATAATAGGTGTGCAGGTGTCAGGACTCTTTGGCTTCTCACACAAATAGAGAATTCTGCTCATTAGCTTTTAGCATGCAAGATGATGTGCTTGTGATCTTCATATAATCAATTGTCATATAGTCCTAACATAATGGTTTGCATGAATCACATCCATGAAAAAACACACATCTATGGTTACCAGTATACAGCACTGTGGGAAAAATAGATATGTGAAAAAAAAAAAAAAAAAGGATGGCAAACGAAGAACAGGAGCACAAGATTGCAAGATATGGTACAGAAATGGGAGATTGTTAACTTTGAGAAGAAGGAGATAGATAGAAGAGCGGGTCTTTGCAAATTTGGAGAAAGAGTAGAGAGCTGCAGTTGGTAGACCAGCAGGCACAGTTGAGTATGCTGACCTCCAGGTATCTGGATGCTTTGTTTCATATATCTAAATACTATTAAATATTAAATCATTGTTGCCATGTTTATATCCCCCGTCTTAGTTGTACTCAAATGAGGAAAAACGATCTTCATTCATTTAATATTACTGGAACTTGAAACTACTTATAGAAAAAACAAGTTAACCTATTGTAGCTTTAAAGAGTACCTTTTGAAGGCAAGGATAAGGATAAAGATAAAGATAAGGATAATGGATCATATTTATCTTTCTTTTCTGAAAAAAAATTCCATCAGAATTCCTACTAATCTGTTAATATTGACTGAAATAAAGAAAGCTAGCATTCACCTAAACAATTGAATCTTTAATATAGCAATGAGGCTTCTGCAGTTTGGAGTTGAGCCTCCAGGTGCCGCTGTTGCCCAATAAGGAAGAAACTTGAAAGGTCCTGCCGTCTAGAATAGGATATTCTATTCAAGCACGCAGAAAATCAGGAGATGAGGCTGGCTGAAAAAGCATCAAGAATTATGCAGTGATGAGTTTTAGGTAGAAACAATCTGACTGTGGTGTTTTTCAAACCAGAAACAGCAGCAGCAGAAGGGGAATTTTTTTTAGCAATTATTAGAAGAGATTTTCAACAGGAACCAAGGTCATTTATCCACAATAAAAGAATGGAAGGAACTCAGATGCCATGGTATTCCAGAAGAAGAAACCTGCAATGCCTTATTATCATGCTGTTTGCCTGGAAGGCAGTTTCTGGCCAGATCCACTATTCAATCCCTGAAGAGCTGCAGAAAGGTTCCTTTGTTGGGAATATTGAGAAGGACCTAGGACTGGACAGAAAGCAACTCTCAGACCACAGACTCCGCATTGTTACTAGTAAAGGTATGATTCAGTATTTTGCTTTGAATGTCAACAATGGACACTTACAAGTTTCTGAGAGAATAGACAGGGAGGAAATCTGTGGAGAGTCAGAGAAATGCATGCTAAAGTTGCAGGTTCTTGTTGAAAGTAAATTAAAATTGTACAGTGTTGAAGTGGAAATCACAGATATAAATGATAATGCCCCTCAATTTCAATCAAAAGAATGGAAAATGAAAATGAGTGAAACAACAACTCTCACGGAAAGATTTCTTCTTCCCAAAGCTCAGGATCTGGATCTGGGCATAAATTCTGTTCAGAGTTATGAACTTACAGGCAGTAATCATTTTTCTCTGGTAGTACAAAGAGGAGAAAATGGTGTCAAGCAGCCTGAATTGGTGTTGGAGAAACCTCTGGACAGAGAGGAGCAATCCATCTATGATCTAATCCTGATAGCTACAGATGGCGGTGAACCAGTCAAGTCTGGCACATTGCAGATCCACATCATAGTTCTTGATGCAAATGACAATGCACCAGCTTTCAGCCAACCAGTGTATGAAGTGAGTGTCAAGGAGAACATTCCCAAGTGGTCCACTGTGGCTACAATAAGAGCAACTGATACAGATGAAGGAATCAATGGCCACGTAACATACTCTTTTGAAGGAATCACAAAGAAGATATCTGAGATTTTTCTGTTGAATTCCACAACTGGAGAAATCATTCTTGTGGGAAACCTTGACTATGAGAAATCATCCTTTTATGAATTTGATGTACAAGCCATAGATGGAGGAGGCCTGAGTGACAGGTCAAAAGTTTTGATCTTTATTACAGACTTAAATGACAATGCACCTGAACTGACAATGACCTTTGCAATCAGTTCAATCCCTGAGAATTCACCAACAGGAACTACAGTTGCCATCTTAAATGTACAAGACAGAGATTCAGGAGTGAATGGGCAGGTTACATGTTCAATTCCCAGCAACTTTCCATTTCAGTTGAAGAAAACACAAGATGAATTTTACACTTTAGTGACAGAGACAAGTCTCGACAGGGAAGAAATAGCAGCTTATAATATTACCATTACGGCAAGTGATGAAGGCAGTCCAACACTCTCTACCACTGAGATTATTTCACTGAAGGTGCTAGACACAAATGACAACCCTCCGGTATTCACCAAATCATTTTACACCTCTTATCTCCAAGAAAATAATCCAAGAGGAGCTTCCATCTTTTTGCTAAAAGCAAATGATTTGGATTCGGAAGCAAACGCCAGAATAAGCTATTCCATAACTGAAGGCCAAATAAGAGAGTCTCTCCTCTCCTCTTATCTCTCCATTAACTCTGAGACTGGGGTTGTTTATGCCCTGAACTCCTTTGATTATGAAGAGATCCGAGAGATTCGGTTTCTGGTCAAGGCCCAGGATGGGGGCTCCCCACCACTCAGTTCCAACGTCTCAGTGAGCCTCTTCATCCTGGACAAGAACGACAATGCTCCAGAAATTCTCTATCCCTCCCCTCCCTCCGATGGCTCCACTGGGATAGAGCTGGCCCCTCGCTCCTCTGAGCCAGGTTACCTGGTCACTAAGGTGGTGGCCGTAGATGCGGATTCTGGTCAGAATGCCTGGCTCTCCTACCAGCTGATCAAGGCCACAGAGCCAGGGCTCTTCACTCTGGGACTCCACACTGGCGAGATCAGGACAGCCCGGTTCTTTCTAGAGAAAGACACCCTCAAGCAAAGCCTGGTTGTTTTAGTGAAGGACAATGGGCAGCCTTCTCTCTCTGCCTCCGTCACAATCACCGTGGTGCTGGCTGACAGTATTCCTGAAATGCTCTCAGATCTGACCAGCATTTCAGCTCCTATGGATCCCCCTCCAGATCTCACCTTCTACCTGGTGGTTGCAGTGGCTTTTGTCTCCTGCTTGTTCTTGACCTTCCTCCTTGTCTTATTGGCCATCAGGCTCCACAGATGGAGAAAGTCACATCTGTCTCATTCAGGGAGTATTAACTTCAGTGGTGTGCCCGTCTCGCAGTTTGTGGGGATTGATGGAGTCCGTGCCTTTCTTCAGTCTTATTGCCGTGAGGTTTCCCTGACTACAGACTCTAGGAAGAGCCAGTGTAATCAGTTCAAGACAAATTATTCAGGTACTCTGAGCAGTCAGCAGATTTTGGATGGGAAGGATCCTGCTATATCTGGTGAAGATCAAAATTTGATTAATGGTGATCCCATTGTAGTCCAGGTGAGCAAACGTTTTTAGATGAGTGAAAAGATGAGTCTTAAACTCTTTTATTACTTTTGGAAGTTATTTCATTTATCTGTTGCTTTCAATGCCATCTTGACTTCGTTGATTTTTTGCATAACCCCATGTTTTCTTCACCTTCTTTTTCTTTCTTTCCTTGCTTTTCTTTCTGTGGGATGGCATGGTATTGGATGGGGGTGAAGTATCTCATGTTAAGGGTACTATTTTTTTTATTAATCTTATAAATAAAAACAATAGCAAGATGAAAATTGCAGATGTCAGATTGCATGGCACTATATTATTGAAATTAGCAGAAAATGTAAATATTATGTTTGAGATATGATATGATATTACACAATTTTTTAATGGAGGGAAGGAGGAAAAGAAAAAATATCCTGCTACTTGTGAAGGACTTATACAGCTTATTATTATTGAATTGTAAAGTCACTTTCTGATCCTCTTCTACTTTTTAAAAATTAATTTCCCATGTATTTAGTGCAAGGTTTGAGCAATGTCTTTCCCTTTTAAATCAAAGGGACTTAGTGGTAGTTACTTTTTGCTGATCTCTTTTCTATAATTTTTTCTTTAATTCAGAATATTAATAGAGAATTTGGTGGTTTCTAGGGTGGAGAGGAACTGGTGATTTAGTTAACAAGGATTTCCACATGCGGAATGAAAAAAAAAAGAGAATGTTAAGTCCTTAGGAGCTTACTGAGAGAATATGATTTAATGTCACATCTTTAGTGAGCTGTGCAATTATTTTTAGGCTTTTTAAGAGAATAGGTTCATGTCTGATGGAAGATTTGAAGAAGGATGTCCTGATCTGTAGTTTAGTTCAGTTTCTTTATGATTATGTTGGACCAGCAAACTATAGTATTCCCTTGAGTAATGTATTTGAGTGTTACTCCCACTATTCATAGCCATAGATTAATACAGTAGAGTCCTGGTTATCCGACCCAAACGGGTGGCCGCAGCACTGGATAACCAAAAGGGTTGGATTACCCGGACGCCCATGGCGGCCGCCATTTTGGGGGGGTGTCGGGTGCGTGTCGGGGCGTGTCTGGGGGCGCGGAAATGCCCACAGCCAGACCCCCAGGCCATCGCGACGTCGGTTAATCCAGATGGTCGGATAACCGAGCGTCGGATAAACGGGACTCTATTGTAATTTCACAACCAGATGCGTACAAAAGATGTCTAGAAATGGATAGATGGATGGTGCGTGCTCAGTTTTTTTCTGCTCCAAAATCTGACATCAACTCCCTTCAGGAATCCACCCTCATCGTTCTGGAAAGATGACTGACGTTAATGCTTTGCAAGAAAAAGTTGTGCATTTATTAGTTGTATATGAGTTCAATAAGGCACATTGTCCTGTTAATCAATTCAGGATCTCACCAACCGGACATGAGATGGGCTTATGTTCACAGTAAGGGGGAAAGGTAACAAACTGTACCGTAATCATAGGTGTCAGGACCCTTTGGCTTCTCACACAAACAGGGAATTCTGCTCATTAGCTTTTAGCATCCAAGAGGATGTGCTTGTGATCTTCATATAATCAATTGTCATATAATCCTAGCGTAAGTTGTTCGCCGCCTCGATCCATATGGAGAGGCGGGATACAAATAAATAAATAAAATAAATAAAAGATAATGGTTCGCATAAATCACATCCATGAAAAAACACACAGCTATGGTTACCAGTGTACAGCACTGTGGGGAAAAATAGATATGTGTAAAGAAAGAGGATGGCAAACGAAGAACAGGACCACAAAATTACAAGATATGGTGTAGAAATTGGGAGATGGTTAACTTTGAGAAGAAGCAGCAGATCTTTGCAAATTTGGACAGGGAATGCGTAGACAGGAGAAGTGTAGCTGGTAGACCAGCAGGCACAGATAAGCATGCTGACTTCCACGTACTAAAATTGCATGTTTTCTTATGGCTAACTTATGCTTCCTTTCATGTATTTAAATACTATTAAATATTAAATCATTGAGTATCACCCTTGTTACCACATTTATTTCTTCAGTCTTAGTTGTACTCAGATGACAAAGAGTGATCTTCATTCGTTTAATATTTAATATTATTGGAACATGCAGCTTTGAAGAGTATCTTTTGAAGACAAGGAAATAATAATGATAATGGATCATATGTGTCTTTCTTTTCTGGACAAAACATTAATCACAATTCTTGTTAATCTGATAATATTGCCTGATATAAATTAAAGAAAGATAGCATTCACCTGAGCAACTGTATCTTTAATATGCCAATGAGGCTTCTGCAGTTTTGAGTTGAGCCTCCAGGTGCCGCTGTTGCCCAATAAGGAAGAAACTTGAAAGGTCCTGCAGTCTAGAATAGGATATTCTATTCAAGCACGCAGAAAATCGGGAGATGAGGCTGGCTGAAAAAGCATCAAGAATTATGCAGTGATGACTTTAAGGCAAAACAATCTGACTGTGATGTTTTTCAAACCACAAACAGCAGTAGCAGAAAGGGAAAACTTTTAGCAATTATTAGAAGAGATTTTCAACAGGAACCAAGGTCATTTATCCACAATAAAAGAATGAAAGGAACTCAGATGCCATGGTATTCCAGAGGAAGAAACCTGCAATGCCTTATTATCATGCTGTTTGCCTGGAAGGCAGTTTCTGAGCAGATCCACTATTCCATTCCTGAAGAGATGCAGAAAGGTTCCTTTGTTGGGAATATTGCAAAGGACTTAGAAATGGACAGAAAGCGACTCTTAGACCACGGACTCCGCATTGTCACTAATAAAGGTATGATTCAGTATTTTGCTTTGAATGACAACAATGGGCACTTACAAATTTCTGAGAGAATAGACAGAGAGGAAATTTGTGCAGAGGTAGACAAATGCAAGCTAAAGTTGCAGGTTCTTGTTGAAAGTAAATTAAAACTTTATAGTGTTGAAGTGGAAATCACAGATATAAATGATAATGCTCCTCAGTTTCTATCAAAAGAATGGAAAATTGAAATTCCTGAGACAGCAACACTCACAGAACAATTTCTTCTTCCCAAGGCTCAGGATCCAGATCTGGGTATAAATTCTGTTCAGAGCTATGAACTCACCGGCAGTAATCATTTTTCTCTGGTAGTACAAAGAGGAGAAAATGGTGTCAAGCAGCCTGAATTGGTGTTGGAGAAACCTCTAGACAGGGAGGAGCAATCCATCTATGATCTAATCCTGATAGCTACAGATGGGGGTGATCCAGTCAAATCTGGCACATTGCAGATCCACATCATTGTTCTTGATGCAAATGACAATGCGCCAGCTTTCAGCCAACCAGTGTATGAAGTGAGTGTCAAGGAGAACATTCCCAAGTGGTCCACTGTGGCTACAATAAGAGCAACTGATCCAGATGAAGGAATCAATGGGGACATAAAATACTCTTTCCAAGAAATCACAAAGAAAATATCCCAGATTTTTCTGTTGAATTCCACAACCGGAGAAATCATTCTTGTAGGGAACCTTGACTATGAGAAGTCATCCTTGTATGAATTTAATGTGCAAGCCGTAGATGGCGGTGGCCTAAGAGACAGATCAAAAGTTTTGATCTTTGTTACAGACTTAAATGACAATTCACCAGAATTAACAATGACCTTTGCAATCAGTTCAGTCCCTGAGAATTCACCAACAGGAACTATTGTTGCCATTTTGAATGCACAGGACAGAGATTCAGGAGTGAATGGACAGGTTACATGTTCAATTCCCAGAAACCTTCCCTTTCAGCTGAAGAAAACACAAGATGATTTTTATACTTTAGTCACAGAGAGAAGTCTTGATAGGGAAGAAATGGCAGCTTACAATATTACCATTATGGCAAGTGATGAAGGCACTCCAACACTTTCTACCTCTGAGATTATTTTACTGAAGGTGGTAGACATAAATGACAACCCTCCAGTATTTGTCAAATCATCTTATACCTCTTATCTCCTGGAAAATAATCCAAGAGGAGCTTCTATTTTATCGTTAAAGGCAAATGATCCAGACTGGGAAGAGAATGCCAGAATAAGCTATTCCATTACTGAAGGCCAAATAAGAGAGTCTCTCCTCTCCTCTTACCTCTCCATTAACTCTGAGACTGGGGTTGTCTATGCCCTGAACTCCTTTGATTATGAAGAGATCCGAGAGATTTGGTTCCTGGTCAAGGCTCAGGATGGGGGCTCCCCACCACTCAGCTCTAACGTCTCCGTGACCCTCTTCATCCTGGATCAGAATGACAACGCTCCAGAAATCCTCTACCCCTCCCCTCCCACCGATGGCTCCACTGGGATAGAGCTGGCCCCTCACTCCTCTGAGCCAGGCTACCTGGTCACTAAGGTGGTGGCCGTGGATGCAGATTCTGGCCAGAATGCCTGGCTCTCCTACCAGCTGACCAAGGCCACAGAGCCAGGGCTCTTCACTCTGGGACTTCATACTGGCGAGATCAGGACCACCCGGTTCTTTCTGGAGAAAGATACCCTCAAGCAAAGCCTGGTGGTTTTAGTGAAGGACAATGGGCAGCCCCCTCTCTCTGCCTCCGTCACTGTCACTGTGGTGCTGGCTGACAGCATTCCTGAAATGCTCTCAGATCTGAGCAGTGTCTCAGCTCCTATAGATCCCCCTTCGGATCTCACTTTCTATCTGGTGGTTGCAGTGGCTTTTGTCTCCTGCTTGTTCTTGACCTTCCTCCTTGTGTTATTGGCCATCAGGCTCCACAGATGGAGAACTTCCCAGCTTTGTGAGAATGGAAGTGTGACTTTCAGTGGTGTTCCAGTTTCACAATTTGTGGGGATCGATGGAGTCCGAGCATTTCTTCAGTCCTATTGCCATGAGGTTTCTCTGACCACAGGCTCTAGGAAGAGCCAGTTTAATACTTCCAAGGCAAATCATTCCAGCATTTTGACTGATCAGCAGAATTCTGAAGTTAAGGATCCCATCCTATCTAATGAAGAGTTAGACTTGAACAGTGGGGATCTAATCATCATCCAGGTGAGCAACTAATTTTAGAGTTACATCTTCCCTTCTCGAAATATATTTTTATTCATAGCAGAATGCTATGCCTATTTACCTGTACTTTGGTAGTTTTTAAATCTCTGTGAATATTTTATCTGTTCCTTTTGCTTGCTTCCCCCAAAACGTCAACCCGGTTCAAAACAGCTAGTGCTGTTTTTGCAACTAGCTGTTTTAACCATAATGGCAAATGGTCATTATCATAGGTTTCCCTTCCTTATCAGCCCTCGACCTTACAGCATGTAGAAGTACCAAAGGGAGCTCCCTTTTTCCATTCCCAATAGAACTCTTAAAAGAGCTACTAAGATTTGTATTTGTTTTTCCCTTTTAACCTTTTCATCCTTCTGTTCTCTCCATTTTGCTTCAAGCTTTCCAGAAACCTTCTTCCCTCTTCCAGTACTGAGTAGTGCAGAAAGATGCTCTTTCACTCACTTCCTGCACCGTAGAGTTGTTGCCATTTTGGCAACTGACTACAGTGGCGATGCTGCTGATGCTGCTACAAAAAGTAACTATTTGTAGGAAACAGGAAAATAGAAGAAATAAAAATAATAAAGTAGAAGTAACAGTAAGGAAATAAAATGGTATTGAAAATGCAGAAAAATAAGCAAAATAGAAATAATTAAAAGGAAAGGTACAATAATTAAAAGGAAAGGTACAATAAAAGCAAAATCAAAGGAATTAATTTGAAAGTAACATAGTAATGAAACAAAAGGAATCACAGAGTCACTGAGCTGGAAGGAACCACAAGGGTCATCTAGTTCAGCTTTCTGCCATGTAAGAATACACAATTACAGCACTCCTGAAAGATGTCCATCCAACCTCTGCTTAAAGACCTCCAAAGACGGGGAGTCCACAACTCTCTGTTCAGTTATTGAGCATCTTTTACAGTAAAACAGTTCTTCCTAATGTTTAAGTGGAATCTTTTTTGCTTATCATTTGACTCTATTGGTTCATCTTCTAGTCTCTGGAGCAGCAGAAAAGAACGTGGCTCCATCTTCTGCATGACATCCCTTCAGATAGTTAAAGATGGCTATCATGCTATCTCCCAGTCTTCTCTTCTCCAAGCTAAAAATACCCAGCTTCCCAAGTCATTCCCCATAAGGTTTGGTTTCCAGACCTTTTATCACCTTGGTCACTCTTTGAAAAAAAACTATAAACTGAAAAAGAAGGCAAGGCAATAAAAGGAAAAATACTATAAACTTTGGTAGCAATGAAACCAAAGGTAACATTTCATTTTGTCTCACTTGTTATCTTCTGGCCCAACTTCCTTTGAACACAGAGAACTTGACTACTTGGCAAACATTAAAAGTACTCCTCTACTTAGAGGAAGCTGTGATACCTCTGGGTAGTTAGAATTGTGGATTTGCATACAACTTTCTATGACAGAACGTGGAGCTTGCTTAGAAAAGAGATAGGAAGCACATAGGGATAAATTTACATGCAAATGGACAGAAGTTTTTGAGAGTATACAAACTAACGGAAAACTGATATTCACTTCTGTAATACTGATTGATGTTACGTAAGCCAGAAGGTGATCGGGAAATGATATCACTGGGTTTCAATCTTGTAATAATCCACATCTCTTTGGGCAAAAATAATGCATACAGCTTTAAATGTTAATAGCGCCTTATTGTTCTAAAATTAATTTGGATTGCATATGTACACTGAAGTTTTACATTTGCTTTGCTAATTTTCAGCATATACACAGCAAATTAGACAAACTTTGGAAATCAACCTCAGAAAACCCACTCTGTAAATGAGATCAGATAATTAGGAACTTCAGAATCCAGGTGGAAATTGAGTGGGGAGGCACAGAATATAGATATGATTGAAAGGTAACAGAAATGGTTCAGACACTGTTGGAACTCTAGACAAAAATGCCAAATAGAATTATTTTTCATTTTTGTAAATTTTGTAAATCTTCATAATAAGATTAGTAGATTATGCGTACAAGTTGACTTTTTTCTTCATTAAAGTATAAAAAGAGTGATATATATATGCATAGAAAATGGCATGCTTTATCTAAACTAGTAAGAACAAAGAACTGATAATAAGTTGTAAACACTGTACATATTGTACTCTTAATAGTTATCAAATGTAATTAAACTTAGTTTTTTTTATCCATACTGTAATTAACTTCAAAGTCCTGAAGAAAAATAAGATACTACTTTGTAAACAAAAGAAGGCAGCTATTCAGCAGTAAATCCACATCTTTCATATTACATGATGTCAGCAGCAGCAGTGAGTAGGCATATGAAAAATGTTGCTTGCTTTAATCCCATTGGAATCAATAAGAATTAAATTAGTCATGTCCTGCTGATTTCAGTGGGGTTTAAGGACAGAAAGAATATGAGAATTTTTTAAAAAGAAATTCCACAAATGTATTTCTCAACAGTTAGGAACCCTGACAAGGAAAACCTTGAACTGATGAGAGTCTTTGAACTTTGGGGCTTACATTGCGATCCACAGTTTGCACAGTTTGCATTTTGCAGAGGTATTATTTTCTGTGCAGAAAATGCGGTTTTGTGTGCAAAAACATGTCAACAATGCACAAAATAAATTGCCAGCTACAGGATTTATGTGCAGCAAACAGCACTCTATGCACAGACTACAATACTTCTGCACAGAAGTACAATTTTCTACACAGAAAATGATCTTTTCAGCACAAAAATACTACACACTAATTTTATGCAGAATAAATCCCAAATAATTCTTGCAGCAGGAAGAAAATTGCTAAAATTACTTATTGTGTCCTTGAAGAGCAAAATTAGTGAAGAATTACACACCTAGCAAGACTAAATATGAGTGACTTAATTTGAATCTAGCTCAAGTAATTAAGAGTGCATTTATCATAGAAGTAGTCCAGCCACTGCCCAGTCTGCTAATGCAGTTTGCATCCACATTTCACAGAGAAAGACTGTATGTTATTCCTTTCAGTGTTTCATGAAATTTGAATCTGAATGGAGAAAGTCTGTGTTTGGCCCAATTTTACCCCCCTCCTAGGAGGAATAACATTTATGTTAAGCAGACCATCATATGTAGGTATCACATATTTCCTTGCATGTATCATGCAGAAATATCATATACCTGCTTCTCTATTTCATGAACTACATTGATAAACACAGTGAAGAATGGAGGTGAACATAGGATAACAGATTTTCTACTTCATATACTACATCTGGTAAGCAGGATTGGAATCCTAGAGATCCATGGTTGCATACTGATTACTAATAGAATATAGAGTATTACCATGCTGTTGAATATATATGGAAGCCCTTCCCCTTTCTCTTATTGTCTCGTCCTTCTCATTCTTTTTTCAAGTTATTACTGAAAATGAGTACGTAGGTATTATATTGCCCTGTATTTTAAAGGCATCAGGACCTGCCTGCCTTGGAAACTAAGCAGGACCAGCCCTGGTTAGTACTTGGATGGAAGACCACCAACAAATATCTGCTACTGTAGACTATATTTCAGAAGAAGGAACTGGGAAAACCATCTCTGAGGCCATTTCCGCACGTGGTCCTTACCACGGATTACTGCTTTGTAGCGTCGTGTAGTTCTGCACATGTGAGCAAAGTGGAGTTGCGTTATTTTCTGTGGTTCTGCATGGAATCAGCAGTTAGTGCGCCACCATGTGTTGAGAAGGGCAGTATTTGAAAACCAGAAAAAATCCGATTCACATTCCAACATGGAATTGACATTGGTTTTTCTCAGTGATGCAGAAATGTAAAACCGTATCAGTGTGTATACACTCCTGTTGGTCTGCTTACGTTTTCCTGTAAGATTGGAAGTTCAGCTCATAGCTATGCAGAGACATGACCCTCCAAAACAAACAAACAAACCAGCCAATAAGGGCCACTGAAGTGGGGTGAGGGGGAGCCAGGGGAGTGACTAGTGACGAGGTAGTACAGATGCACAAACTTGTGTTCCTCCACATGACATTACTTGAAATGGGGTGTGTGTGTGTGCAGAACACAACAAAGGTAAAAGTTTCTATGCTTCTTGCGTCTCGTACAGAAATGGCCTGAATATTCCTTGCCTAAGAAAGCCATATGAAAAATTCATGGAGTCGCCATAAGTCAACAGGCAACCTGAAGGCACATATATTCATTTTAAGGAATTTACAGAGCAGTATAAACAGCAAATAGTGTTTGAGTGAATATACTGATTGGTACATTGTTTTGTAATTGATATAGGATTTCTTCTTTAATTCTACTAGAGTGGACGTTGAAAAGAGGAGTTTGTTGTTTGTTTGACTATAATTCTTACTAACTTGGCTAGTAAGATGCTGTATCAAATGGAAGAGGAGATCTGGAGAGCCTGATGAAAGGAACTTAAATTGTGTCTTGGTGGAGCTGGGTTGGAATATTGTACAGCTTGGAATCTATTGGGCAGCAACTACTGATCAACAAGCAGATAGACATATCGCTCCCACAGTGCTTTGTGGAGATGGACTCTTGCAGTGGTTTCTTTGTTAATGGATAGATATTACTGGGGTGGGGAGTGCTTTTTCCAGTAGAATCTTGCCCATTCTTCTTTATGAATTAGGGAATGCATTCTTCCCCTACATGAGTTGCACCTGGCAAGTGTGGATGAATGAGTCATCTCCATGCAAGCACACAAATTATGGAGTCCTGTGCTCTGAGAACTCTGTCCAGCCTTCTTCTTGATGCCATTTCACTCCCTCTCTGATGAGCTGATGGTGTTTTATTGCAGTCAGTGATAACAGTGACTTTGTATTGAGATTTCTGAATTAGGCCTTATTTTTATCTGCAAGATTTGAGACAAATTCACTTTCGTATGTGGAATCCAAATTTATATGCCTGCTGTTCATCCAAAACAATTATGGCAAATTTTGGGACAGTGGTGGTGGTGCAGGGGGAAAAAATCTTTGCTGCTGCTACAATGAGTCACTCTTTATAAACTTTTAAAATGGATTTGGGGGCACTTTCAGAAATAGACCCAGAGAAAAGAGAACATGGGTGCTCTGAGAACCACATGGAAGGTATTTTTCTGTGGTGGTGAAATGGCATGCATTTGTTATGCAAATACTGTAAGTACATAGAAAGGGCAGATCACAGTCTGGTCAAACCAATAGTGCAAATTGTTGCAGTATTCTCAGATGGTGCTCAAGCACTGAAGGTGCTTGAAAAAACACACAGCTATGGTGACCCCTGGAGAAGACTGTGGGAAGAAAATGGATATCTGAAAAGAAAAAAGAGTGGGCAATGAATAATGGAAGCTTGAAATTACACAGTATAGTGTAGTAAATGGGAGGTGGTTAACCATGAGACGAAGGAGTGGATGGATGGGTGGATGGAAGACAGGATGTTTGCAAACTCAAACAGAGAAAGAATAGACCTGTTGGACCAGAAGACAGAGATGAGCATGCTGTCTTCTATGTATTAAAAAAGCATGTATCCTTATAGCCAACCAATTCTTTGTTTCATGTTTCTAAAGACTATTAAATATTAAATGACTGAATGTCATCCTTATCGCCATGTTCATATCCCCAGTCTTATTTGTATTCAGACAAGCGATCTCCATTCATTTAATAGCAGTTAATCATAAGACTACCCACGAAAAAAAGTTAATATATTGCACCCTTAAAGTGTTTCTTTCAAAGACAAAGAAAGAATAAGTCTAAAGGATCATACTCCTTTTTCCTTTCTGAACAAAATGTTAATCAGAATTTTTATCAGCTATTTATATTGCAAGACATAAATTGAAGAAAGACAGATAACATTCACCCAAGAAATTGTATCTTTAATATTCCAATGGAGATTCCACAGTTTTGAGTTGAGCCTCTGGGTGTCGCTGTTGACCAATAAGGAAGAAACTTGAAAAGTCCAGCAGTCTAGAATAGGATATTCTATTTGAGAACATAGAAAATTCAGGAGATGAAACTGGCTGAAACAGCACTGAAAGTGAAGCAGCAATGCATTTTACATAGAAGCACACTGGTAATTGTATTTCTCAAACTAGAAACAGCAGCAAAAGAAGGAGAATATTAGAAACCAATAATTATTAGGAGAAGAGGATTTGAACTGGGACAGGTTCCTACTGTTTAAAAATGGAGGAAATTCAGAAGCCATGGAGTTGTAAAAGAAGAATCCTGCAATGCTTTATTATCATGGTGTTTGCCTGGAAGGCAGTTTCTGGCCAGATCCACTATTCCATTCCTGAAGAGATGCAGAAAGGCTCCTTTGTTGGGAATATTCTGAAGGACCTAGGAATGGATGGAAAGCAGCTTTCAGACCACGGGCTCCGCATTGTTACTAGTAAAGGTATGATTCAGTATTTTGCTTTAAATGTCCACAATGGACACTTACAAATTTCTGAGAGAATAGACAGAGAAAAAATCTGTGGAGAAGTAGACAAATGCATGCTAAAGTTACAGGTTCTTGTTGAAAGCAAATTAAAACTTTATAGTGTTGAAGTAGAAATCACAGACATAAATGACAATGCTCCTCATTTTCTATCAAAAGAATGGAAAATTGAAATTTCTGAGACAGCAACACCCACAGACCGATTTCTATTACCCAGAGCTCAGGATCCAGATATGGGGACAAATTCTATTCAGGACTACCAACTCACAGGCAGTAATTATTTTTCTTTGGAGATACAAAGAGGAGAAAATGGTGTCAGACTTGCTGAGCTGGTGTTAAACAGACCTCTAGACAGAGAGGAGCAGCCAATTTATGATCTTATTCTTACTGCTACTGATGGGGGTGATCCAGTGAAGTCTGCCACAGTAGAAATCCATATCATTGTTCTCGACGCAAATGACAATGTGCCAGTATTTAGCCAATCAGTCTATGAAGTGATTGTCAAGGAAAATACTCCCAAGTGGTCCATTGCAGCTATAATAGAGGCCACTGATTTGGATGAAGGTATTTATGGAGAAGTAAAATATTCTTTCCAAGAAATCACAAAGATGGGCTCCAGAATTTTCCTGTTGAATTCCACAACTGGAGAAATAATCCTTGTGGGGAACCTTGATTATGAGGAATCATCCTTTTATGAATTTGAGGTTCAAGCCATGGATGGAGGTGGCCTAAGAAACAGGTCAAAAGTTTTGATCTTTGTTACTGATGTAAATGATAATGTGCCCGAGATAGTGATGACCTTTGTAATAAGTTCTATCCCTGAGAATTCACCAACAGGAACTACTATTGCCATTTTGAATGTGCATGACAAAGATACAGGAGCGAATGGGCAGGTTACATGTTCAATTCCCAGCAATCTTCCATTTAAACTGAAGAAAACACAAGATGATTTTTATACTTTAATGACAGAGAAAGGCCTCAACAGAGAAGAAGTGGCAGTTTACAATATTACCATTACAGCAAGTGATGAAGGTACTCCAACACTCTCTACCTCTGAAATTATTTCACTAAAGGTGCTAGACACAAATGACAACCCTCCAGTGTTCACCAAATCATCTTACACCTCTTATCTCCTGGAAAATAATCCAAGAGGGGCTTCCATCTTTTCACTAAAAGCAAATGATCTGGACTGGGAAGAGAATGCCAGAATAACTTATTCCATCACTGAAGGCCAAATAAGGGAGTCTCTCCTCTCCTCTTACCTCTCCATTAACTCTGAGACTGGGATTGTCTATGCCCTGAACTCCTTTGATTATGAAGAGATCTGGGAGATTCGGTTCCAGGTTAAGGCCCAAGATGGGGGTTCCCCACCACTCAGTTCTAATGTCTCAGTGACCCTCTTCATCCTGGATCAGAATGACAATGCTCCAGAAATCCTCTACCCCTCCCCTCCCACCGATGGCTCCACTGGGATAGAGCTGGCTCCTCGCTCCTCTGAGCCAAGCTACCTGGTCACTAAGGTGGTGGCGGTGGATGCGGATTCTGGCCAGAATGCCTGGCTCTCCTACCAGCTGACCAAGGCCACAGAGCCAGGGCTCTTCACCCTGGGACTCCACACTGGAGAGATCAGGACTGCCCGGTTCTTTCTGGAAAAAGATGCCTTCAAGCAAAGCCTGGTGGTTTTAGTGAAGGACAATGGGCAGCCCCCCCTCTCTGCCTCTGTCACAATCACAATAGTGCTGGCTGACAGTATCCCAGAAACACTCTCAGATCTGAGCAACATCTCAGCTCCTGTAGATCCCCCTTCAGATCTCACTTTCTACCTGGTGGTTGCAGTGGCTTTTGTTTCCTGCTTGTTCTTGATCTTCCTCCTTGTGTTATTGGCCATCAGATTGCACAGATGGAGAAATTCACATCTGTCTCATTCAGGGAGTATTAACTTCAATGGTGTTCCTGTCTCCCAGTTTGTGGGGATTGATGGAGTCCGTGCCTTTCTTCAGTCCTATTGCCATGAGCTTTCCCTGACCAGAGACTCCACAAAGAGCCAATTTAATGCTTCCAAGGCAAATCATTTAAATATTTTGACCGATCAGCAGAATTCTGAGATTAAGGATCCTATTCTATCTGGAGGAGAGTTAGATTTGAACAATGGAGATCTAATCATCATCCAGGTGAGCAAAGATTTTAAATGAGTCAAATTTTCTTTGGATCAACTTTGTTCTTTGTCATCTGAAAGCACACGTCACTTACTTGTGCCTTCTCTTGATCTTTATATTCATAGCAGAATCTAATTCCATTTGCTTTGTACTGTGGTGCTTTTGAAAAGTGAGTAGTATATTGGAGACCAGGGACTGGAAACTCTGGAGACCAGGGTTCACATTCCTACTTAGTTATGGAAACCCACCAGGTGACCTTAAGCAAGTCACACTCTCTCTGCCTCAGAAGAAGGCAAAGGCAAACACTCTCAGGACAAATCTGGGCAAGAAAACCCAGTGATATGTTTGGCTTAGAGTCATCATAAGTTGGAAATGACTTGAAGGCACACAATAACAACAACAAGCTTTTCAAATCTCTGTCATTGTTGACTCTGTTCCTTTGTGTGGTCTCCAGTAGTCTACTCACACAAAATAACCACTTCATTTGACACTGCTGCTGCCATGCTTACAATTTATTCTAGCGCCACAAAATGGGCACTATTACTGTTTTTTCTCTTTCTAATCAGCCTACCCCTCATGAGGAATATGGCAACCCTTCTCCACTACTGTTTCCATAGAACCATTCAAAAACATTGTGAGCACTGTTGTCTTCTCTCCCACTCTCCCTCAGACATCTGTCCTCCTCATTCCATATCAGCTCTTCCAGAAACCCTGATTTGCCCTCTTTCATTGCTGTGTTGTATAGGAGGTCAACCTGCAACCTTACCTCCTGCCATTTTGGCAATTGGCTATAGTGATGGTGAGGCTGCTTCTGCTTCTGGTGTAACTCATAATTGGGTCAATGAGAGGGAAGCTGAGGAAGATAAAAATAAACAGAAGTAAGGAAAATAAAAAGCAAGCAAACATAGTAGTAAGGGAATGAAGATGGAACTGAAACTTCAGTAAGATAAGTAAGGCCATTTCTGCACGACAATGCTCTTCTGTGTTGTCTCACTGCAGTCCCAGGTCCAGAAGGGAGTGTATCAGCAATGCTTCCCTCTACACCTGTTCGGTCCATGTGGAAGAGAACGCAATGGCACCATGTCTTCCTTTTGCGGCGCAGCCAGGCTTTTTCTATATCTGTGCTATGGAAGGAAGCATCGCCAATGCGCTTCTGCAGCTTCCACATGGCCAGAAGTGATGGGAGCGCCATGCGATCACAGACACGAAATGTATTTTGTGAAAACTGCACAAACGCAAAGCTCCATGACAGGATGGCAGCAGGATGGTGACAAAGTCATGCAGAAGCGCGACCTGCCGACCATTGCCATCCTGTAGCAGAAACAAGACAGCGACGTCATGCAGAAAGGGCCCAAAACAGAAAAAAAGTTGTAGTAAACTGGAATATAATGGAATTAAATCACAAGCACAGGAAAGTAGAAGCCAATGAAATAAAAGGAAAATAAAATAAATATAAATGGGAAATGTAGGCAAAGCAATGAGCTGGAATATATAATATAGTTTAATATGAAGAAAAATGAAGCTGCATTCCATTTTGCCCCTTTGAATTTGGCTAACTACTCAGAATCAAAATTGGCCCTCAGCTCAAAGGAAGTGGTCTCATTCCTGAGATATTATGTTCTGGATTTTCTTATATTCTTGCTTGACTGGAGGAGAAAACTTGGTTCCGGATAGGAAGAACTATGGGATAAATCTACAGGCAAAAGTATTGAAATATTTGAGAGAAGGCAACTGACAGAGAATTCATATTTAATTATGTAGTACTGACAGTAAGGGAACTGTCACCCCAGCTGGTTTCATCCTGTAATGATCCACGTCTTTTTACACAAAAACAGTACAAAGCACTTAAAATATTAATAAATCCTTATTGTTATAAAATTAATGTTGTTTGTACGTGTGCAGTTCATTCCAGCTCTTTGTTCTATTTGCTAATTTTTTGGATGTTCATAGCAATTTATGCAAACCTTGGAAATCAAAAACAGGAAATTGGTGGATTGCAATTCTGTAAATGAGATCAGGTAAAATGGGACTTGAAAATCCAGAGGGAAATCAAATAGGGAGTGACATAAAATATACAGTTAAAAGAAAATGGAGATGATTTACAGCAAGAGTGGACAATGCTCTGCAAGGGATACTGAAACAGTGGCCATTCAGACTTTTGTTGGCCATATTTTGCCCAAAAATGATGTCACATCATTTCTGGTTGCCATTTTAGCCATAATATGGCTGGGGAAAAAGTATTATGGGGTTCTTGGGGACGTAGTGAGTTTTTTTGTTACAAGTACATGTTTTAGCACACCTGAGATGTTATAATGTGGTTTTGGGGTGAATATGGCCTGGAAATAGCAGGGAAAATCTTGGGGGAGAAGGCTCAGGGATTCTGTGCAACAGGCAGGGATTTCAGAGGTAACAAAAGTGGGGCTATGGACCATCTGAGGCCCATAGCTGTGACCCATGGCCCACACTTTATCCACTTATGTGCCTGGAACTCCAGACAGGTGCTGAATAGAATTAATTTTCATTATTGTTCGTACAAATGTAAATCCTCCTGATAAGAGTAATAGAATGTACAAGGATGTTGGCTTTGCATATTTGTGTCTGATACATACACAGAATCAACTTAATGCTCTGTCTAGGCTAAACTGAATGAAAGAATAATGGGTTCCAAAAGATGAAACTCAATTCAGTAATAAGTTTATCTCACAAGTAGTTCAGCTACTTGCCACTATGCTGGTGTAAACTGTATCTACACTTCCTGGAGCTAGAACATTGTTCCCTCTTATGCTCCATAAAATGTGTATATAAGTACAGCCTGGGAATGTCTGCATGGCATGCCCCAATGTTGTTCCTCGCCAAGGAAATCACATTCATTTCAAGTAGACCACCAGACATATGCGTCATACATTCTGATCAATGTACCATTGAGAGGAAGGACTAGCAACAACATGAACCACATGCATGATTATGTATACGGACAAGCACTAAACATGTTGTAGGATGATAGATATGTCACTTCGTATTTCGATAGCAGAGGGACAGATGTCAACACAGAGATACAGAATAAAAAAGAAAAATATATAATACTGAAAAAATTAAAAGACACCTTTAACAAGATAGATACCCCAAAATTGTATATCTTTAAATCCATTCAATGCATAGTTTTAAAGCAAGGGAAGAAAATATACTTGTGAGATTGGAAGTTTGCTACATATTGAAGTAAAATAAAATGCAGAACTATAACAAGAACTATCAGTTCCCTATTTGGACTCAGAGTGTCACTGTTGCACAATGAAGGAGCAGATGTAGCTTATTACTTAGGTTTCTGAAGCCATATTATCCCTCAATTGTGTTACAACCAAGCAGGAAAAGAGATTCAAAAAGGAAGCTTGATTTAAAAACCAACTCCAGAAAGGAAAGCTCTCAGTTTAAGGATCAGTTACTAACATCTATATTTCTACTATTGTGCTGCAAAGCACATGGAGTCTTGAACTGAAAGGTGTTGGGCAAGAAGAGAGAAAATCAGTGAAACTGAAGATGGAAGTAAGGTACAGAGAGAGAACTGAGGAATTCAGTTTCAGGCAAGTAATGTTTTTATTCATACTCTGGTCTGTGTTCTGCTGTGTGATCTCTGAGCAGGTTCACTATTCAGTACCTGAAGAAGCAGAGAAGGACTTCCTTGTAGGGAACCTTGCTAAAGATTTGGGGCTGGCGGTCAGAGACTTGACAAAACGCAAGCTTGGGATTTCTTCTGGAAAGCAGTATTTTGCTCTGAATGAACAAAATGGGAACCTCTATGTGAAGGACAGGATAGACCGAGAAGAGATTTGTGGAAAATCATCCACTTGCGTCTTAAAATTAGAGGCTGTGGCACATAATCCTTTGAATGTTTTCCACATAAATATTTTTATCCAGGATGTGAATGATAATGCCCCACATTTCCGGAAAGAAAGTATCGACCTTAAAGTGAGTGAGTCTAATCTTCCAGGTGCACGATTTGCCCTTGGAGGTGCTGAAGACAAGGATATTGGAATTAATTCCCTCCAAAATTATACTTTGAGCTCAACTGCATATTTTCAACTGGGTGTTCAAGAGAACAATGATGGTGACAAATATGCAGAATTAATATTACGAAAACAATTAGACAGGGAAAAAGAACATACACATTACCTGGTACTTACAGCTATAGATGGAGGAGTACCTACAAAGACTGGAACTCTCAACATAAGAGTTAATGTGACTGATATTAATGATAATACACCTGTTTTTTCCCAGGAAACTTACAAGGTAAGCCTAAAAGAGAATACCCCAATAGGAATGTGTGTGCTGCAGGTTAAAGCATCTGATAGCGATGAGGGATCAAATGCTGAGATCACTTATATTTTTGGTGACTTGCCAGAAACAGCTGAGCAGATATTCAAACTGGATCCCAAAGATGGAAGAATTACACTTATGAGGAGCCTAGACTTTGAGAACAGAAAAAAATATGCAATGATAATACAGGCAAATGATGGAGGTGGCTTGGTGGCACACTGCAAAGTAGAGATTGAGGTTCTTGATGAGAATGACAATGCTCCAGATGTGATCCTTACTTCCATCTCCACCCCAATTCCTGAAGATCTTGCACCTGGAGCTGTAATTGCCCTCATCAAAGTAAATGACAAGGATTCTGGAGAAAATGGAGAAGTCACCTGCCATCTTCAGGAACTTGTACCTTTCCAGATCATCTCATCTTCAGATGACTACTTCAAACTCCTCACAGATGGTCCCCTTGACAGAGAAAGGAATCCAGAGTATAATATCACCATCACAGCCACAGACAAAGGCACACCTCCTCTCTCCATGCACAAAACTTTCTCCATACTGATCTCTGATATTAATGATAACCCACCAGCATTTGAAAAATCTTCCTTTACTGCCTACATTCTAGAGAACAACCCTTCTGGGGTTTCCATTTTCCATGTCAAGGCCTCTGATCCAGATCTACACCATAATGCCCGAATCACTTACTCTATTCTCAGTAGCAATATTGAGGACTTGCCTCTTTCCTCCTATATCTCCATTAACTCTGAGACTGGAATCATCTATGCCCAACGCTCCTTTGACTATGAACAACTCAGGGAGTTTCAGATTGAAGTGAGGGCCCAAGATGGAGGCTCTCCTCCTCTGAGTAGCAGTGCCACAGTGAGAGTGTGTGTATTGGATAGGAATGACAACACTCCCCAGATTCTGTACCCTTCCCAAGCCCCTGAGGGTTTGCTGGTCTTTGAGATGGTGCCTCGGTCAGCTGAGTCAGGCTACCTGGTGACAAAAGTGGTGGCAGTGGATGCTGACTCTGGACACAATTCTTGGCTCTCTTTCCATCTCCTGCAGGCCACCGAGCCCTCCCTTTTCACCATCGGCTCCCACACGGGAGAGATTCAAACAGCCCGAGCGTTACTTGAGAGAGATGCTGTGAAGCAGAAGTTGGTTGTCATGGTGAAGGATAACGGGCATCCTCCTCTCTCAGCCACCGTGACTGTGAACCTGGTGTTTGCAGAGAACTTCCAGGAGGCCCTTCCAGAAATGAACTCCCAACCTAATGACTCAGAGTCTCCGTCTGATCTACAGTTTTACTTGGTGCTGGCTTTGGCTTTGGTGTCCTTCCTGTTTCTGGTAACGGTGATATTGACCATCGTGATGAGATTCCAAAGGTCAAGGAACCCCACTTTCCTTCAGTGCTTTATTCCAGGCCCCCAAGCAAAGACTGGAGCCATATTCCCCCCAAATTATGAGGATGGGACTTTGCCTTATTCCTACCAGATCTGTCTGTCCTCCGAGTCAAGGAGAAATGAGTTTGCTTTCCTGCAACCCAGTGTCCAATTGGCACAGAATGTCCTTGGCAATGGGAAGTCTGATATTTCCTTGATGTTTAGTGAAGGCAGCCATTTGAATTCTGAAATGGAGACCAGTGGCACGGTGAGTTTAATTTCCTTCCCCCACTAGAAGCGCTTTTCCCAAAAGCACTCCTTGAAACAGTTTCAGTACAAATAGCAGTTCATCCTTTTTCCTTTTGCTCCTGCTTTGTGACCAGTGAAGATCATAGTGTAGCATCGGCCATACACAGCAAAGAAAGAGCAGGGCCTTACCAGCAGTGCTCCAGAGGCACTCCTGTAGGGAGGGAGAGCCTGGGTTGGAATCCTAGAGGTTGTGGACGCATTCTGAACGGCTTGTGCAGCAGCAGAATACAGGAAGCAGCATGCTGTCCGATTAGTATCGGTGTGGGGAGTGTTGCTTCTTTCTTTGATTTTTTTTGCACTTAAACTGAATGGATACGTGCTATAATATTCTGCAGTTTAAGAATTTTAAAGAGCAATGTAAGTACCAAACAGTGTTCAAAAAATGATTTTACGAACTGATAGGCTGGTTGTTAAATGGTCACTGATTTCTTTTTTAATCCCACTGAATTTAACGGGGAAGGGCCGAAGGAGATGTTCTGTTTTTGGCTTTGTTTTTAAGTGACTTGGATACTGTAAGGAAAAAAAGGACTCACTGGGGACTACAGTTCTGGGAACAATCCACTTTGGACCTTTAGTATGGAGGTGGTCTTCCAAGTATGTCAGTAGTGAATTGCTGTAAGGCATGGAATTTGGGATCTGGAAGTTCAGATGGGAGGAGCTTAGGTAGTAGTTGAGTGGAGGTAGGTTGGAATATCGAATGTCTTGAATTTTACTTGGCAGCTACAACAACTGTGAGCAAGCAGGCATATCCCTCCTGCTGGTGCTTTGTGACTACAGGACCAATTAGATTCATATAGACAAGACTGGCACTTACTAGTCATTCTAACCCTCTCCTAGATACACAGTGGGATAGCAACAACATAATAATGATAATATCAGTATCCAGTTCTGATTCTGATTGCTATCAACAGCTGCTGCTATTTATCATTTTTAGTTTTAGTATAATACACTATCTTGCAGTGAAGAATAATCAAGCACCAAGTGCACCAGCTATTTCAGATTCCCTGTGTGATTGTAGAAAAAGCAAGGGGTCAGCAATTACACTGAAAGAAAACCATCACGGTCAAACTGTCCATGAAGGAGACTGTATATTTCCCTTTTTCGCGTTACAACAAGATTTCCTAAGAGATACATATCTCAGCAATCTGACCTGAAAACTAGTGACCAACTGTGAAATGATAGGCAAAAGGGCAAAATCCCATTCACCACTTAGAGAATCAGCTCTAAAAAAATCCATGTTGTCAAAAGCCATTTGATTCCAAGATACAGAACATTATTGCTCTTTAACTCCCTCAGTGTATTGTTACCAATATTCTCTTTGAAGCTCAATAGATTTATTGTCACTTTAATTTGAGAAAAGGGGAAATAATCAGGCTTCTCTCCTCATACAAATGAAGACTAGAGCCATTTCCGCGCTAGGCTGTTATAGCGCTATGATTCCACTTTCAACATCCTATGGAATCCTGGGGTTTGCAGTTTTGGGAGGGGCCAGGCTGCCCTTCGCGAAACTGCAAACCCCAGGATTCCATAGGATGTTGAGAGTGGAATCATAGCGCTATAACAGCCTAGTGTGGAAATGGCCTAGATAAGGAACAAACAAAGAAAAAATAGACTCTGGTCCACACTTGAGTTTCATCAGTGAAACTTGTCTTTCTTTGGGTCTGTATTTTTAAAATGGTTTCTTGGTATTCCTTGGAAAACGAAGCACTCCTAAATTCTAGCTGTTTTAACTAATTCCTTCCAAAATGTGTGTGCATATATTCTCTACCTCCCCCAATAATTGTGTTGTGTGATTAAAAAGCAACCCAAGGGCTTCAGCAGTCTCAAGTCTATAATCCTGAACAGGAAGGTGGAGTAATGCCTTCTAGTGGCTAGGCATTTGAACTTCGAATATCACAGACTCTCCAATTTGGTATTGAGGTACCATTTCCTTCAGGCATTTTGGATAAAAGGCAGAATTTCTGGATTCATGTATTTAAGATCCTAATGATTCCCCAAGGTTTGTGAATGGATTGGACAACTGTGTTTTCTGGTTCACATCCCTTAGTGCTAAGGCATGCTTACTGTATATTTAAGAGTGCAATACCTGGTGCTTTTGCTTTTGGCAAGGATGAAGATTAATCATGCTAGCAAAATTATCCTTAGAAGCCCAACTGGAACATGAGCTAGGAATTGCTATGTCACAGGCATATATGCTACCAGTGAATGCTATCCACCTCTTTGTCACTGTCTTTGCATTTTAGTCTTTTGATATAATCATAATGGGCTTAATTAGTCCATCCATTGTTCTTAGTTAAAATTTCTTTTCAAAGAGTACAGTAATTGCAAAGGATATGAACTTTTCATTTCTAGAAGCTGTGTAGTGTTTAGGTGGTACATCACAGTGTTCACATAGTTTGTATTGTGCCATTGTTCTTTTATATGAATCATCAATATAATTTTATCAGCATTGTCTGCCAAGAGTTTTCCCATGGCTTTTCCCAACATTTCTTTATACCACAGAAAACCTGTCAGTGGGGAAATCTGGTACAGCCACACTAGTAGGCCTACATGAGGAAGAACTCTAAGTCCCCTGGATATTAGATTTCAAAAGAAACAATTAAATCTGAAGATAGAAAAGCCTAGAAACACAAAGCAACTGTGGGAGTTGGGAGAAGTGATGCAGAACAGGAAGAATGCCAAGGTGAGATGTGAAAAAAAGTCCATCCTGAAGAAGGGAAAAAGTTTGTGGGAGGGAAGAAACTGAGGGAGAAAGGGATGGAGAGGATAGATACATGCAGAGAAAGAGATGGGGCTGGGCCAAGAGAGAGCATGAGGAGACTTAAGCACACATTTGAGTTCAATGCAAGCATCCTAATCTACTAGTATTAAAAGGCCTGGCTACTTCTTAAAGTTTTTGTGAACAACAACTAAAGATAATTTTGGACAATAGGATGGCAGGAAAAGAAATTAAGAAAGATTAATGGCCTGGGATTCTTACTTCTCTCTCAAGGATAGCTAGAAAATTAATGAACAAAAGCTACAAAAATAGCCAGGCTCTTCTTTGTCTCAGGGAGCTGAATTCTGACAAAAAGGGAATTGTCATAGCGAAAATATTTATGAGGTCCTCGGCTGTATATGCATTTGGATAAATATCTTTCTACAAGAGATGAAATGTAATTTCATTTTGGAGCATGATGTGGTGAAGTTCTATTTCATATTTGAAAATGAAGTTATTGCAGTTTGGGGCTGAGCCTCTGGGTGTCACTGTTCACCAATAAGGAAGAGAAATGAACATCCGCCCAATCCAGCACTGCTTTTTACTGGCTTACAGTGGAGCAAATTGACTGAAAAAAGAAGCTAGCTGACAGAACGAAGAACAAAACAGAGGTATATTTTGAGCCAAAATTTCCTTTGGATACAATATTTTTCTGACAAGAGACAGGGAAGCTTATCCAGCTGCTCAGGAATGGAGAACACTCTGAGATCAAGGAATTGCAGAAAGGTAATCCTACAGTGCCTTGTTATCATGATCTTTGCTTGGATAGCAGTTTCTGGGCAGATCCACTATTCCATTTCAGAAGAGATGCAGAAAGGCTCTTTTGTGGGAAATATTGCAAAAGATCTAGGAGTGGCTGGGGAACAGGGTTCAAACCATGGACTCCGCATTGTTCCAAATGTAGGTATGATTCAATATTTTATTTTCAATGCTCATAATGGCCATTTGCAAACTTCTGAGAGAATTGACAGAGAGGAAATCTGTGGAAGGTCAGAGAAGTGCATCTTAAAGTTCCAGGTGCTTGATGAGAATACATTAAAGCTTTATGAATTAGAAGTGGAAATAACAGACATAAATGATAATGTTCCCAGTTTTGCTGTAATGGAACAAAAGTTGGAGATCAGTGAGATATCTGCACCTGGATTCCGAGTCCCCCTAACAGAAGCTCAAGATCCAGATTTGGGGATAAATTCTATCCAGGGCTACCAACTCACAGGTAGTGGTAAATTTTTCCTGGATGTTCAAAAGGGAGAAAATGGTGTCCGACATATTGAACTGGTGTTAAAAGAGCCTTTGGACAGGGAAGAACAATCTATTTATGATCTAATCCTCACAGCTACTGATGGAGGTGACCCAGTCAGGTCTGGCACTGCGCAAATCAAAGTAAGAGTTTTAGATGCGAATGACAATGCACCTGTTTTCAGTCAACCCATCTATGAAGTGACTGTCAAAGAGAATATTCCTAAAGGATCTGTTATACTTACAGTAAATGCCACAGATCAAGATGTAGGGATAAATGGGGAAGTGAAATACTTCCTCAAGAAAATGACAAAATCTGATTTCTCTATATTTCTCCTTAATTCAACCACAGGGGAAATTATTCTCATAGGCAGATTTGATTACGAAATATCATCTGTATATGAATTTGAAGTAGAAGCCAAAGACGGGGGAGGGTTAAGTGATAGATCAAAGGTAGTTATACATGTTACAGATCTAAATGATAATGCACCTGAATTAGCTGTCACCTTTGTCACCAATTCCATATTGGAAAGTTCACCACCTGGAACTATCATTGCAATTTTGAATGTACGAGATCGAGATTCAGGAATCAATGGGGAAATAACCTGCTCAGTGCCCAACAACTTCCCTTTCCAATTGCAGAAGTCAATTAACAACTTTTACAGTTTGGTGACAAATGACGTCCTTGACAGGGAACATGTGCCAGCCTTCAATATCACCGTCACAGCTACTGATCATGGAATTCCTCCTCTTTCTACAGCCACTGTCATTGCACTACATCTCTTAGATACAAATGACAACTCGCCAGCCTTTGAAAAATCAGAGTACACTTTTTACTTAATAGAAAATAACAATAGAGGAACACTGATTTTTTCCTTAAGGGCAAAGGATCCAGACTGGGAAGAGAATGCCAGAATAAGTTATTCCATCACAGAAGAACAAACAGGCAATTTCCATATCTCCTCCTACCTCTCCATAAACTCTGAAACTGGGGTCGTCTATGCCCTGAACTCCTTTGATTATGAAGAGATTCAAGAGATTAAGTTCCGGGTCAAGGCCCAGGATGGGGGCTCCCCACCACTCAGCTCTAATGTCTCCGTGACCCTCTTCATCCTGGATCAGAACGACAACGCTCCAGAAATCCTCTACCCCTCCCCTCCCACCGATGGCTCCACTGGGATAGAGCTGGCCCCTCGCTCCTCTGAGCCAGGCTACCTGGTCACTAAGGTGGTGGCGGTGGATGCGGATTCTGGCCAGAATGCCTGGCTCTCCTACCAGCTGACCAAGGCCACAGAGCCAGGGCTCTTCACTCTGGGACTCCACACTGGAGAGATCAGGACAGCCCGGTTCTTTCTGGAAAAAGATACCCTCAAGCAAAGCCTGGTGGTTTTAGTGAAGGACAATGGGCAGCCCCCTCTCTCTGCCTCCGTCACTGTCACAGTGGTATTGGCTGACAGCATTCCTGAAATGCTCTCAGATCTCAGCAGTGTCTCAGCTCCTATGGATCCTCCTTCGGATCTCACTTTCTACCTGGTGGTTGCAGTGGCTTTTGTCTCCTGCTTGTTCTTGATCTTTCTCCTTGTGTTATTGGCCATCAGACTCCACAGATGGAGAACTTCCCAGCTTTGTGAGAATGGAAGTGTGACTTTCAGTGGTGTTCCAGTTTCACAGTTTGTGGGGATCGATGGAGTCAGAGCATTTCTTCAGTCCTATTGCCACGAGGTTTCTCTGACTACAGGTTCAAGGAAAAGCCAGTTTAATACTTCCAAGGCAAATCATTCCAACATTTTGACTGATCAGCAGAATTCTGAAGTTAAGGATCCCATCCTATCTAATGAAGATTTAGACTTGAACAGTGGGGATCTAATTGTCATCCAGGTGAGCAACTAATTTTAGAGTTACAACATCTTCCTTTCCCCAAATATATTTATATTCATTGCAGAATGCTATGCCTATTTACCCATGCTATGGTGCTTTTCAAACCTCTGTGATTGTTTTATCTGTTTTTTTTGTTTGCTTACCCCAAAATGTCAACCCACCCATAAATTAACATCTAGTTTAAAACTTCCACCTGGTCATTTCAGTGGCTTTTGTCTTCTGCTTGTTTTTGATGTTTATCTTTGTGTTATTGGCCATCAAGTTGCATAGATGGAGAATTCTGCGCTGTTTGAGTCTGAGAGTGTTAACTTTGGTGGTGTTCCCATCTCCTAGTTTGTGGGATTGGTGGAGTCCAAGCCTTCTCTTGGTCTTATTGTCTTGAGGTTTCTCTAACCACAGAGTCTAATCAGAGCAAGTATAATGATTCCAGGGCAAATTATTCAGGCACTTTGAGCAATCAACAGACTTGTGATGGGAAAGATCCTATCCTGTCTGGTGAAGATCTAAATCTGATTAATGGAGATCCTGTTGCAGTACAGGTGAGTGAGTAATTTTAGGTTAGCCCATTTTTAAAGGGTTATATGCCCTGACTCTGAGTGAAATTTTGTGTATCTCTGCTGCTTTAATATTGATTTGACTCTGCTGATATTATGTAGCACATATTCTTCCTTTTTCTTCATTGCCTTCTTCTTCCTTTCTTTGCTTTCTGTTTTGTGTTGGGCAATGGAGTACATATCTTTTTTGACTCAATATATATTAGGAAATGTGTGGTGATTTTTACAGTGGCTGCATTCTATTCTTTCATTAAAAGTTACAAAGGCAAACAACAGCCTAAATGAGAATTGCCACCTGGCCCCTCTCTAAACTGCAAACTCCAGGATTCCATAGGATGTTGAAAGTGGAATCATAGCCCTATAACAGTCTTGTGTGGAAATGATCTAAGAAGGAGCAACAGCAGTCCCTCCCAGAGCCTGGCAGCTGCTGAGTGTGAGACATTAGCAATAGCCGCCTACAGCCTGTCCACAAAGTGTAAGTCACTGAAAGGACATTGGTCATAGTAACTTAAGTCAAGCATAGAATTAATAACCATTCATTAGTAATTCTTAAGATCTGGAGAATAAATCATCCCAAATAACCAAATATAGTCCTAGAGAGGAAATATAATTGATTATTACTATTTACGACTGAAATAAAGAGGCATCCTGTCACGTGCAATTTAAGTCTGTTTGATTATTATGAAGATCTCCTATCTGACAGATTAGTTTCTCTAATAGTGCTGGGTGGTATGCTAATCTTGCTTTCTACTTAGGGAAAAAAATGTTTGGCTGACTTCCAGTTCTGTGCAATCAAGCTATAAGGCCCATGAAGTTTATCAAATATCTGTTTGTATCCAGAGTAAATGGATAATAAATTTATATTAAGGGATGTCTTTATTATTAGGTTTGTTCTATTTCTAATTTCTGAGGAGACTTTTAACAAAAACCTGTTTATAAATGGACAAAACCACCGTAGATGGCAATAGGAACTCATTTCACCACAATCCAGTCAGCATTTCTGAAGCCCATTTATTTTTCAGTGTGAGATACACTGGTATTAAATACCACCTATGTAGTAATTTAATAGAATGGGTTTTTAAACCCTGTCTCCAATCCTATTTCCTTTTTGCTTCAGCCAAAATTATCCTCAGGACCAAATCATTTTCATGTGCATTTATTCAACTCTTCGCCCACCTGATATTTGTGAGAGGATAGATTATATAATAAAGAGGCCATCACCTTCTGATTATTCACTGAGGATGGCAAAAATCTTTAAAATAAAACAACTATTACCTTGTATATGCATTGATGTTATGGAAGTAAAGTAAAATGGGTTACCTTCCTTAATTGAAATCAAGGAGTGTTTGTTATTTAGTTGTTCTTTCAGTTACTTCCCTGATTTAGCCAGATTGTTTGCAATAGATTTTGAGGAGGAAAAAAACATTTACCCTTCAGTTCACATCTTGATTCAGTTTAGTATTGTGTATAAATAATACATGTTCAAAGAATAGCATTAGTGAGGAAAGGCTAGGAATCAGGTTATCAAATGGCAAGGCCTGGAATGAGTATGGACAAAATAGCATACCAGAGCTTCATCTAGTTCCCCACCTTTCTAACTCTAGGGGTATCCATTTGCAATTATTAACCTCAGTGGAAATGAAGATTAGTTGAAGTAAGTAAAATGTATTGTAATAGAATTGTAAATTTGGTATTCCAACTCAGTCAAGTTTCTGTTTTTGGAAAAGAGAAGATTTACTATTCCAGGTTGCTTGTCATCATTAATAAATTTTACTGTTAAGTTGTGCTAGCTTTTGATAGTATCTGCAAAATAATCCAGAAAAGATAATGAATTTTTTGATAGTGATACCATTGTAATTGCCACAGTTCTACCTAATTGTAAAAGATGAAGTTCAGTCCAACAGGTAATTCTCTGTTTAGCCAACTTCAGTGGCTAAGTTGATGGAATAGATTTTGTGAACATTGCCAGGAATTATCACACTCAAATATTTAATGAACAGTAATATGAAAAAGAATGTGGATAAATTTTGTAGCAAATTTTTCTCCAATATTTGTAAACTGTAGTGCTGGAATTATTGACTGGACTCAAGTGATAGATTGAAAAACTGAGAACAGCCCTTTTCACACGTTACCCATTTGCGCGGCTGGGGGGGGTCCCGCGCAAGAAGCCTCATCCGGAACACTGCCGCTTCCCCGCTCCTTCGTCCCACAGGTCACTTCCTGGTAGCGCGACCGTCGTGCTCGCGCCCCGCCCCTTCCTTTCGCAGTGCAGCCTGGGAGCTGTAGGCTGCGCTGGGGGAGGAAGCGCAAGCGGGACGGCTTGTTCGGCGCACCGCATGCAGGTAAGTGCACAAGGGTGCTGCGAGCATTGTGCGACCATGCAGTATTTTCGGCTTAAAGCCTAAAATAATAAAATGCGCGATTGTCCCGCTTTAGGCTCATGAGTGTCATGTGAGTGGGAGCCTCAAGGGGCCCTCGCGCAAAAAAAACTGCGTGCGAAAAGGGCCAATATCATAACAGCACACTGTGGTTTATTTCCTTGAAAATATATTGATTGACTCTATTTACCACATAATATCAATGGCTTTGAGTTATTACAAGTAAAGTGTTGTAAAGTGAAGTGTTGAAGATAAGAAAAGTTTCTTGAATGAATACCTCAAAGGAAGCAAAAAAGAAACAAAAATATATGTATAAAAAGAAAATGATGAAAGATTGCCTTGAAGACTTGCAAAACAAACCGATACATGGTCAGTATATGAAAAACAGAGAAGGAAAAATTGGGAAGGGGAACATGTGGAAATGGTTACAGAAAAGAACATTGAAAAAAGAAACTAAAAGGATTATTTTTGGAGTTCAAAAACAGACACATCAGCCAAATAGTATCAAGGCAAATACTGAAAAAAAATTACTATAGATAGTAAATGTCATCTATGTAAAGAAAAATGTGAAATTGTTAATGGTCTTATTAGTTCATACAACAAGATAATATAGACTGAATATAAGAAACGTGATGATAAAGTGACTGTTGTAACCTATGGGAAAAAGTCCTATTAACCATCTGCAAAGAATGACTGAGAAAATAAGCCTGGAAAATTGTTGAAAATAGTGAAGTAAAAATCTTGTGGTACTATAAGATTCATACTAATAGAACATAATATGCCAGACATCATTATGGTTGAGAAGAACAAAGCTTGGATTAGAGATGTGGGAATCCCAAGGGACAGAATAATTAAAGACAAAGAGGGCACAAATATATCGAGAAATAAAAATTGTGATCTGTGGTCATATAAATTGTATGTCATAGATTCTTGACATATATAATACTCTAAATGTAACAGCAACAAGTAGCTTTTCAAGCTCTGATCCAAACTTCTTGTAGAATATTAAGTATTATTATTTTCCTGTATTGCATATGAAGAGCTAGATCTAAGCCAACCTACTACAGTTCATGTTTGAAGTGAAATTTGAATGGAGAATTCTCGGTTTAAAGTTCACTTTCTTTGCTACTATGTGGCACTAACAAATAGTGTATTGCCTTGAAAAGCTACTTCTAAAAATTGCCTTTGAGTTTTTTCCCCACTGTCCTTGGTCACATGTCTGTATTATGATAGCAGGATGATTATATAAAATGTACATATTGTGTACAAGAAAACAGGCCAGTGGAGCTTGTGAAGCTTGTGAAATATGAAAGTTCATACCGTGAAACTTTCCCCCATCATCCTCTTAGTTTCCAGTTTTACAAGCTGTCTGTCTGTTGGGCTAATGTACTTTGTGACTCCATTCATTTAAACATGTCATCTTCCACAACAGTTCTTCATTTTTTATTATTGTTTGTTTGTTTGTTTAACAGAAATTTCACACATCACAAAGAAATCCAGAAGTTGCTGGTTCTCTCCTTTTGCAAAGAGAAACTGAGACAGTAACAGAAAGAATCTAAATATAAAAGGTGTGGGAGGAGGGAACTAGGCATTCTGTGAAGGAAAAGCTTGTTATTTTCATTTTGGTGAAAAAAACCACAGGTGCATGCACAACCTATTTTGCTTCTGAACTCTAAATAGGAATTATATTTTAATCAACCCTACCCCCCATTTTGTAACAGGGCTGAGCAATCCATGGGCTGCATACATCCCCGGGGTCATTTCTGCTGCCACCACTGTTCCTTCCCACAGTTCCCTTTCCCATTTGATTACTGCCACCATATCTCTTTAAGCTCATCAAGGTTTATAAGAGTTGCACCATTGTTTATCCAAAATATAAAATAAGATAAATCTGCTCATACCTTTTGAGATCACAAAGGAAGTTCTGGAAGGAGCTGGTCTGGTACATAAGCAGAGCAAAAGTTCAATGTAGAGTTATATAAATGGACTCTATACCATTAATCATTTCAGATATTATTGTGATATTCTCAGTATAGTTTTGCAGTTATCATAGTTTTATAGTTATATAATTTTATATTTTACAATTCATATTTTGCTAATTCATTGCTTATCGTAAAGTGCTGTGAGATGATAATTCTATTATGTGGTTAAAATATTTTTGAGCTACCATACAAACCTGGATTGGCAGTTGCTTTTGAAAAAGAAAGTATTTTATGCCTAAAAAAATAACATAAGCAGTGCAAGGTCCTGATACCTCCACAACCAAGTGCCATGCTTTGGCAGGTTGAGGGTCAGGGGAAGATCCAGGAGTGGGGAACAGGCAGTGGCTAGAGGCAACAATGCAGTTTTAGAGAGTCAAAAGTTGGATTCCTGACGCAGCAGCTTGTTGTCAAAAGAGTCAAAGATAAGAAATTATGTCTGCAAAAAGGAAGGTTGCTGAGGATGTAGCAGAAGCAGGCAACATGTGGTCTAGAAAAGAACATGCACTCAGCCAGGCAGGTTCCCCTTTCTCTATATGACAACTTACTGAAAATATAAAGAAAGACTTTAGATTGAGTTTGTGTTCTGTGGATCTGCATTGGTTCCTTGAATCACCAGTCCAGCTGAGATAGCTGAAGGGTTTATAGTACAGCTAAGGTGGAGTGGCCAAGTAATGGAGCGCAGCCTGCAACTACAATTGTAGACATGTGGCCACAGTACCGCGAAAGATGACAAACTGGAGTCTAGTCATGGGTATCATGGCCTCAAGACCTCCTTGCCTCTTACAATAACAGAAATTGTCACTTCTGTTGATAAGAATTTACTACCCAAAATGCATAGCTTGTAATTCTTCCATGATAAATTGCTCCTTTGTCTTCATACCAACTAAAATCCATTCATATAAACACTATAAGAGACAGCAGAGGATCCTTGCAAGAGGAATGTTGCAGTTATTCATTTCTCTTGGACAAATATTGTCATCTGAGAAAGGCTGCTGTTCCCCATATCATCCTGTCCATCTGTCATGATGAATTAGGCAGACCTTTTATGTGTTCTGTCCTTATCTGAGTTGAATGAGGGCACAAAAGACTCTTCTCTATGGTGTCAATCCAGATTGTGGAGCTCTTTGCTCTGGGACATCTGTCTGGCCACATTCTTGATGGCATCTCATAGATTCTTAGACTCTTTGAGTTAGAAGGGATGAGGGCCACCCAGTCCAACCCCTTGCCATGCAGGAACACACAACTACAGCACTCCTGAAAGATGACCATCCAACTTCTGCTTAAAGACCTCCAAAGAAGGAGAGCGCACCATCCCCAGAGGCAGTCAATTCCATTGTCAAACAGGTCTTACGGTAAAAAAAGTTCTTCCTAATGCTTAGGTAGAATCTGCTTTCTTGTCATTTCAATCCATTGGTTCATCTTCTAGTCTCTGGAGCAGCAGAAAACAAGCTGGTTCCATCTTCTACATGACATCACTACAAATATTTAAAGATGGCCATCATATCATCTCCCAGTCTTCTCCAAGCTGCACATACCCAGCTTCCTAAGTTGTTTCTCATAAGACTTGGTTTCTAGACTTTTCATCATCTTGGCCATCATTTCAGTACCTTCTTGCTGAGCTGAAGATGTTTTGTTCTGGAGGCATGTTTAACATAAAAATCATGTTCATTGTTTTCAGAATTTGGGCAGGTGCTGGGCTCTGCCTCAAAAATTTCTCTGCCGTAGGAGGATGATCATGGATGTTAATATCATTTCCTTTGCAAGATTGGAGGAAAATCTTTGGTTTCTGAAATCCAGATTTTCTTGAAGAGGCAAATTTTGTACAATTTTTCTTTAAATATTAGAGGTTGTGGAGCAGAAGATACAAAAACATCTTTGCTGCTGCCATGACTCTTTTCAAAATGTTCTGTGAAGAGTTCAAGCAACTTCATGAGTAACAATCATGTAGCAATAGAGAAATATGATTGAGTTACTCTTCTTTCTTTCATGTTTCCTGCAACTTATGCAAAGAAGGGCCATACAAACACACATGCTTCTCTGTAAGATGTAAGTTCTAGAGGGTGAGTTTCACATTATGGATATGAATTTATTTATTTATTTCCATATTACTGTAGTCATAGAGCAAGTGTTTTCCACAAGTGAATCATGTGCGACTTTTAAATGAACTATATTGGTTGGGTAGAATCTGGTAAATGAGCCCAGTTAAGCTGCCAAGAACAGCTGTCAAGTTTAGCAATTTTAGTCATAAGAAGAAGATCCTGGAATGCTGCAAAAATCCATTAGTTTCTGGGACTGAGTATCACAACTGTTCCCCACCACAATGCAGGCATAAAGGATTCAAAATTTGTGACCTTAGAATGTAGTTCTGTGACAACAGTGCTGGACTTTTCATGCTGTGTTCTATTGTAGCTACATCAAGCTGCTAACAGATTAGATCCCTTAACCCATTCCTACGGCTGGGAACATGTGAATATGTAAATTTTGAATTTTTACCCTTTTTAAATCTAGTGCTATTTATTGGCTGAGAAGACACATCTGTTCTGCTTATTGGTTTAAATGAAAACATTTAAATTCAAAGCTGAGTAGTAAGCAGGAGCTGAGCAAAGAGAAGAAGGAAAAGGTGATCTTGGAAAGTAGGGGGAGATGCTGAAAGAAATGGGCCCAGATGAAAAAGTAGAATACATGGGTGCTCTGAGAACGACATGGAATTACTTTGCTCTGATGAAGTATCCTACTCATTTGGAGTCTATATATGAGTACTGCCAGCACATTTCCTTTCCTAGGCAGTTGCACATTGTGAAAAAATACGAAGCAGCAGTAGCATGTGATGGACACTATGGAAATAAAAGAATTGGTGGTAGGAAAAAAGAAGGGGTAAAATGAAGTATGGAAGCAGAAGGTGGTGTGGGAAATAACTGATGGTTAACCTTGAGAAGAGATGGATGGATGGATGGATGGATGGATGGTTTTTTGCAAATTCAGAAACAGGAGAAGGAACAAACAAGAGAGATGCATCTGGTAAACCAGCAGGCACAGAGAAGCAAGGCAGACCTCCGTGTATTAAAACTGCATGCATTACCATAACCAACCAATGCTTTCCTTCATATATCTAAATACTGTTAAAAATTAAATATCTGAACATCATCCTATTACAGAACAACTAAGATTGGTGATAGGAACCCAATAAAAGTAGTTAATCTATTGAACCCTTAACAAGAGTCTTCTGGAGATTAAAAAGAAGAATTAGGATAATGGCTCCTATTTCTCTATCTTCCTGGCACAAAAAATATATAATCTGTATTTTTATCAGTCTCCTAACATTAAAGAAAAGAAAGTAGATCTCTCAATTTAATATTCTAATAAGGCTTCTCCAGTTTTGAGTTGGGCCTCTGGGTGTCGCTGTTCACCAATAAGGAAGACAGCAGTACGATACAGTTAGGCTAGATCTCCTGTTACAAGCATAGGAAAACAGAGAACAAGACGGCCAAGAAGAAAATGTGTGTTGCTTATACACAAAATAACTGCAAGATATTTTGAACTGTAGATGAAACCAAGAAATATTACTAACCTGGAAGCTATTGGGCCATTATTATTACCCTTCAGTAATAAGAATGGAGGAAACCAAAGTTCTGAGGAGCAGCAAAAGAAGAACTCTGCAATGCTTCATCATGCTATTTCTTTGGAAGGCAGTTTCTGGGCAGATCCACTATTCCATTCCTGAAGAGATGCAGAAAGGTTCCTTTGTTGGGAATATTGCAAAGGACTTAGGAATGGATGGAAGGCAACTTTCAGACCAAGGACTCCGCATTGTTACTAGTAAAGGTATGATTCAGTATTTTGCTTTGAATGTCAACAGTGGGCACATACAAATTTCTGAGAGAATAGACAGAGAAAAAGTCTGTGGAGAGTCAGAAAAATGCATGTTAAAGTTTCAAGTTCTTGCTGAAAGTAAATTAAAACTTTATAGCGTTGAAGTGGAAATCACAGATGTAAATGATAATGCCCCTCAATTTCAGTCAAAAGAATGGAAAATGAAAATAAGTGAGACAACAACACTCACGGAACGATTTCTTCTTCCCAAAGCTCAGGATCCGGATCTGGGCATAAATTCTGTTCAGAATTATGAACTTACAGGCAGTAATCATTTTTCTCTGGTAGTACAAAGAGGAGAAAATGGTGCCAAGCAGCCTGAATTGGTGTTGGAGAAACCTCTAGACAGGGAGGAGCAATCCATCTATGATCTAATCCTGATAGCTACAGATGGCGGTGAATCAGTCAAATCTGGCACATTGCAGATCCACATCATTGTTGTTGATGCAAATGACAACGCACCAGTTTTTAGCCAACCAGTGTATGAAGTGAGTGTCAAGGAGAACATTCCCAAGTGGTCCACTGTGGCTACAATAAGAGCAACTGATCCAGATGAAGGTAGCAATGGGGAGGTAAAATATTCTTTCCAAGAAATCACCAAGCTGGATTCCCAGGTTTTTCTGTTGAATTCCACAACTGGAGAAATTAGCCTGGCAGGGAACCTTGACTATGAGGAATCTTCCTTACATGAATTTAAAGTGCAAGCCACAGATGGGGGTGGGCTGAGTGACAGAACAAAGGTAGTGATCTGTGTTACAGACTTGAATGACAATGCACCAGAATTAACCATGACCTTTGCAATAAGTTCTGTCCCTGAAAATTCACCAACAGGAACTATTGTTGCCATCTTAAATGTACAAGACAGAGATTCAGGAGTGAATGGACAGGTTAGATGTTCAATTCCCAGTAACCTTCCATTTCAGCTGAAGAAAACACAAGATGATTTTTATACTTTAGTGACAGAGAAAAGCCTCGACAGAGAAGAAGTGGCAGTTTACAATATTACCATTACGGCAAGTGATGAAGGGACTCCAGCACTTTCTACCTCTGAGATTATTTCACTGAAAGTCTTAGATACAAATGACAACCCTCCAGTATTCGCCAAATCATCTTACACTTCTTATCTCCAAGAAAATAACCCAAGAGGAGCTTCTATTTTATCATTAAAGGCAAATGATCCGGACTGGGAAGTGAATGCCAGAATAAGCTATTCTATCACTGAAGGCAAAATAAGGGAGTCTCTCCTCTCCTCCTACCTCTCCATTAACTCTGAGACTGGAGTTATCTATGCCCTGAACTCCTTTGATTATGAAGAGATCCGGAAGATTCAGTTCTGGGTCAAGGCCCAGGATGGGGGCTCCCCACCACTCAGCTCTAATGTCTCCGTGACCCTCTTCATCCTGGATCAGAACGACAACGCTCCAGAAATCCTCTACCCTTCCCCTCCCACCGATGGCTCCACTGGGATAGAGCTGGCGCCTCGCTCCTCTGAGCCAGGCTACCTGGTCACTAAGGTGGTGGCGGTGGATGCGGATTCTGGCCAGAATGCCTGGCTCTCCTACCAGCTGACCAAGGCCACAGAGCCAGGGCTCTTCACTCTGGGACTCCACACTGGAGAGATCAGGACAGCCCGGTTCTTTCTGGAGAAAGACAACCTCAAGCAAAGCTTGATGGTTTTAGTGAAGGACAATGGGCAGCCCCCCTTTCCGCCTCCATCACTGTTACTGTGGTGCTGGCTGACAGCATTCCTGAAATGCTCTCAGATCTGAGCAGCGTCTCAGCTCCTATAGATCCTCCTTCTGATCTCACCTTCTACCTGGTTGTTGCAGTGGCTTTCATCTCCTGCTTGTTCTTGATCTTTCTCCTTGTGTTATTGGCCATCAGACTCCACAGATGGAAAACTTCCCAGCTTTGCAACAGTGGAAGTGTGAGTTTCACTGGTGTGCCCATCTCGCAGTTTGTGGGGATTGATGGAGTCCGTGCCTTTCTTCAGTCTTATTGCCATGAGGTTTCACTGACCACCGGCTCTAGAAAAAGCCATTTTAATACTTCAAAGGTGAATCATTCCAACATTTTGACTGATCAGCAGAATTCTGAGGTTCAGGATCCCATCCTTTCTAATGAAGACTCAGACTTGAACAGTGGGGATCTAATTGTCATCCAGGTGAGCTAACAGTTTTTAATTGAAAAGATTTTCTTTAAATCACCTGTACTTGTTTTATTATTAGGATATAAATCTTACTGCTCTAGTTCTCATTTCTTTCCAAACTTTGTCTTTGCTCTCTTTGAATTATCATTTCAAATTCATCAGTGAAATGTATTGTTTCAGATCATGAATATCCAATTACTCCAAGTGGTTAAACAGATTCCTGGGCTTTTCCACTTTCAAACAGTAGGTGCATTCACATGACAAAGTGCTCATTGAATACTAACATGTCAGGGAGAAGTGTTCTAGCCTAGACTTTCCCATAGCATCTGTGGGGGTTTTTTTCTTTTTTAATTCAGTGTAGGGCACAGTCATGTTCTTCATGCACTTCATGTAAGCGGTAATCTGCATGGGTACTGGCTACATACAGACTTACTTCTAGGGCCTTGTTTTTTGTGGCTACTGAGAATTCAGAAACATCTAAACACAACTGAGCAGAGATTTTAAAAAACATGTCAGAGAACTGGCGCTTTCCTTTCTTTCAAATAGTCTGTGCACTAGAAATTGCTCTTGTGGTTTGTGTGGATACATATGTTAGAATGACTTGGTTTGAATCAAGCCCAGTTAATATGGATAACAGTAACTTCAGTATCTTAATATAGATAATAGTAACCTCTGATAAATCCTAGCTGATGCAAAGAGCATGGAGAAAGACTGGATGTTTTCCCAACCATTCACCATCAGGCTGTTGTAGGTTTTCCGGGCTTTAACACGGCCTCAAAGCCCGGAAAATCCACAACAACCTATGGATTCTGGCTGTGAAAGCCTTTGACTTTACATTGTTGACCATCAGCCTAGGGAAATGTATTATGTAGATCTGTGTGTAGGGGAGGTCTGTGTGTGCTATTCCCAATTTTATCCTCCTCATTGGTTTTAAATGGACCATCATATGTGTGGCTCACGTGTTCCTCTAAGTATATGATGCAGAGAAAGGATTGGCACGTTCTTCTGTATCACATGAACCACAATATGAACAGAATGAACTGTCAACATGGGATGATAGATATTTAATTTCTCATGTGTTATAGAAAGAGAAAACTTTAACACAGGCATCGAATAATGAAAGGAAATCCATATTTAATACTGCAAGAATTAAAGTGGCATTCTTAACAACAGAAATGCCCCAATAATTAGGATGTAAGTCATAGCTTATTTCATTCCTGCATCTAAGAACAAATATGTTTAGCGATTTTCTTCCTCCTCTGCAAGAATACTAGCGTTTCTGTTAAATTTTTATGCTCCTATTTGTTCTTGGGTTTCTGCACCATTTGTCTTTGTGCAAAAAATTCATTTGAACGGAAAGACTTATTTTTATACCAAAAAAAAAAAAAAACAGTAGGAGAGATGGTTGATATAAAATGCATTTTCTGTGCAAAAAGCAATTTTTTACACAGGAAAGTCCCAGAATCCCAAGAATCTTGCAGGTTGTTCCTTTCCTCAGCAGGATGTCTTAAATGTGTAGGCAGCCTTTTTTTTTATCTAGAATGGAAATATTAAAAAATATTTTTCACACTTCTATCAAGAATTACACCCATTTACCAATAAATGGGAATGATCTTCATCTATCTTTTGGACTTGCTAAGCCTTGATAACTGAAGAGTAGGGGGAAATAATGAAATAATGAAACAGGAGACTGCTTTTAAGCTTCTACTACTATTTTCAGATAAAGTCCCTGATCTAGTGGGCAAAATGGACCATAGGTTTGACTAGGTATAAAAAAGCTTCTCGTCTACTTGTATATTATCTATTCGTTTAAATTCTCTGTGTTGGTCAACTTCCATTAGTTACAACTTATAACTAAGTAATAAACTGAACCTCTACCAGACATGTTATATCAAAATTCTCAGCTCACTTGCACTAATTTCTGGATTAAATATGGAAATATATGAAGTGGAAAGCAATTTGAAACTCAGATTCCACTGGTTTGTGCATTAAACAGGACATTGTGAATAAAGTAAGTGAATTACATCTGCTTCACCATCTGAAATGAAGCAGGAAAATCATGTTATCAACATAATTTTAAAATAATTCTCTACATTTATGGGAGTGGGGAGAGACAGCAATGTAGAAATACAAGGATTTTTTAAAACAGCAAATGCAGTTCCTTGTGTAAACTGAGAGTGTCACTGTTGGACAACAAGGGAGCAATCCTGGAATGGCTGTGAAGAGTGAAGCGATATACATCCAGCACATTTCTGTTGGTAACAAAGAAGATTCAACAGAGGCATTTATTTAAAAGTTTCTCCAGAAAGGAAAGCTCCTGGTTTTTAAAGGAAAAACTACTAAGGATTATATTTCTACTGTCATACTTGGAGTCCTGGGGAAGAAGAGAGAAAATCAGTGAAACTGAAGATGGAAGTAAGGTACAGAGAGAGAACTGAGGAATTCGGTTTCAGGCAAGTACCACTGTTTTTATTCATACTCTGGTCTGTGTTCTGCTGTGTGATGTCTGAGCAGGTTCACTATTCAGTACCTGAAGAAGCAGAGAAGGACTTCCTTGTAGGGAACCTGGCTAAAGATTTGGGGCTGGCGGTCAGAGACTTGACAAAACGCAAGCTTGGGATTTCTTCTGGAAAGCAGTATTTTGCTCTGAATGAACAAAATGGGAACCTCTATGTGAAGGACAGGATAGACCGAGAAGAGATTTGTGGAAAATCATCCACTTGCGTCTTAAAATTAGAGGCTGTGGCACATAATCCCTTGAATGTTTTCCACATAAATATTTTTATCCAGGATGTGAATGATAATGCCCCACATTTCCGGAAAGAAAGTATTGACCTTAAAGTGAGCGAGTCTAATCTTCCAGGTGCACGATTTGCCCTTGGAAGTGCTGAAGACAAAGACATCGGAATAAACTCTCTCCAAGATTATAATCTAAGCTCAATTCCTTATTTCAAACTAGAAGTTAAAGAGACTAAAGATGGTGGCAAATATGCAGAATTAATATTACAGAAACAGCTAGATAGGGAAAAACAAAACACACACTACATGATCCTTACTGCCCTGGATGGGGGAGTACCTAGAAAAACTGGAACTCTCAACATAAGAGTTAATGTAACTGATGTTAATGATAATACACCTGTTTTCTCCCAAGAAACTTACAAGGTAAGCCTAAAAGAGAATGCCCCAATAGGAACATCTTTGTTGCAGGTTAAAGCATCTGACAGCGATGAAGGATCAAATGCAGAGATCACTTATGTTTTCAGTGACATGCCAGAAACAGCTGAGCAGATATTCGAACTGGATCCCAAAGATGGAAAAATTACACTTATAGAGAGTATTGATTTTGAGGACAGACAACATTATGTGATCATAATACAGGCAAGTGATGGAGGTGGCTTGATGGCACACTGCAATGTGGAAATTGAGGTTCTTGATGAGAATGACAATGCTCCAGATGTGATCCTTACTTCCATCTCCACCCCAATTCCTGAAGATCTTGCACCTGGAGCTGTGATTGCCCTCATCAAAGTACATGACAAGGATTCTGGAGAAAATGGAGAAGTCACCTGCCATCTTCAGGAACTTGTACCTTTCCAGATCATCTCATCTTCAGATGACTACTTCAAACTCCTCACAGATGATCCCCTTGACAGAGAAAGGAATCCAGAGTATAATATCACCATCACAGCCACAGACAAAGGCACACCTCCTCTCTCCACGCACAAAACTGTCTCCATACTGATCTCTGATATCAATGATAACCCACCAGCATTTGAAAAATCTTCCTACACTGCCTACATTCTAGAGAACAACCCTTCTGGAGTTTCCATTTTCCATGTCAAGGCCTCTGATCCAGATCTGGACCGTAATGCCCAAATCACTTACTCCATTCTTAGTAGCAACATTGAGGACTTGCCTCTTTCCTCCTATATTTCCATTAACTCTGAGACTGGAATCATCTATTCCCAACGCTCCTTTGATTATGAACAACTCAGGGAGTTTCAGATTGAAGTGAGGGCCCAAGATGGAGGCTCTCCTCCTCTGAGTAGCAGTGCCACAGTGAGAGTGTGTGTATTGGATAGGAATGACAACACTCCCCAGATTCTGTACCCTTCCCAAGCCCCTGAGGGTTTGCTGGTCTTTGAGATGGTGCCTCGGTCAGCTGAGTCAGGCTATCTGGTGACAAAAGTGGTGGCAGTGGACGCTGACTCTGGACACAATTCTTGGCTTTCTTTCCATCTCCTGCAGGCCACCGAGCCCTCCCTTTTCACCATCGGCTCCCACACGGGAGAGATTCAAACAGCCCGAGTGTTACTTGAGAGAGATGCTGTGAAGCAGAAGTTGGTTGTCATGGTGAAGGATAACGGGCATCCTCCTCTCTCAGCCACCGTGACTGTGAACCTGGTGTTTGCAGAGAACTTCCAGGAGGCCCTTCCAGAAATGAACTCCCAGCCTAATGACTCAGAGTCTCCATCTGAGCTACAGTTTTACTTGGTGTTGGCTTTGGCTTTGGTGTCCTTCCTGTTTCTGGTAACGGTGTCATTGACCATCGTGATGAGATTCCAAAGGTCAAGGAACCCCACTTTCCTTCAGTGCTTTATTCCAGGCCCCCAAGCAAAGACTGGAGCCATATTCCCCCCAAATTATGAGGATGGAACTTTGCCTTATTCCTACCAGATCTGTCTGTCCTCTGAATCAAGGAGAAATGAGTTTGCTTTCCTGCAACCCAGTGTCCAAATAGCACAGAATGTCCTTGGCAATGGGAAGTCTGATATGTCTTTGATGTTTAGTGAAGGTGGCCATTTGAATTCTGAAATGGAGACTGAAGGCACAGTGAGTTTCTTTTTCTTTACTATACACTCAGATATTTTACTATTTCTTTGACTGAATTGAGTTGCCACTCTTTTGAACTCCATGTATTACTAAATTTGAAAAATTGTTATGTTTCATCAAAAATGTGTTATTTGATTTCAGGTCATTCAAGTTAAGTAGGGAAATACAATTTTTTGAGGACCAGCTTTGCTATTTTACCTGAAAAACAGAGGAACTCATATAAGGCTATGAAATATATAACACTCTCTACATAGGTTTTCAGAAATCTGAGCCATAGAAGGCTCTTGTTTATAAATGTTTCATAAACATTCCACAAACTGCAGCCTCTCTTCAAATCTTACTCATTAAAATGGGAAGGGCTAGATGAAGATTTGGATTTTTGTTTCACAAAGAGCAGCCCTCCTGGCCAAAAACGGTGATCATGATTCCTACATTCACTTTACTGGAAACAAAGTGATCTGGAAGTTCAGTGAGGCCCAATCTAGATTGCAGTCCCCATGAGTATGAGGGAGAAAGGGAGGATGAACTGTAGATCATGTCTGAGGATATCTCTAGAAACATATGTCTACCTGCCTGCGTCCCTGCCTGCCTGCCTGCCTGCCTGCCTGCCTGCCTGCCTGCCTGCCTATCTATCTATCTATCTATCTATCCATCCATCGTGTGAATATTTACTGCAGCCAATCAAAACAGCATTAGAACAATGTCAAGAAACATTCTGCACTGCTGGGTTTCATGGCCTGGCCTGAGGCTAAGGCAATTTCCACACAACATCACCATCCTGCAACTGCAACAAGTTGTTTCCTGTCCAGGAGTTGTGCTACCGTACATCATTGCTATCCAGCTGCTATCCCATTCCCACACATTGCAAATCAGCCTTATATCATCTGTCAAGCGTCTACAATCCTGTCAGCCATGTCAGCACAGTTCCATAATAGTGCTTGATAGTGCTTCCTGTCATGGTGATTCCAGGAGTAAGTGGGGTGTGGCAGCGCACAGCTTGTCCCTCCCTCAGCGACTCCCATGGCATAGCAAGTTTGGAATCCATCACCTCTCCATGTTTATTTTAAATTTCTCCTTTGAGTTAATTTTTAATTTTTTAAAATAATTAATCTTTTAGCACACAAACACAATAGTGTATTGGCATGCCAGGATGTTACAACGTGACTGTGCCAGTACGGCTTACAAAACAAAACAAAAAAGCCTGACCAATCGGGAACCGTGGCGCAGGGTGAAGGTGAGAAAACGGAGTGGGCAATGACACTGTAGCGCGGGAGGAATACCTGTAGCAATAACACTACTCATCTGCTTAAAGTGGAAGGGTGCGGAAGAGAGTGTTCCTAACCTAAGACCATCACAGAAACGGCAATGCTGGGACTGTAACAGAAGAACGCACTATTAAGGTATGGTGCGGTAAGGGCCTAAGTCCCTTCTCTTAGTTTAATTAGAATTGTGCAAGTTCTAGAATTCAGAGAGAAGAGAGATTTGTTTTCCTCTGTTGAGCATGTTCTATCATACTACAAGCCCCAAAGTCCGTTGTGCAGTGACAGGAATGAGGAATGACTAGTGGATAAGAAAAAGCAAGCACCGTATATGAATGGGAGCAAGCACTGATTCTTTTGATAGGATTCACAGGCACCTGATTGTGACTGAACTTCACAATCCAGTCCCAGTGCAATATTAGACAATGTCATCTGCACATTAAATGCAGGCTCAATGTATCTAATAAAATTTGTTTTATATTCCATTTATTTCTAGACTGTATGACACTAGAGCCTGAAGAATGGGAAAATTGAATTTTGAAAATTCTTATAGATAATGTCTTCACGTATATCCCATAGAGCTTTCTGAGAATCTTTCTTGTAAATTGTTGCACATGAAAAACAAAAGTCTGCTTTTCAGGGGAAATGAGCTACCCTTTACATATTAGTAAATGGTACTTACAACAAATAACTGCAGCTGCATTTCAATGAAGTGTACATAGTGCTGTGGATTTTCCCACACAGCAGAGGCTACGGCAGAGGCTTAAAGAAGTTTCAAGAAGCCTGCAGTCATCCAAAACTGTTTGTGTTCTACAATGGAACAAAAATGGTTAAACTTTCTAATCATTTTATCTATTGGGTATGATACTGCAATAGAAATTAACTTTGCAGTGGGCAATAAATCAAGCCCCCATTTTAAAGTAAATTGGCCTAATGCTTGCAGGCAGGTTGATTTATTAGCACTTTAAAAAATCAAAACATTTGGGGCAATTCCTTTATTCATGACCAAACATTATAAAATCTGATATTCTGCAGGACTCTGGGTTTATCATTAAATAACAGTGGCAAAGTCAGGTGTTTTTCAGAAATGTAGGATATGTATCAATAATTTCAGGTTTAGAACATACTTTTTTTCATGATATCTGAGATTTATTTGCAGAACGAGGTATTGTTGTATGCTAGAAGTTTGTAGTGGGTCCAGAAATTATGAGGAGTTGTATTTATCATATGTTACAAGTGTGTGTGTGTGTGTGTGCGAGAGAGAGAGAGAGAGAGAGCAAATTAAAAAAATATCGCCGATTATGCACAAAACATTTGGAAACACCTAAATTTGTTGGGGTCTCAGCCATAATTTGTATCTGTTGATTTCCTTTGTAATTTTTATTCTCTCATTATACTTTTTAAAAACCAAAGGTATTAGAATTCCTGGAAACGCACACACATACACACAGAGCTATATCCTTTTCTTCAGATCTACATTTTTTATTGTGTGTATTCTTTCTTGGTTGGAAAAAGATATTTCTTAATTCCTTCAAAATGCTAAGAAATGTCAGCTTTCAACGAGACATTGACTAATGTCCAGCTTCAGCGGCAAGCTTTACAAAACCTTGCAGACCTGGGATATCAAATAGAAAGAAGGAGAAAAGACACATTTCTGGGGGCTGAAAAAGGGGGAAACAAGTTAAAATGAGAAAGTAGTCTACAGAGTTCATCTATATAAGACTGCCTGAATTTCAAGATCAGCTTCTCCCATCTTCACAGATTAGGGGAGTGGTGAAAGGAAGCCCTTAAAATAGTGGCTTCTAACTTTTGGAGGAGCTTCCCAGATCTAGGAGGTAATTGCCTCTAAACGATAATATTTTAGATGTGAATTAAGACATCTTTTAACCAAAGTTTAACTGAACTGCCTGTAGCAGGAACAGTACTTTCACTGAGAGCTGTTTTTTTTAATAATTTGTCGTCTTGTTTTTTGTAGATTAATGATGGTTGTATTGTTTAAACTTTGAAACAATAGCTGCTTTGGAATCATTGTGTTGAAGAGTGCTTTTAGATTGTTTCAGTGAAATGTTGTGGTCCCAGTGTCCCAATGTGTCCCAGTGTGTCCCAATGACCAAAGGATATACTAGATCTTCCCCACAGAGGGCAGAGAAGGACCTTTGGATGAAGAGATGTGATCTCAAATTCCTTCCCCTGCCACTCAAGGCAACATGACTTATCTCTGACATTTGCTGTTCTATGACATTCTTTGAGACTGGAAGCCTCTAGAATTCCAGTGCTGAAGAGCTAGGGGAAAAGGGGTCTCCTGGGAGTGTGCCACATTACGGTGTGGCAGGGAGTTTTCCTGGTGCAGTTTTAACTTTGATTACAGACGCTACTTTTTAGTCAGTTGTAACCCTACTATTGGGCAGAATGAGGCAATTACCTTAGGCAGCTACTTCTGGGAGCCATGAAAAACATCCAATTATTTTTTAATTTTTATTTTTACATTTTTACTGCCATTAAAAAAGAGAAAGTGATCCTGAGGTTCTTTTGTTTTTTCTTTCAAATGTCAAAATGACTTAGTCTGCCTTACTTACTATGCAACTTGATTTGTGGGAACAACTCTTCCTCAGGTGGCATGTGAAGAGTTAGAACATAATGTAGGTCACTAAATGAGTCAGTATAAGTCACCAAACGTATCGATCTAGCTGTGCCGTACATGCACATTTTACATGCAGAATATGATTGATGCTGGAAATATGTAAGTAGTAGTATAATCCTGCAATATTGTCTTATGTATGAATTGATTAATTTGTGAGTACAACTAAAACAACCATAATATAAGCAAAATAAAATTTGGATTATGATTGCAATTCCAGCATGAAGCACATGTAATTTTTGGTTATAACTCTGGGTGTCACTGTTCACCAGTCCAACTGAGAAATGTATGGAAAGCTCCAATCTGCCCATCCCAGCTGTTGATACACACACACACACACACACACACACACACAATGAGACCAGATAGACTAGACTTGGACTGATGGTTTAGGGAATAAAATGCTTTAAAGTCTCATGGAAGCTGCTTTGAACTAGAACTGCAAGAGAATGGAAGAAAAACAGTGTATTTGGAGCTTCAGAAGAGGAATTCTGCAGTGCCTTATTATGCTGTTTGCTTGGAAGGCAATTTCTGGGCAGATTCATTATTCCATTCCTGAGGAGGTACACAAAGGCTTTTTTGTGGGGAATATTGCAAATGACCTGGGAATGGACAGAAAGCAAGTTTCAGACCACGGACTCCGCATTGTTACTAGTAAAGGTATGATACAATATTTTGAACTCAATTTCCACACTGGGCATTTACAGACTTCTAAAAGAATAGACAGAGAGGAAATTTGTGGAAAAGCAGAGATGTGTGTCATCAAGTTCCAAGTTATTGCTCAGAAAACTGTAAAGCTTTATGTCATTGAAGTAGAAATTATAGATATAAATGATAATGTCCCCTCTTTTCTGTCAATGGGATGGGAACTGAAAATCAGTGAAACTTCTATCCCTGGATCCCAGTTCCCTCTCCCTGAAGCTCAAGATCCAGATCTGGGGGCAAATTCTGTTCAGGGCTATGAACTCACAGGAAGTAGCCATTTTACTCTAGTGGTACAAAGAGGAGAAGATGGTGCCAGACATCCTGAGCTGGTGTTGGAGGAAGCTCTAGACAGGGAAATGCAATCAACCTATGATCTAATCTTGACAGCTATTGATGGGGGTGATCCATTCAGGTCTGGCACATTGGAAATCCATATCACTGTTCTTGATGCAAATGACAATGCACCCATTTTCAGCCAATCATCCTATGAAGCGAGTGTCAACGAGAACATTCCCAAATGGTCCACTGTGGCTACAGTAAGAGCCACAGATTTGGATGATGGAATCAATGCAGAAATAAAATATTCTTTCCAGAAAATTACAAAGAAAATATCTCAGATATTCCTGTTGAATTCCACAACAGGAGAAATCATACTTGTGGGGAACCTTGACTATGAGGAATCGTCCTTACATGAATTTGAAGTACATGCTACAGATGGGGGTGGGCTGAGTGACAGAACAAAGGTAGTGATCTTTGTTACAGACTTAAATGACAATGCACCAGAATTAACCATGACCTTTGCAATCAGTTCTATTTCTGAAAATTCACCAACAGGAACTACAATTGCCATCTTAAATGTACAAGACAGAGATTCGAGAGTGAATGGGCAGGTTACATGTTCAATTCCCAACAACCTTCCCTTTCAGCTGAAGAAAACACAAGATGATTTTTATATTTTAGTGACAGAGAAAAGCCTCGACAGGGAAGAAGTGGCAGTTTACAATATTACCATTACAGCAATTGATGAAGGCACTCCAGCACTCTCTGCCTCTGAGATTGTTACGTTGAAGGTGCTAGACATAAATGACAACCCTCCAGTATTTGTCAAATCATCTTACAGCTCTTACCTCCTAGAAAATAATCCAAGAGGAGCTTCTATTTTATCATTAAAGGCAAATGATTTGGACTGGGAAGAGAATGCCAGAATAAGCTATTCCATCACTGAAGGCCAAATAAGAGAGTCTCTCCTCTCCACTTATCTCTCCATTAACTCTGAGACTGGGGTTGTCTATGCCTTGAACTCCTTTGATTATGAAGAGATCCGGGAGATTCGGTTCCAGGTCAAGGCCCAGGATGGGGGCTCCCCACCACTCAGCTCTAACGTCTCCGTGACCCTCTTCATCCTGGATCAGAACGACAACGCTCCAGAAATCCTCTACCCCTCCCCTCCCACCGATGGCTCCACTGGGATAGAGCTGGCCCCTCACTCCTCTGAGCCAGGCTACCTGGTCACTAAGGTGGTGGCCGTGGATGCAGATTCTGGCCAGAATGCCTGGCTTTCCTACCAGCTGACCAAGGCCACAGAGCCAGGACTTTTCACTCTGGGACTCCACACTGGAGAGATCAGGACCACCCGGTTCTTTCTGGAGAAAGATACCCTCAAGCAAAGCCTGGTTGTTTTAGTGAAGGACAGTGGTCAGCCCCCTCTCTCTGCCTCCGTCACAGTCACCGTGGTGCTGGCTGACAGCATTCCTGAAATGCTCTCAGATCTGAGCAGCATCTCAGCTCCCATAGATCCCCCTTCAGATCTCACTTTCTACCTGGTGGTTGCAGTGACTTTTGTCTCTTGCTTGTTCTTGATCTTTCTCCTTGTGTTATTGGCCATCAGGCTCCACAGATGGAGAACTTCTCAGCTTTGTGACAATGGAAGTGTGAATATCACTGGTGTGCCCATCTCGCAGTTTGTGGGGATTGATGGAGTCCGTGCCTTTCTTCAGTCTTATTGCCATGAAGTTTCTCTGACCACAGGTTCTAGAAAGAGCCAGTTTAATGCTGCTAAGGTAATTTGTTCAGATCCTCCAGCCAATGAACAGACCTCTGATTTAAAGGACCTTATCCTGTCTCGGGAAGATTTAGATTTGAATAATCGTGATCTACTACAGGTGAGCAAATGCTTTTAGATTGAAAAGTTCTTCATCTGCTGCTTTATCATTCTATTAAATATGGGAACACAGTTCTCATCTGTCTGAGATAATCAAGGTAAGGTAACAACTTTAGATGGATGAGGCTTTCCTTTGGATATATTAGCTCCCATTTATCTTGACATCATTTTCATCTCTCTATTGTCAATAGTGATTCTGGAAACAATGGGTTATTTTAGTTTGAAAAATGTTCTACAGATAGCCTTGATTAGGGATGGAAAATGTGTGGTGTTCCAGATATTTTTGAACTGCCACTTTCATCAGCCTAGCTACTGTAGCCAATGGTGGCAACTAAAGAGAGTTGCAGTCCAACAGCATCTGGAGAACGTTGAGCTTTGTCTGGAAGACTACAATCCATTTTTCATTTCTTTTCACTTACTGTGCTGCTATGATCACAAAAAACATAATGTCTGAGTATATAGCTCCCACTCATTAAAATGGTACATTTTGTTGTTATTGTTGCTGCTTCACAGGATCTGAAGGAGATATTTGCAATAAATGTAGGTTTCCATGATGCAGGTCTCTCAGTTTTGTTCTTGTTCCAGTATCATGATGATGTTGACATGTTTGGAGCATTAAGGGCTTTTCCCAACAGGGAACACCATTTTACAGATTGTGCTGAAGCAGAGTGAGGCAGGCATCATCTTCTCTGGCCCCATAAACTTTTCCCTTTCCAAGAGCCTACAGAATTTTCACAGATTCTGCAGAAGAACAGAAAAACTAGCCAATCAGGTTCAACCTTTTTGGCTGGAAGGTGGGACCGGAGAAATCAAAGGCAGTGGCCTTATTCTGATCTGCATCCTGACTAGATGCCAACCTCTGGTTCTCCCCTCACCAATCAGCTTGCCTGGGAAGAGGAAAGAGGGCCTACTTTGCTCTGTCTCACTGCAGTTTGCAAGGTCCAATTCCCCAGTAATATTATTTTTTAAAAAAAAAATTCAATTTTTTTCAGAACTATTGGACATAGGGACAACAAAAATGTAAACATGCATTGTTATTGTTTTTTGCTGCTGCTGCTGCTGCTGTTGTGTGTCTTCTAGTCATTTCTGATTGATGAGCCTATCATGTGGTTTTCTTGGCAAGATTTGTTCAAAGGAAATTTGATTTTGCCTTCTTCTGAGGATGAAAGAATGTGACTTTTCCAAGGTCTCCCCAGTGGGTTTCCATGGCCAAGTGGAGGTTTGAACCCCAGTCTCCACAGTTATAGTCCAATGTTCAAACCACTATACCACACTGGCTCTCAGTAAATATGCATAAAAGTGTCTTAATTTCTCAGAATTACACATTCCACTCCAGTGGAATGACAGAAATATTTAGTTTTAAATTATTGCATATCCCCTAATTTTCATGTTCTCCAAGAATCAGATAGTAACAGTTAATAGTGACTTTATAGGCAATGAAATCTACCTTCCTTCTTGTTTAGATGTGTGACGTTCTATTGTTCCTGCATTTTTTATGGCTCTTCACATGCTTCTTAACTGATAAAACTGTGTTACAATTGGTATGATGAAGCCTTAGAGGTTAGTGAAAATTCTACTGAAATGAACACTGATTTTCAGCTGATCTTCTTGACTATTAGAGGATCAGTTTTCTCATGTGACCTTTGAAATCAATCCGAATAAGTTAAATAAGAGTTACATAAAGATAAGTGGATATGGTATTGCTGCCTATCCACATTAAGAACAAAAACTAAGAAAGTAGGTGTGATGATACAATGTACTGTTTGCGTCTAATGATTTTCTTTTAATAATCTGCCTCTTTTGCTTGAGACAATTCTGTCAATATTTCATTAATTGAGGTCTGTCTGGAATGGACTTTGATTTGTGCTGCTAAGTCCATTCATTTATTTTGACATGCTTTTTGTCATAATACAGCTTTATTTTATAATTCAATCCCTTTCTGGAGATACAGTAATGGAACAAGCAAGTGGAAAAAGCAAGAACTATATAACTGGCTCTCCCATAAAAGTAGGACAGTTCAGATCAAGGTTGTGGTACTAGGGGGAGAGATGTAAGTCTTCTTCCTTACATAACACATTTTCTGTCATACTTCTTGTGTCTCTTGTGTGGCTCTCAGAATTCAAAGTGACACTTTGTGTGTAACTGTAGTTCACCTGACATGAGCATTCTCTTGAATTTCCAACACTGGCATCTTGTATGAGAGTGGCTTCCACCAGGGGCATTTCATTTTGGATCAAGAAACAACAAACAGTTGTATGGCAGCTTTCAGAACAACATATTTATTCTAGCATCAGCAGTTGTAGGTTAAAAATCTCTTCATCAGATGCATGCAATACAATAATAAATGCTCAGTTTATAGAGACAATGTACATGATTGCGAGTTGGCTTTTGGCCATGAGATCAGAGCAAAATGCAGAGCACAAAGTTCTGTGTCATGAAGGTTGTGTTGGAAACGTAGTCAGAGAAGATTCGATAAGAAAAAGTTTATGTCTTTGGATGATTTCAATAGCATGCCTGCGATTCTTTTCATTCCACTTCATATGAGGATCAGATCCCACCAGATCCCATTGTGGAATTCTCTTCCACATGTTGTTCACCTAGTAAAGGTGGTCTGTTACTCTGTTTTTAGAAATGTACAGTTCTCCTTTACTGTTTTCTGGTATATAGGTTTGTTGGTTGTTTTTGTTTATATATTAATTTGAGTAAGTGTTGATAAGATTTTGTATTTCTATTCTGTGTACAGCTTTGGGGTGGGGTGGTAACTATGAAGCTATTTAGAAATCTCATGACATGGAAATAGACATAAAAGCACCTGTATCTGGGGTCAGTCAGATTAACTGGTCAATTCAGCTGCTATGCCTGAGTGCTCCAACTTTCCAGTCCCTTTCTGTGCTCCTCTCAGCCAGGCAGAAGGAAGGGAAGAAGAGTGGCATTAATTGCTCCTTTCCTTTTGTTTTTTAGTAATCTATTTCCTTCCTATTTCTCACATTTAGGCCAGCTCAAAGGTTGGTTTAAATGTTTCTCAATATTATGAAATGGTGCAGAGCTGACAGGTTTGGGACACTATAGCCATTTCCACACTAGATTCTTATAGTGCTATTATTCCACTTTCAACATCCTGTGGAATCCTGGGGTTTGCGGTTTAGGGAGCGACACTTACAATTCTCAGCCAGAGAGCTCTTTGGCCAAAGAGGCAACTGATACAAGCAAAGCACTGGGTAAGGGTGACACGGGGTCTGAAGGAAAGGGTGGGGGGACAAATTTGGTGATGGTATAAATATATGAAGGACAGAGGGAGATAGTTGAATGGACAATAAACAATCTGAGATGGTCTGGTTCATTAGTCTTAAAATAGGAGAATTGCTTTTCATGAAATCAACAATGGAAGCAGGGTATTTCTATACTCAGAGGCATTGTTGGCAAGAAAGAATGGGAAATACTTGAACAACCCAGAAGTATCTCATAGTACTGGACAAATTTTCAGTACCTGCTAATCAGTATTAAAACGTCTGAACAGCATTAGATCATCATTCTGGTTTTAGACAATTTATTGCCTGCCTTCCTTTTTTCCATAGTGTAAAAACTAATGTTATTTTTTTAAAAACAAAAACAATAACAACATAGCAGCTGTATGATAAGACAATTTATTAGTGTTTAAAAGCTATTGACAAGAAATATGCTATTGAATATTACTGAAAGAACATTTAACAATTTCATTATTCTGTATTCAGAGCAGGAAGCTTTCCATTGTAGTCCTGAGCAAGTTTCCACCATCTGAGCACACTGAGCAAGCTTTCCATTGTAGTCCTGACAAGTTTCCACCATCTGTTCAGATACAATACTTGAATTATAGCGGGACAGAGGGGCCACAGTTCCCTTGGTTATTGTGATGGCCCCTTAGCTACTCCTCTTAGGAGACCATGCTGGGAGTAGGGAGTACACTATTTGGGAACAATTTCTGGACTCAGAGGCTGAGACTGGTAGATTTCATGAAGAGTCTCTCACATTTTCCCCAGATTTCAAGCACTTGCTGAGAGATTAAATCTTTCACCTTTAAAGACAGCAGATTTGAGAAGGATGGGGGATGAATGTCTTCTCATTGAGCTTTACATAACCATTTCTTAAAAAAATAATATTTAGTTTTTAAGAAAAACCCTTTGTGGGGGCATTGCACTTCCAGGTATACCCTTGCCAATCACAGCCAGTGACAATAAGGAGCATAAGGGCTGGGAGGAGCCAAGAATTTAATATTGTTTCTCACATATTTTACTCTACACGTTACTGGAGGAGGGACAAGGATAACTGTTTTCATGCCATGCATCTGCTATATCTCAATATGAATAAAAACAGTGCAACTTGTATGTTCAGAATCTTCATTGTTAGATGAAAATAATCATTTCACATGGCTTTTTTGTTTCATTGTTCTTTTTACCTTCCCATTAGATGCAATCTTTGGGTGTATGACTAGCACCATTATGTACTCATTCAGCCAATGACCCCAACATCTGAACACTTAGAAGACTGATACTGTGATCAGATTTGTTAAATAGGTGTGAGAAGAAAGTAGTTTTGCTCACCCTACACAATTTCCACTGTTTAAAAAAAAAAAACCTGGGATTTTTCTTTAAGTTGACTATAACTGTGAAAAATAGTAGTATTCAAACATAAGAGAAATCTTTATTTTCAGAGTTTAATAGAGAATGCCAGCTTAGGTCAAAGTATTACATAAGTCATTTGGGTAAATGCTGGTGGGAGATTATTTGTTGTTTTGTGCCTTCAAGTCATTTCTTGGCAGGATTTGTTCAGAGGCTGTTTGCTTTTGCCTTTGTTTGTGGCTGAAAGAGTGTGGCAAGCCCAACGTCACCTAGTGCATTTCTGTGGCTTAGCAGAGATTCGAACCTGGGTCTCCAGAGGCATAGCTGAATGCTCACGTCACTACACAATTCTGGCTCCCAGGGTGATTATTACTGTGGTTAAATTTTAACATAGAAGTCAGTAAGAAAAAAACACATATTCTGTGTAGTATATAAAAGTACAGAAATGTTTTCCCCCCACTTCATGTTATTGTTCTTTGATTTCTACACTTTCATTTCCCACTGAAACAATTAATAAAATTGCATCACATCCATATTTCATTACAGAAACATGTCCACACTTCTAATGCTTGTTTGTGCTTTGCATAGCATTACACATAGCTATTTCTTAATAGCTGTAGGGATTCATACAGAAGATGGAGAAAGCTTTTTTCTCTCTCAGAGCAAGGGGTCTGATCCACTGGATTCAAATCACAAAAAAGAAGATTCTAACTAAACTTTAGAAGAACTTCCTGATGGTAAGAACTGTTCAACAATGAACACACGACCTTGGAAGGAGGTAAAGTCTTCTTCATGGTAGGTTTTTAAAGAAAGGCTGCCAGGAATGCTTTAGCTGTGGATTGCTGCACTTTCAAGGAGCTGAATGAGGTGGGCCTTCCGCCCATCACCGGTTGAATGGACACTTATGTTGTAATTTTTCTTATTAATTTTTTGAAAGAATTCATTTTAACACAATACTGGTCAGCAGTTCCGACTTTGCAGGGGAGACAAACATTATTCATTTCAGTTACAAATGCAGTGTTCAGCTGATCATCTTCACTGCATTATTTGGGTTGTCAATCGGAGCCTGAGATTAACATATCTAGATGATGCCCCTTTTTCAAATGGAATGAGGAAGCTTCTCTTGCAGTTCTCCATCTAAACCTCTTAGTGTCACTGTTGGCCAGCATACATGAAGATCCACAGATGCTTCACACACTGTGATTCCTCAGTGCCATACAGCTATCAAACAGCAAACCACAAAGGCAGACCGGCTTGTGAAGAAAATTGGTTTGAATTAATTAAGGGGAGGAAAAGGAGTGGTTTTCTTTTTCCTGATATTTCTTTTATCCTGATAAGAAATTTGTTCAAAATAAGCTGAGGAAGAACTATTTTGTCAGAGAGTCAAATGGACAGAAGACAAAGTAATGGCTGGACATTTACAAGGCAAGTACTGCTTCTCTTTCTATTGTCTTTCTACTGCTGGGCTGCCCCTGAGCGGATTCATTATTCAATCCCTGAAGAGATGGCAAAAGGATCCATTGTGGGGAATCTCACCAGGGATTTAGGACTGGACGCCAGAGAATTCACAAAGCACAATCTCCGTGCTGTCTCCGTGAACAAAATGCAGTATTTCAGTATCAATGAAAGGAGTGGAAACCTGTATGTAAATGACAGGATAGATCGAGAAACAGTATGTGGAAGACTGCCTCTCTGCCTAATTAATTTTGAGGTGGTGATTGAAAATCCTTTAAATGTTGTTCATATAACTGTAGAAATTCAGGACATTAATGACAATATCCCAGTTTTTTTGAATAGCAATATTGAGTTGGAGATACTTGAATCCGCTTCACCAGGGACAAGATTCTTTCTAGGGAAAGCAGAAGATCCTGACATAGGGATGAATTCTCTCCAGAATTATCATCTTAGCCCCAATTCATATTTTACTTTGACTGTTAAAGAGAGTCAGGATAGAAGTAAATTTGCAGATTTGGTATTGCAGAAACCGCTAGATAGAGAACGTGAACAATCACTACGATTAATTCTTACTGCCATAGATGGTGGTGAACCAAGAAAAACTGGTACTGCTCAGATACTGATTAATGTTACTGATGTTAATGATAATACACCAGTGTTCATTCAAGAGATTTATAAGATGAGTCTAGCAGAAAATGTTCCAGTTGGGTCTTTAATACTTCAGGTTCAAGCTTCAGACAATGATGAAGGTTCCAATGCTCAAATAAAGTACTATTTCACTAGCATGCCAGTGAATGCCAAAAAGAAATTCAAACTGTCTGAAAACAATGGCACAATTACACTTACAAGTCCACTGGATTTTGAGGAAACTTATGAATATATAATGACAGTAGCAGCAAAAGATGGAGGTGGACTAGAGGCACATTGCAAAGTTGAGATAAAAGTCCTTGATGAGAATGACAATTACCCAGAAATACATATTATTTCCTTATTTAGTCCAGTTTTGGAAGATTCTTTATCTAGCACCTTGATTGCTCTGATCAATGTAAATGACAGAGATTCTGATGACAATGGAAGAGTTATTTGCTATTTAGAAAAAGATCTGCCCTTCAAGATTCTTCCCTCATCTAATAACTATTACAAGCTCCTGACTGAGGGCCCCCTGGACAGGGAAAGGACACCTGAGTATAACATAACAATCACAGTCACTGACAAAGGAACTCCTCCTCTTTCCACACACAAAACAGTCTCCCTTCAGATCTCTGATATCAATGACAATGCCCCTATTTTTGAGAAATCTTCCTACAGCATCTATGTGCCAGAAAACCAACCTTCTGGAGCATCCGTTTTTACTATTAAAGCCTCTGACTCAGATGCAGGCCCGAATGCGCGGATCACATACTCCATCCTCAGCAGCAACATTCAGGAACTTCCCATCTCTTCCTATATCTCCATTAACTCTGAGACTGGCACCATCTATTCCCAGAGGTCCTTTGACTATGAACAGTTCAGAGAGTTCCAGCTCCAGGTGAAGGCCCAAGATGGAGGATCTCCCCCTCTCAGCAGCAATGCCACACTCAGGGTGTTTATTCTGGACCGCAATGATAACACTCCTCAGATCCTGTCCCCTTCCCCAGAAGCCAAGGGCTCTGCCTCGTTTGAGATGGTGCCTCGTTCTGCCGGGGAAGATTATCTAGTCACCAAGGTGGTGGCGGTGGATGCCGATTCTGGACACAACGCCTGGCTCTCCTACCACCTGGTCCAGGCCACTGAGCCCGCCCTCTTCACCATTGGTCCCCATACTGGGGAGATCAGGACAGCCAGGGCCTTTGTGGAGAGGGATGCTGTGAAACAGAGGCTAGTGGTTGTGGTGAAGGACAACGGGCAGCCTCCTCTCTCAGCCACCGTCACCCTGAACCTGGTGTTTGCCGAGAACTTCCAGGAAGCCCTCCCAGAAATGAAAATGCAGGCAAGAGACTCAGAGTCTCAGGCTGATCTCCAGTTCTATTTGGTGCTGGCCTTAGCCCTGATCTCCTTCTTATTCCTCTTGACCATCATTCTGGCCATTACGCTGAAGCTCCGGCAGTCAGGGAATCCCAAGTTCCTGCAGTGCTTTGGCCCTGTTCCCCATTCAAAGGCAGGTGCCATATTCCCCCCTAACTTTCAAGATGGGACTTTGCCTTATTCCTACCAGCTTTGCCTCTCCTCCGAATCCAGGAGGAATGAGTTTACTTTTCTGACCCCCAGTGTTCAGATTGCAGACAATCTTCTTTGTGACGAAAAACCTGAAGTTCCTCTCACAGGCCACGCTGAAAACAATTTTAATTCTGAGTTGAAGAATGATGACCAGGTATGTTTTTTCTCAAGTTTTTCATATTACACACCATTTACTAACATTGTAATAGGAGATTTTCTGTTGAGACTCTTGTTTGCAATGTCTGTGTTTTCATAAAACCTAGACATTATGGTAATTCATGTGAAAATGTCAATCTCTTCATGAAGGGGTTGTTCTTTCTTGGTCTTGCTATGAATTATTGAGGTGATTATGCATTTGAAATTAATTGTGATTGGTGAACAGTCCAAAGGAAGCTTCACTGTGAAAGCTGGTTCAATACAGAACTGTTCTAATGAAAAATGTAATAAAATGGAAGTGATCATTGCAAACCATTCTCCCTTAGTAAGCAAGGATTATTCTTTCTAGTCTTGTTATACCATCTAGTCTTTTGAGATGTGAAATTTAAACTTGTTCTGTAAAATACATGAACAGCTGCAAGTGTCCTGTCTATTTCCTTCAAAAGAGCTTCATGTACCATCAGCGCAATGCAGCTTGCTTCTCTGATTAAAACCAAACCATTGCTGTTCTAAGCCAGGTTACCTAGTCAGTAATATTGGCAAAGTTGGACTGTTATCTTTAGCCAGAATGCCTAGTTCCCTTAACCAGAAGTGAAAACCACACAAATAGAGGTGTTCTTCCTGTGACTCCACAACAGAAGTGGCAGCTTCATTTCTTCTCAAACCTTGAGAACTTCAGTCACAACACGGAGAGACTGAGTGAGGAAGAACTGGCAGCTACTTCTCTCTGCTTCATTTATTCTCAATATGCTGATGGCTGACATCACTTAAGTACTCTTGTATCAAAGGATGCACACATATACACAGACTTACAAGGAACTCTAGCATATCCGTAACTGAAACACACTCCTACCAGAATTGTGATCTGGCTTCAGGTTCCTGCTGTTCCTGCTGTCCAGTGATTAGTTCACAGGGTACATTAATACGTAACTTTGAGCTGGGGGGCAATTTTCAATCAAGGGCCAAATTAATAATTGGGAAATATGTAGCCAAAGCTCTTCCCTTTCTCATACAAACATCATTTACATGCAAACACATATGCACATACACCAACATTCACATCTAGACATATCACTTGTATTGTATCATTCAGTTCTCTGTCTCTTTGTCTCTTGTTTACTTGTATACAATTAGGGCAGTGGGGAGATTGCAGGAAGGAGAGATTTGGATTTTCCCCCACCATGAGTTCCCTAACACCATGCTTTTCAGCTCAATTAGACTTCACTTTAAGGCACTTCTACTACCTTGTGGGCAGTCAACTCACTTGGCCTCACTCCACATTTGACTTTCCCCATAGGAAAAGTAAAGGCTGAGCAACATCCTGGAAAACACTGCTTCAGAATGGTCCCAGACGCATAAAGTAGTAGCTTGTCTATGAGCAGAGCCTCATATTTCCCATTATGAAAGGTGAGGGCCAAAAAAAGTCTAGATCAGAGGCAGGAATCATGTGACCCTCCAGATGCTTTGGGACTGAGCAGCTATCTTCTTCATTGACTACAATGGCCAGGGCTGCTGGGAGTTGCATTTGGTCTTGGGATGTGCTAGCATTTTGAAACAGAAGATGTCATCCCCACAGGGCTCAGAGGCAGGGTTTAGGGGACTTCATGGGTTTCTGACTGGCCTTGATAGACCACAAACAACTCATAGCCTTGAGGATTACCACCTCTATCATTAATTGCACCTAAGCCACATTTTCTCTGCTCTCTTTATCTCCATTCATGGTTGATTATGTCAACATGTAATTATATAAAAATGTCAATAACACTGTTTCAGAAAAAACATGATAACTCAATTATCCATTTGCATCAGAACGTGACACTAGCTGAAAGCACAAAGAACCAAATTATGATTGACATAATCCTGTATTAGTTTATACTTAACCAATTACTTAACTAAGTAACTTCTCCTGGTCCATCCCTTCAGAACCTGATAAAAATGTCATTCAATTATGCTCTGATCATTGTCAGAATGGCTCTTCTTCCCTTGTAGCTGATGCCCAGTAAAGTAAAGTAGGTTGGGGGCAAGTTACAGTCATGGCAATAGTATCAAAAGGAGTGATTGTGAATATGAAACCTAACTACAACTCTCAGACTTTCCACTTGCACCCAAACAAGAAACATGTTCTCAGGTGCCTTCTTCCTCTTCTTCTACATTAATTTTACTTCTCACGCTGCTAAAGTTAACACCAACCATTACTTCCCAGTTTTCTAAGTGGATGTATCCCTTCAGTTGTCCCTTACACCTCTGACCTGTGAGACACTCAAAGCAACCAAGTGTAGAAACAAACAAACAAACAAAAAATTAAATCAGCAACACAAAGGAAAGGAAAAGGAAACACAAGAACACTTTCTATACATTGTACTCATGGATCTGTGATTAGGTAACATTTCTTTGATATGTTCTGAGACATTGTTTTGTTGTTGTTTACTGATACTTTTCCTTTTCTCCTAAATTGTGACTCATGACAGCTTACAATTTAAAACAAGAACAATGTAACTAAAACATACTCAAGTCAACATTAAAACAGAATTAAACCATTCACAATGTTAAAACATTTTAAACTATGCAGCTAAAAAGACATTTAAAAACAGTTAAAAACAATACATTGGCCTCTAAAGCCCTTCCATTAAAAAAAAAAAGTTTTGTTCTAAAGATCTGCCAGAATAAAAAGTATTTGCCTGCTGCCAGATGGACAGCAGTGCAGAGACCCATCTGGCCTCCCTTGGAAAGGAGATCTACAGCCTGGGGGCAGCCACTGAAGTGGATCTATCTCACATCCCCACCAGCTATGCCTGTGAAGATGGTAAGACTGAGAGAAGAGATCTCCCCTGGGGATCTCAGGATCCAGGCAGACTCATAAACTCTCTGAAATTAAAGTGGATATCACTGGTATAATCGTAGATATATGTAAAAATGACCTAGTCAGAGAAACTCAAAGAAAAGCACATAGATAACAATGCAAAGATTCTGACATTTGCTCTATGATGCGCATGATTTGCTTTGCATAAAAATTCTCTCCAGGTACAAAAGGACAAACTTATAGTCGCATATAGCCGGTTTATGAAATAGTAAAGCACAGTAAATATGTTAGTGCTTCAGGAGCCACGATACTCCTTGCCTACAGTCCTACGTACAGTTGCTGTCACTCCGTATGTTAATAGGCCTTGACGTGAATGAAAATCTCTTTAAAGATATACAGCAATAATTTAGGAACAACAACAGAAAGCAAAAGACAAAACAGTCAATAACTTGGAGAAATAGATGCCTCACACTTTGTTACTGTGAACTGTATGATGCTCTTCTCGCTTGAAATAGATTGAGAAACTCCCTTGCAGTTCTGAGTCATATCCTCATGGTGTCACTGTTAAGTCAGTTTGGAAGTCAGAGAGAAAGAGGATAAAGGGAAAACCTTGGGTGCTTCCTTAAAGAGTGGATGTTTCATCATTGCTGTGCAGACTGGGAAAACACTGGGTCACAGAGGCAAAGCAAGCTTGCTGAAAAGGGATAATAAAAACTGCCGCAGTCTATAAAAATTAAGTGGAAAGGCAGATTTCTCCTTTTTTCAGGATTCTCCTCCATCCTGGTAAGAATTTGATAAGATTTTTTTGTTTTTAAAGAAGACTAACTTCTCAGAGAGAGAATTGCTGCATTTTTGTGGGCATTTGATCTGATTCTTTTAAAAGGAAGACTAGTTTGATAGACTGCAGGATGGACAGAAAGCAGAATGTAAATGGCTGGGCACTCACAAGGCAAGTACTGCTTCTTTTATTACTGTCTTTCTCCTGCTGGACTGCCCCAGAACAGATTCGTTATTCAATCCCCGAGGAGATGGCAAAGGGTTCCATTGTGGGGAATCTTGCCAGGGATTTGGGACTGAATTTCAGAGAATTAGCAAGGCGTAACTTACACCCTATCTCTACTGAAAAAATGCAGTATTTCACAATCAGTGCAGAGAATGGAAACCTCTATGTGAATGACAGACTGGATAGAGAGCAACTGTGTCACTTAGGTGCTCTTTGTTTTGTTAATTTTGAAGTGGGTGTAGAAAACCCCCTCAATATTTTCCATATTACTGTAGGCATTCAGGATATTAATGATAACGCACCTCATTTTCTCACTGACACTATCAACTTAGAGACAAGTGAACTTACTTTACCAGGCACCCGATTTCTGCTGGGGAAAGCTGAAGATCCTGACATTGGGGTGAATTCTCTCCAGAACTACCAACTAAGCCCCAATCAGTATTTCACTTTGGAAGTCAGAGAGAAAAGATGGAAATAAATATGCAGAACTGGTGTTGCAAAAACAACTTGACCGAGAAAATGAGCAGACTCTTCACTTAATCCTTACAGCCCTGGATGGGGGTGAACCTAGAAAGTCTGGGACAGCTCAGATATGGATTAAAGTCACTGATGTCAATGATAACCCACCCATTTTCACTCAGAATGTTTACAAAGTCAGTTTGCACGAAAATGTTCCTGTTGGGTCTCAGGTGCTCCAAGTACTTGCTTCTGATAAAGATGAGGGTACAAACTCTGAAGTCCGATATGAATTCAGCAACATACCAGCGAACAGCCAGCAGAAATTCAGCCTGGATCCCCTTGCTGGCATAATCTCCCTCCTGGAGCCACTGGATTTTGAGGAAGCCAAAGAATATACGATGACAGTTGCAGCCAAGGATGGTGGTGGATTGGTTACACACTGCAATGTTGAAATAATTGTTCTTGATGAGAATGATAATGCTCCAGAAGTTACTTTAGCTTCCACATTCAACCCAGTTCCTGAAAATACTCCACCTGGAACTGTGATTGCTTTCATCAGTGTAAATGACAAGGATATGGGTGACAACAGGGAGGTTACATGCCATTTACAAGATGATTTGCCCTTCAAGATTCTTCCCACATCCAATAACTATTATAAGCTTCTGACTGAAGGTCTCCTGGACAGAGAAAGGACTCCTGAATATAACATCACAATCACAGCCACTGACAAAGGAACTCCTCCTCTTTCCACACACAAAACCATCTCCCTACAGATCTCTGATATCAACGACAATGTGCCTGCTTTTGAGAAATCTTCCTACAGCATCTACGTGCCAGAAAACCAACCTTCTGGGGCCTCCATTTTTACTATTAAAGCCTCTGACCCAGATGTGGGCCCGAACGCACAGATCACGTACTCCATCCTCAGCAGCAACATTCAGGAACTTCCCATCTCTTCCTATATCTCCATTAACTCTGAGACTGGCACCATCTATGCCCAGAGGTCCTTTGACTATGAACAGTTCAGAGAGTTCCAGCTCCAGGTGAAGGCCCAAGATGGAGGATCTCCCCCTCTCAGCAGCAATGCCACACTCAGGGTGTTTATTCTGGACCGCAATGATAACACCCCTCAGATCCTCTCCCCTTCCCCAGAAGCCAAGGGCTCTGCCTCGTTTGAGATGGTGCCTCGTTCTGCTGAGGAAGATTATCTAGTGACCAAGGTGGTGGCTGTGGATGCGGATTCTGGACACAACGCCTGGCTCTCCTACCACCTGGTCCAGGCCACTGAGCCCGCCCTCTTCACCATTGGTTCCCATACTGGGGAGATCAGGACAGCCAGAGCTTTTGTGGAGAGGGATGCTGCCAAACAGAGGCTGGTGGTTGTGGTGAAGGACAACGGGCAGCCTCCTCTCTCAGCCACTGCCACTCTGAACCTGGTGTTTGCCGAGAACTTCCAGGAGGCCCTTCCAGAAATGAAAACACAGGCAAGAGACTCAGAGTCTCAGGCTGATCTCCAGTTCTATTTGGTGCTGGCCTTAGCCCTGATCTCCCTCTTATTTCTCTCGACCATCATTCTGGCCATTACACTGAAGCTCCGGCGGTCAGGGAATCCCAAGTTCCTGCAGTGCTTTGGCCCTGTTCCCCATTCAGAGGCAGGTGCCATATTCCCCCCTAACTTTCAAGATGGGACTTTGCCTTATTCCTACCAGCTTTGCCTCTCCTCAGAGTCCAGGAGGAATGAGTTTACTTTTCTGACCCCCAGTGTTCAGATTGCAGACAATCTACTCCATAGTGAGAAGTCTGATGTGCCTCTAACAAACAACAGTGAAAACATTTTAAGTTTTCAGGTGGAGAATATTGACAAGGTAAGCTGTTTGGGGACAGGTATCCGTTCAGGTGCACAATCTTTAGTCAGGTTTTACAACTGATGTTGAAATATTACTATAATCATGTTCTATTATTTTATTCCAGGTAAGAAAATTCTACTAGTATGTGGAAAAAAATAATAGATACATCTTCATTTTATATCTGCTCTACTCTTGATTTGGATAGTATATATCTGGAAGCAGGTTTTAATATGTTCTTTGAAGGATGAGGGTTTCTAGTTGCCAGCTGGATTTAATGAAACTTAAACGGGTTTACATTATACTTAGAAAGAATTATTGTAACTTCACAGTGTGATTATGTGGTATAGTCCTTTGGACCATAATATCTTATTTCCAGTAATTATTTCCCTAACCTCTATTCCTGCGTACATTTATTCATGAATAAATCCCACTGAAACAAATGTAAATGTTCACAGCATTGTCCTACATGCCTTTATATGCAAATGTATTGTGGAAGTCAAGTATTTCCTCCACATATTGCTTTTGTATCTGTAGGAGTCATTATTCCATTATGGAGATGTATATTGATTGACAGAAAAAAACAATGATCTTTCTAGGTCTGTGTTATTAGGGCCTATATCGCTTGCCTAGCTCTGCTTCTGTAGCTGGTAGCACATTTTCTTTCTTAGGGGGTCACTGCGGTATTGTGGTTTGAGCACTGGACTACGACTGCGGAGACCAGGGTTTGAATCCGCATGTGGGTATTGGTTGAACTTGGGGAAGTCACACTCTCTCTGCCTCAGAGGAGAGGAAAGCAAAGCAAAGCAAAGCAAAGCAAACCCACTCTGAACCAATCCTGCCAAGAAAACTACATGATAGGGTTGCCTTCTTATCACCATAAGTTAGAAACAACTTGAAGGCACACAGCTGCTCCTGCTGCTGCTGCTGCAGCAACAACAAGATTTAAATGATGATGCCATTTGTTGAATTAGGCAATTTACTCATGTAATACTGATGATCTACACTCAACAAAAATCACTCATTTGAACCATGCTGTCATCTTGTACAACCAGAAGTTGATCGTAGAAATACAGCTTCTATTATGATCAAGAATCTTGAGGTATATAAAGTTAATATGGATATTCTAGCCCTCTTCTCAGTATATTACTTCACAATACATCTCTTGGGGTTATGTATTTTGTCTCTTGTGGATCATGTATTTGTATGCTGTACCTCCCAGCTCATGAAAATCTTCCATGTCAAACAGAAGTGTTTTAATCTACATTCTCCTGCCTACACTCCCCAATTTTCCTGGCCATTCTAATCTTCTGTGTATGTAGATACCTTCCAGTCACCTGTTGACTTATACCAACCTCATGAATTTCATGGGGTTTTCTTAGGCAAGGAATCCTCTGAGGGGGTTTTGCCATTTCCTTTCTCTGAAATATGGCCTACTAGCAGAAAATGTTTTATATTTGGGGAGAAATGAACATATTTATTTGCAAACAAAACTTTAATGCGTGCCTTCACTGAATGTGTAAACTGTCCCAAACCATCCTATGAAGAGACAATACATTCATTTCATCCTTTTGACCTTATAACAAAAATCTAGAACAAGTTTCATATAATGATCACCAACATCTCTTCTCATTATGTTTCTCAGGTAAACTTAAGGAAAGAGCCAGGGCACATTGTTAAGCTTAGTTTCTCAACTATACTCTGCTGCTTCTCACTGTATCAGTCAGTAAATAGATCCATGTCTTTCTTCACATTTTTTTTCCTAATGGTGCTCAAAGGAAGCTCCTATTGCCTTATCCCATCTAGTGGGGAAAGTTTAGATGAGTCAAAGCTGTCATAGCATAAGACAACTCCATTGCCAAATCTTCTTGAGCTGCTTCTCAATTAGAAATAGGATAGGTTACCATCCTAACTTAACCCATTGAGAGCCTTAGGAATGCAAGCCAATAAAACCAAATTAGATACCACGTCTCTGCAACTTCTTCCTTGGCATAAAGCAAACAAAGTTAATCTCCTGGTGCAAGATGGCAGAAAACTCAGAATCTACCTCTTCATCTTTCAGAAACTGATTAATTCCACACTGTGAATTAGGGATGGTGTTGCCTAGGAAATAGGTCAAAGAGAAGGCAGAAAGTCCTGTGAAGAGCACATTGGGCCTTCTCTTCATTCCATCACACTACAACTTGTGCCTCCCCCTGCTCTGAATCTGGAGAAACGAGGGCAGTGCCTGTTGCAATCCCGGGTGAATGGCATTTGATATAGCAGGAACCTGTCATTTCTTTACAGATGTGCCTTTAATGTTCTACCTTATATAGTAATCAATCTTATTATTCAGGGCTTTGCATATTCATCTAGTAAAATTCTACCCAATGATATTTCAATAGAGAAATGTGGATTAAATTCACACATCAACAAGTGCACAGTTAAGGGAACTAGGTGTGTAATCAAAAAATGCACCAGTCAAGAAGCTGAGATCACTCACATTTGATTCTTGCAGTCCTGGTGCAATAAAAGTACCTTTAAAAACTGAATTCTGAGATATTAAGGAAGAAGTTCTGATTTATACAGCAATTACAAAGATTTCCATGGGAAGTTCTGTTTCACACTTTGAGAAAATGACTTTAAAATTCCAAAATCTGTGATATCTGAGTAGCCCTTGGCATATTTTAATAAGCTATAAAATGAATTACCTACACTAATAAGAATGTGAATGTTTCAATACTGCATGAAAAGTGTGTTTAAACATGTATTATTCTACTAGGATAACCCTAGGGCAATTCACTTTTGCTGCAAATGTACACTTAGCAACCAAGCCAAAGTTTTTGCTATGGAAGATGGAGCAGAAAATGATAAATGGATAAAATAAAAGTGTTCTTGTCAGATAACAGTACCATTTCCTGGTATTTTAAATACATTGTTCCTAGCACTAAAAGAGCGTAGGTTGAAGAGATTACATCAGTTACCTGGAAAAAGATGTGATTGCTGGCAGTCTGAATTATTTTACTATTGTCTCCTGGAAATCTGAGAGAGTCATCAGTTCTTCTTTAATAATATGAAGATGAGAAAAATGTATTATTGCTTGTTTTCTGGGACAGATTTTTCCAGGGAGACTCTTCATTGTATTACTGAAAAAAGCATACAAAATTCTAAAAAACAAAACAAAACATTACTTATTAAGCAAGAGAAGATAATGCTTACTCTGCTTTAGAATTCCTACACCTAAGAATGAAAATAGTAAGAACTCCTTTCCACATCACTTGCTTAACATGGGCTACAGTTCTCCATCTGAGACTGAGAGTGTCGCTGTTGGCCAACAAAGAGAAACTTCAAAGGATGCCTTAAAACAAAGAACATGCGTATTCACTGGGAAGCAGCAGAACACAAGAACTCACAAAGGTTTCTGCTTGCAAAAAGAAAATTACAACAATGTCAAGAAGAAACCATCAATGTTATTAATACACTCTTGATCAGGATTTCTGAAACTTGAATGGAACTGGATTTTTTTTCAAATTATCTGAGCACACCAAACAAGGATAAAGCTGATTTTCTCATTGAAGGGAATGGAGGACAGGCACAGTATTAACATCCTACCACTACAAAGGCAAGTGCTTCTCTTCTTTTCTTTGTTCTGCAAAGTTGCATCAGAGAATATTCAGTATTCAATCCTTGAAGAAATGGAAAGGGGCTCAATTGTAGGAAATCTTCCCAAAGATCTGAGACTGAATACTGGAGAAGCAACAAAAAGCAGTCTGCATCTCCTTTCTCTAGGTAAAAAGCAGTATTTCACCATCAGTGTGGAAAATGGGAATCTTTATATAAATGATAGGATTGATAGAGAGGAAATATGTGGGGAAAGTAAATCCTGTGCCATCAGTTTTGAAGTGATGGTTGAAAATCCTATGAATATTGTTCACATAACTGTAGACATCCAGGATATAAATGACAATGCTCCACATTTTGTGCATAGTGATATCAGGCTGGAGATCAATGAATTAACTTTGCCAGGAACCACTTTTATCTTAGAGCAAGCTGAGGATCCTGACATTGGGATAAATGGTCTACAGGATTACCACCTGAACAATAATAAATACTTTGGTTTGGAAATTAGAGAGAGAGAAGGTGGGAAAAAATATGCAAAATTAGTGCTTAACAAACAATTGGATCATGAAAATGAGAACAGTTTCCAATTAATACTTACTGCTTTGGATGGAGGGAAGCCTCCCAAAACTGGAACAGCTAAAATTTGGATTTCTGTTCTTGATGCCAATGACAATCCACCAGTCTTCACTCAAGAGCTGTATATTGTGAATCTGAGAGAGAATGCACCCAGTGGCTCTCTAGTGGTACAGGTGAAAGCCACAGACAGAGATGCAGGTTCATATGGACAGATCAGCTATGGCTTTAGAAACATTCCTGAACATGTTAGAGGGAAATTCAACTTGGATTCACAAGATGGGAAAATAAGAGTTAAGGAGGCTCTGGACTTTGAGGAAACAGAGAAATATCTGATGACAGTAGAAGCAAGAGATGGAGGTGGATTGGCAGATCAGTGTAATGTTGAAATAAAACTATTAGATGAGAATGACAATGCCCCAGAAGTGATTCTCGCCTCCTTGACCAGCCCAATACCAGAAGATTCTGCAGAAGGAACTCTGGTAGCCCTCATCAGTGTAAATGATAAAGATTCTGAAGATAATGGGGAAATTACTTGCCATTTAACAAACCGCATGCCTTTCAAAATAATGTCAACCAACAACTATTTTTATAAGCTTCTTACAGATGGTCCCCTGGACAGGGAAAGCACTCCAGAGTACAATATCACAATCACAGCAACAGACAAAGGCACACCCCCTCTTTCAACAGAGAAGACCATTTCCCTGAAGATCTCAGATATCAACGACAATCCTCCTGCCTTTGAGAAATCCTCTTACACTGCCTATGTGCCAGAGAACAATCCTTCTGGCACCTCCATCTTCCACCTCCAAGCCTCAGACCCAGATCTGGAACACAATGCCCAAATCACTTACTCCCTCCTCAGAAGCAACATTCAGGAACAACCTCTCTCCTCTTACCTCTCCATTAACTCCGAAACTGGCATTATCTATGCCCAGCGCTCCTTTGACTACGAACAGTGCAGGGAGTTTGAGGTGGAAGTGAGGGCCCAAGATGGAGGCTCCCCACCCCTCAGCAGCACGGCCACTGTGAAGGTCTTTATCCTGGACCAGAATGACAAGAGCCCTCAAATCCTTTACCCTTCTGAGGGAGTGGAGGGCTCCTCCTTGTTTGAGATGGTGCCTCGGTCAGCCGAGGAGGGCTATCTGGTGACCAAGGTGGTGGCGGTGGATGCTGACTCCGGGCACAATGCTTGGCTCTCTTACCATCTGGTCCAGGCCACTGAGCCAGGGCTCTTCACAATTGGGGCCCATAATGGTGAAATCAGGACATCCCGGAGCTTTTTGGAAAGAGATGCTGTCAAGCAGAGGCTGGTCATCTTAGTGAAGGATAATGGTCAACCACCCCTCTCCAGCACTGTGAGTCTTACCCTGGTGTTTGCTGAAAACTTCCAAGAGGCACTTCCAGAAATTAACAGCCCATCCCGTGAGCCGGACTATCAGTCAGACCTCCAGTTCTATTTGGTCCTTGCCTTGGCTTTGATCTCGTTCTTATTCCTCCTGACAGTCATTCTGGCCATTCTGACAAAGCTTCGAAGATCTGGGAGTCCCAAATTCTTGCGGTGTTTTGGTCCTGTTCCCCATCCAAACAATGCTGTCATATTCCCACCAAACTATGAAGAAGGGACGTTGCCTTACTCCTACCAGCTCTGTTTATCCTCTGAGTCCAGGATACAGGAATTTACCTTTCCAGCACGTAGCGTTCAAGCTGCAGAAGGTATTCCAAGTAATCATAAGTCCGACATGCTTTTAACACCTGATCAGGGAAATATTTCAAACACAGATATGTGTAAAAGTGATGGGGTAAGTTTTGGTGCTACTGCTATCTGTTTTATAGTCTGTGCATGTTTTTATTGTGGATAAATATTTCCATAATATTTAGTTATTTGTTAACCATACTATAATCATGTGTGTGTGGAATACCTACAAGCAGAGTTCAGGCATATAATATGTTCTTTATTGGGGCTTGGAGATGCAGCAAGATTGAAACAGTAATGTATAGGGCAGAAAAGTGGTCTTTGTTTTAAGTTACGTTTAAGAATTTTTTTATAAATTCATTTTTATGTATCTATATACATATGTCTGTCTGTCTGTCTGTGTGTAGTTTAAATGAAATGGGATTCTCTAAAGGCTATTGAATCAAGTAACAGATCCAGTAGTCAATTGTGCTGTGGTCTTCTGAAGAACACAGAATGTGTGTAGTGGCCATTAATGTAGGACTTGTAATTGAAAAATAGAGAGTTTTGTGCTTCTCTTCCTCCCATGCCCTCTCAAGAACTATCGGTCTTGGCTTCCTTTCTAGAGCATGATGTAGGAAGAGTTTATGATGAGGAAAAGCCATAATAATAATAATCACCATAAATGATCTTAGGGACAGTGGGAGCCAATAATATACTCTTGGTAGGATGTAAAGGCCCAAACTATGTATGAACAAATGTCTTCCTCACAGGTGCCCTACAGATCTTTCGGGGGTTTGGGGAGGTTTTTTTGGAGGGGTGGCATATTGCATCTGAAAAAAGTGCTGGGATACACTTACAGAAAACAATATGAAGCAATCCAACTTATTAAATGAGAGTTCTAACAGCTGTAATTAAGTTTCAGTACCATCTGCAAAATGATGCAGCTCTTTAGTGCACTGCAAGTGACTATGGCAGAAGGTGACAGATGTTTCAGCAACCTTCAACTCAAACTGCATGATTTCTGCTATGGGGCAAAATGATTAAACTACCTAGTTATTTTGTGTATTAAGAGAAAACTATTAACTCTGAGGAGACAATTCCTGATTTTATAATGAAAAGGGAAAAGAAGTAAAGCTTTAATGTGAAACTAAATCATTGGCAGTATGTTTACAGCAACAATGATTCCTTAGAATTCTTTTAAAATCAAAACAGAATAAGACCTTTATTACAACCAATCAAAAATTGTTTACATAGTCATCAAATTGAGTAAGCACCTTTTTCTCAGGCCAGATGTTGTTGAACAAAAACATCAAAATGTTGGGAGGGGCAAGTCGGCTTGTAATAAAACAGCCTCACTGGGGGGTTGTGATGATATTTCAGAAATGCATATATAAAAATTTTGAAAGTTCACCATTCATATGTTAGCCAAAAATTTATATACACTGTGTTCCATAGTATATCTGCAACACCAATTTACCAATTAAAAATTTACAGGTCCTTCACTTCTGAAAACAGCATGGTATTGGACATTGTCACAAAAAACAAGAGAGCTTATGCATATGTGTACTTAGGTATATACATGGCAGGTGAGAAAAAATTATGGATAAATTAAAGTCACAAGTATATTGTTACAGTGTTTTGCAAATTAAATTTCACCCCCTTGGACTAAACTCCTCAGCTCTTAGATGCAAACTACATAAAGATCATGGGGAAAGATGTAGCTGTTTAAGGCTTGTATAAATCCTTTCCGTTAATCCTTCCAGAAAAGTTCAAGGAGCCATCACTCCAACTTTAATCAGTGAAGTTTTTTACTTCGTCTACTGAAAAAGCACATTCAAAATAATAAAAAGTATCCTTTCTAGCAGCACGTAATATTTTTCTTTAATATAACTCAGAACAGCAGCATGTAAATGAAAATAACAAGAAGTCTTTTCCACATTGTTTCAAGACACAGCTTGCAGTTCTTCATCTAAGCCTCACAGTGCCGCTGTTGGCCAACATAGCTCTCAAAGAGGAATTGGCAGCCCTTGGATTGCTCATATTCACTGCAGCTCAGCGAAACAGCAGAAGACAGCGACATGCAGACACATCTGCTTTCAAAAGAACTACTGCATTACAGAGAAGGATAAATCAGTGATTTTATTAATAATCTCCTGAGCATTTCTGGATTCTGATGTGATTAGAATTTGAAATTCTTCAGTTTATCTCAAGGCACCAAATAAGGATAAAGAATTTTTTTTCATTAATTGGAATGGAGGAGAAGCACAAAGATAACAGCAAATCACTAGAAAGGCAAGTATCTCTCATCTTATTATTGTCTTTGTTCTGCAAAACTGCCTCAGAGAATGTTCAGTATTCAATCCTTGAAGAAATGGAAAAGGGTTTGAATATAGGAAATATTGCCAAAGATCTAAGATTGAACTTAGCACAACTGGCAAATAGGAATCTGCATATCCTTTCTTTAGGTGAAAAGCAGTATTTCACCATCAGTGCACAAAATGGGAATCTTTATGTCAATGACAGGATTGATAGAGAGGAAATATGTGGGCAAACTAAATCCTGTGCCATCAGTTTTGAAGTAATGGCTGAAAATCCTATGAATATTTTTCATGTAACCGTAGACATCCAGGATATAAATGACAATGCTCCACGTTTTGTGCATGGTGATATGAGGCTGGAGATCAACGAATTAACTTTGCCAGGAACCACTTTTATCTTAGAGCAAGCTGAGGATCCTGACATTGGGGTAAATGGTCTACAGGATTACCACCTGAACAAAAATGAGTATTTTGTTTTGGAAATTAGAGAAATAGAAGATGGAAAGAAACATGCAGAATTAGTACTAAACAAACAGTTAGATCATGAAAGTGAAAGCAATTTCTATTTAACAGTTACGGCTCTGGATGGGGGAAGCCTCCCAAAACTGGGACAGCCAAAATATGGATTACTGTTAGTGATGCTAATGACAATCCACCAGTTTTCACTCAAAAGGTGTACATGGTGAACCTGAAAGAAAATACACCACGTGGCTCTCTAGTGGTACGGGTGAAAGCCACAGACAGAGATGCAGGTTCATATGGACAGATCAGCTATGGCTTTAGAAACATCCCTGAACGTACTCTGCAGAAATTCATCTTGGATTCACAAAATGGGAAAATTACAGTTAGGGATGCTCTGGACTTTGAGGAAACAGAGAAATATGTGATGACAGTAGAAGCAAGAGATGGAGGTGGATTAGCAGCACAATGTAAAGTTGAAATAAAATTATTAGATGAGAATGACAATGCCCCAGAAGTGATTCTTGCGTCCTTAACCAGCCCAGTACCAGAGGATTCTGCAGCAGGAACTCTGATAGCCTTCATCAACATTAAGGATAGAGATTCTGGGGATAATGGCATAATTACTTGCCACTTAAAACACATTTTACCTTTCAAAGTTGTGTCAACTTCCAGTAACCTCTATAAGCTCCTTACTGATGGTCCTCTGGACAGGGAAAGCACTCCAGAGTACAATATCACAATCACAGCAACAGACAAGGGAACGCCCCCTCTTTCAATAGAGAAGACCATCTCCCTGAAGATCTCAGATATCAACGACAATCCTCCTGCCTTTGAGAAATCCTCTTACACTGCCTATGTGCCAGAGAACAAGCCTTCCGGCGCCTCCATCTTCCGCCTCCAAGCCTCAGACCCAGATCTGGAACGCAATGCCCAAATCACTTACTCCCTCCTCAGAAGCAGCATCCAGGAGCAGCCTCTCTCCTCTTACCTCTCCATTAACTCCGAAACTGGCATTATCTATGCCCAGCGCTCCTTTGACTATGAACAGTGCAGGGAGTTTGAGGTGGAAGTGAGGGCCCAAGATGGAGGCTCCCCACCCCTCAGCAGCACGGCCACTGTGAAGGTCTTTATCCTGGACCAGAATGACAAGATCCCCCAAATCCTTTACCCTTCTGAGGGAGCGGAGGGTTCTGCCTTGTTTGAGATGGTACCTCGGTCAGCCGAGGAGGGCTATCTGGTGACCAAGGTGGTGGCGGTGGATGCTGACTCCGGGCACAATGCTTGGCTCTCTTACCATCTGGTCCAGGCCACTGAGCCAGGGCTCTTCACAATTGGGGCCCACAATGGTGAAATCAGGACATCCCGGAGCTTTTTGGAAAGAGATGCTGTCAAGCAGAGACTGGTCATCTTAGTGAAGGATAATGGTCAACCACCCCTCTCCAGCACTGTGAGTCTTACCCTGGTGTTTGCTGAAAACTTCCAAGAGGCACTTCCAGAAATTAACAGCCCATCCAGGGATCCAGAGTATCAGTCGGATCTCCAGTTCTATTTGGTCCTTGCCTTGGCTTTGATCTCATTCTTATTCCTCCTGACAGTCATTCTGGCCATTCTGACAAAGCTTCGAAGATCTGGGAGTCCCAAATTCTTGCAGTGTTTTGGTCCTGTTCCCCATCCAAACAATGCTGTCATATTCCCACCAAACTATGAAGAAGGGACGTTGCCTTACTCCTACCAGCTCTGCTTATCCTCTGAGTCCAGGATACAAGAATTTACGTTTCCTGCACCCAGGGTTCAAACTGCAGAGAATAATTCTCATAACCAGAAGTCTGATGTGCTTCTGACAACTGATCAAGGAAATACTCTAATTACAGAGATCGATAAAAGTGGTGTGGTGAGTTTTTGTAACGTACCTACTTTTTACACTGATTTTTTTTTAAAAAAAAATACTTTGTATGAAATGTCAGATATTTATAGAGAGATAGCATTTTTTTGTAGCTGTCACATAGGCAGTTCATTGCTACTAATTACTGAAGAACCTCAAAGTCTGAATGGTTATTATTTTGTGAATAGTGGACTTTTAGGGTGAATTGTATCACAATGTTTGTATCCACTGGAAAATATATGCAGTTAGGAATCAATGATATGCTGTTGGAAAAATGGATGGAAAACTAGACCCATTAGGCTTATTATTTATTGAGCACTTCAGTGACAGAGGCTACGTGCACACTCAGTTTCTAAACAAACTGCACAGACCATATGAAAGCATTCTCATCTTTTTTTGGCTAGAACTTCCTTCTCTATTCCCTCACTTTTGACTGCACTGTTGCCTTCTAGTTTTAATTTTCAACTGAGTTGTGCTTATCCGATAATGTTTGTGAAAACAGGAAAGGCCCTAGTGTTGAAGAAAACAGTACCAATTTGATGGAGGAAGAGGAATTGCCACTGATACAGGGTATAAACAAGAAGTAGGGCATGCTTCGTATACATTTAGCCTTTTTTTTTAATGTGGGGTGTTGATGTGGAATTTGTGTAGCTAGAACATCTGCTTATTTTTAAACCAAAAACAGGAGATGCATAAGTGTCTCCCCTTGATTACTATGTTGACTAGTGCAAGTTGAGGGAAGCAGTTGGTGTTCCTCTCTCATACAACTTTTGAAGTGAAAATACAGGTGAGTCTACTTTGAGGCAACATGTCATCAATTGTCATTCATGTTTTGTTATTACAACATCAGTGGGCATGGCTTTCTGTAAGTTTAATTAGCAAATACAGACAGATGACGACTTCAAAGCAATATAGAGTTTGAAATTGAGAAGGAAAGAATGTAAATAAATGTGTTTGCTTACATTTGGGAATATATGTTACTCTAGTGGACTTTTGAATTACTGAGTAATTTTAGCTGACAAAGATGTTGAAAATATGAATCATGAAATAGTAATATTAGCAAAAAAAAATATCTATTACTGTGGATATTCATATAATCTGATACTTTTCCATACTTCCCTCAGCATATACTTGTAAGAAAGCATGCTTATAACAGATCAGTTTAAGGTGTAAACCAGGGCCATTTCCACACAAGACTGTTATGGCACTATTAATCCACTTTCAACATCCTATGAAATCCTGGGGTTTGCAGTTTCTGGAGGGGCCGGCCAGCCCCTCCCAAAACGGCAAACCCCAGGACTCCATAGGATGTTGAAAGTGGAATAATAGCGCTATAACAGTCTAGTGAGGAAATGGCTCGGGTCCCTCTTTGTAAAAGTTCATGATTAGATATGGAGGCCTCCACCGATATGCACAAGCCTTGGATATTGGGTATGCCTGCCATCAGCACTCAAAAGTTGTATCTAGATATCATACTTATGATAAGATAGCACTGTGGATACATCAGGTCTACTAGCACACAACATGCCACAAAGTGACTAAAATGACTTTTTCCCCAAAGCATCCAGTCCTGCAAACCACATCTGGCCCAGACACTACTAAAATAAAAGCTATGATCCTAGACTTGTTCAGCCAGAATTTAATCTTAAGAATTCTTAGTAGTGTTGCCCTATATTTAAGGTTTTTCTGTAGTTAAGAATTTATACCATTGTTATTTATACTGTTAGAAACTAAGAGTTGGCCTTTTCTCCAATGTACATACTAACAATCAAACTTGAGCAGTGAGAAACAACTTCATATTGATGTGCAGGTTCTCTTTATGTTGTTCTCTTTCTAATTTAGCATCAATAATCTTTCTTCAGTCTAAAAGACAGTTCACTTCATTTTTGGTGTTTAAGCCTTTCTTGTGATAAGATCCAGAGAATGATTAGTAGAAAGTGGAAAAGCTACAAGTGCTGTTCAGATGTTCACACAAGATCATGGGCAAGAGTTTACAGTGATAGAGTATTGTTCATATTGTACAGCCTGTCTCACACCTCTATGTGCTGAAGAGTTTGGCACAGCATGAAGAACCATCCTTCAATTTGGTTTTACCTCTCTTACTTAGCCATCAATCAGGAGCAGTAGAACAGTTTTTTTCATGTGCAGAAGACAGTTTCCACAAGTGGAAGACCAACTTTCAGTTCAATGCATGGTACAGATCAAGGATAAACAACACATTCCCCAACCCCTTCTTGCCACTATTGCTGAATTTGGCAGCAGAGCAGTAGCAAATGCAAAGAGCAAGAGAGAAAGAGCTATTTTTATCTGTATTTTCACCTTCAAACAAGGCGCAGTCCTTTCTGTCAGTTATCTGTTAGAGAACAGAGGGAAAGTGGAAAAGCATTAAGATTGGGTTTGGTCTGGTTTGTTTCTAAAGCAATCAGCTTGAACCTGCATGGCTTGCTACTCTAATAATGACACACGATCGTACAGATATAATATTTGAAGATACAATTTTTTTATCCTCTGTACAAGAGGAAAGCAACTATAAACCTCCTGCATGTAAACCTTGCCAAAAAAACCCTATGATAGGTTCAGTTTATTGTTGCCATAAGTTGGAAACAACTTGAAGGTACACAACAACAAATTTGAGTAGAAGAAAGAGAATGATAAAACCTTTGCAGTTCCCTATTTCTGACTCAGAGTGATGCTGCTGGCTCTTGGATGAGTTAGTAATATCATGCAGTATCCTGTAGTGTGATCGCTCCATTACAGATGCAGATCTGCAAAAGAGAAGAACACAGGAAGATTCAAACAGTTTCCCTGAGAAAAGAACGCCTCTACAGCATAGAGGGGGGGAAATCCAGAGGAACTGTTTCTACTTTTTATCTTTGGATTGTTGTATCCTGATGACCTTCTACATCTCTCATCTATTTAAAATATGCAAGGAAAGAACAAAGCATATTTTTCAGGATCTAAGATGGCCATTAGGCACAGAGGGGACAGTAGTTCATTAATAAGGCAAGTATCTGTCCTCTTTTTAGTGTCCTTGTTCTACCAGACTGTCTCAGATCACATTCAATATTCTATTCCTGAAGAACTGGAAGAGGGATTCACTATGGGAAACCTTACCAAAGATTTGAGGCTGAATACCAGAGAAATAGCAAATCACAATCTGCATATCCTTTCTCTGAGTAAAAAGCAGTATTTCACTATTAGTGTAGAAAATGGAAATCTATATGTAAATGACAGGATAGAGAAGAAATATGTGGGGCAATTGAATTCTGTCTCATTAGTTTTGAAGTAATGGCTGAGAATCCTGTGAATATTTTCCATATAACTGTAGAGATCCAAGATATTAATGATAATGCACCACATTTCTTAAAAGGAGATATCAAGATGGAGATAAGTGGATCAACTTCACCAGGAGCCCAGTTTGTTCTTGGTTATGCTGAAGACTGAGATATTGGAATGAATTTTCTCCAGAATTACCATCTCATTCCTAATCAATATTTTACGCTGGATGCCAGACAGAGAGATGGAAATAAATATGCAGAATTAATACTGAATAAACAACTGGATCAAGAAAGTGAAAGCAATTTTCATTTGATTCTTACTGCTTCGGATGGGGGAAGCCACCCAAAACAGGGACTGCCAAAATATGGGTTAATGTAATTGATGCCAATAACAACCCACCAGTCTTCACTCAAGAAGTATACATAATCAGTGTTATGGAAAATGCCCTCAATGGATCTTCAGTGATAAATGTTACTGCCACAGACAGAGATGAAGGCGCCTATGGTCAAGTATAATTTTAGTAGTATTCCTGAAAATGCCCTCAAAAAATTCTTCCTAAGATCCCCAAAATGGGACAATTACAATTAAAGACACTCTGGACTTTGAAGAAACAAAAATACGTAATGACCATAGAAGCAAGAGATGGAGGTGGACTGGTTGTTCATTCTAACGTTGAAATAAAACTAATAGATGAGAATGACAATGCCCCAGAAATGGTTGTTGCCTCCTTATATTGTTGCCCAATACCTGAAGATTCAGCAATAGGAACTCTGGTAGCCCTTATCAACATAAATGATAGAGATTCTAGGGACAATGAGAAAACTATTCACCTTTTAGAAAACAGTTGGCAATTTAAAGTTGTATCAGCATCTAACAACTATTACAAGCTTCTTACTAATGGTCTCTTGGACAGGGAAAGCACTCCCGAGTACAATATCTCAATCATAGCAACAGACAAAGGCATGCCTTCTCTTTCTACATGCAAAACCACTTCAGTGCACATCTCAGATATCAATGATAACACTCCGTATTTTGAAAAATCCTTCTATACCACCTATTTCTCAGAGAACAACCTACTTGGAGCTTCAATTTTTCATGTTAAGGTTTCTGATCCAGATCTAGAGCAGAATTCACGAATCATATATTCTCTCCTCAGCAGCATTGAGGAAATTTCTCTGTCCTCTTATGTCTCTATTAATTCTGAAACTGGTACCATCTATGCTCAGTGCTCTTTTGACTATGAGCAAGTCAGGGAGTTTCAGTTACAAGTGCAAGCCCAAGGTGGTAGGTCCCCACCCCTCAGCAGCCGTGCCATGCTGAAAGTGTGTATTGTGGACCAGAATAATAACAGATCCTCTACCCTTCACAAGAAGTCAAGGATTCATCACTGTTTGAAGTGGTGCCTCGGTCAGCTGGTGCAGATTATCTGGTGACCAAGGTGGTGGCAGTGGATGCTGATTCTGGACACAATGGTTGGCTCTCCTACCATCTGCTTCAAGCTACAGAGCCAACATTGTTCCAAATTGAGCCCCATACTGGTGAACTCAGAACATTGCGGGCATTTTTGGAAAGAGATACTGTCAAGCAGAGGTTAGTTGTCTTGGTGAAGGACAATGAACATCCACGGCTATCTGCTACTGTGACTCTGAACTTGGTGTTTGCTGAAAATTTCCAACAAGCACTTCCAGAAGTTATAAACCAAAGTAACGACTCTGACCATCAGTCTGAACTTCAGTTTTACTTAGTAATAACTTTAGCAGTGATTTCATTCTTATTCCTTGTTACATTGACTCTGGCAGTTACTGTGAAACTTTGTAGATCAAATAGTTCTCATTTCCTTCCATGCTTTGGTGCTGCTCCTTTTTCAAAGGCTACTGCCATATTCCCACCAAACTTTGAAGAAGGTACTTTGCCTTATTCCTACCAGCTTTGTCTCATTCCAGGAAAAATGAGTTTGTGTTCCTAAAATCTAGTATACAGATTGCAGACCATGTTTTTTTCAGTGACAAAACTGCTGTACCTCCCACAGACAGTGGAGGAAACAATTTAAACACAGAAGCGGATAATGCAAATATGGTGAGTTGACAGTAATTCTGTCATTCATGTTACTCCATTCACTTCTTTTAAACTGCGGCTAAATATAAAGAATTGTATCATAGAGAGAAAGTCCTTACAGGCATATAATCTCTGCGTATTTGCTTTTTGATCTAAATGAAAAATACATCTTTTCCTGATATAGCAAATTGTTGCAAATTAGGTCTTGTCCATCTGACTGGTACAGTTTAAACTTATATTATTTCTCTGTGTTTATGAAGGCTATCCTATAGTAGTCTCAGACCTCCTCTGCAGTAAGAGTAAATATATACAGATTCTTATGTGTCTGTCTAGTAAGGCAAACCTATACTTAAGTGTGCATTTATATCACTAATTGAGAGAGCAAGGAGTGGAGTTAAAAAAAAAAATTATGGTGAAGCTTAGTGCCACTACTTTCTAAGGTTTCAATCTCTCTTTGTCTCAGTATGCAAATGGAAGGTTATGGCAGACAACACACCAAATTAGTGCTGGAAAGGACTCTGGACTGTGAAGAAGCTATTCACAATTTAGTTCTCACTACTGATCAGGAGGGAGATATGGTTGTGATTGGAACCATACAGATACAATGGATAATTCGGGAAGCTAAAGTCAACACACTCATTTTGGTATATTTCTGTTCAAAGTGATTATATTAAAGGTCATTGACCTTGATGAATGAGTCCCAAGGATATTAAATAGTTATTTAGAAAATTCATGGAAAGACTTTCCAAATCCTTTGCTTGAATTCAAATAGTGGCACAAGGTTCGGAGTCTCTCACCACCCAGCTCTAATGTCTCCGTGACCCTCTTCATCCTGGATCAGAACGATAATGCTCAAGAAATCATTTACCCCTCCCCTCCCTCTGATGGCTTCTCTGGGATAGAGCTGGCCCCTCTCTCCTCTGAGCCAAGCTACCTGGTCACTAAGGTGGTGGCCATGGATGCGGATTCTGGCTAGAATGCCTGGCTCTCCTACCAGCTGAGGGCCAGGGCTCTTCACTCTGGGACTCACACTGGAGAGATCAGGACTACCTGGTTCCTTCCAGAGAAAGACGCTCTCAAGCAAAGCCTGGTGGTTTTAATGAAGGTCAATTGGCAGCCGCCTTCCTTTGCCTCTGTGATAGTCACTGTGATACTGGCTCTCAGCATCCCTAAAGTGGTCTCAGATCTGAGAGCATGTCATGGATGCTATCAGCCAGCACCACTGTAAAATCTTCATAAAACCTTAGTAGCAAATGTTGTATAGTATGGTTTTCTGACTCTTGGCTGGGGATTCACTTGGTGAAATTGGGTAAATTGCTTCTATTACCGTACACAACAACAGTAGCAGTACTGAATTTCTTGAGAATATAGGTGGAAACATAACAAGATAATGGGCATGAGGGACCTTGACTTTTATCAGTTACATAAATACATCATTGTTGACATCATCACACTAGTAATGGCAGTTGTGTATGTTCATTTTCAAGAGAGTAGCATTCTCTTACTCTCTTCAAGCAGAGACCACAAAAAAGTCCTATTGCACTATAGAGACTGACAGTGGATTGTAGTCTATGAAAGATTATGTTGTGTTAGATTTGTTGCTTGGTAAGTACCATAGGAGTGTTTGTTATATTTTACATTTTTCTCACCCTTAATGCTCTATCTGTGTGATCTCTAGCTATTGCAAAAGATTATCAGTACAATGAATGAGAAGAACAAGTAATCAGATTTCCTAAATAATTCTAGGAATAATAAATCTTATTTGGCTGAAGTAGGTGTTATTACTTGATCCTTTCAGTGCTGCTACCACTACCACCACAACATGAAATCTTAGGTTCTCCTCCATGTATTCATGGGTACCAGGCCTTGTTCTCATGGACCAATCGTCTGTATCGTATCACTCTAAACCAGATGTGGGCTTCACATGACTGCCCCCCACAAGAAGTTGTAGGGGGGGAAATCTGCACATAATGTTGTGTGCTATTATTCCTAGATGCATGTGGGTTTGGAAGGGGGCTCTCAATATGGTATTTTTCAATCATATGGTTCCCACTTGTAGTTATGCATTTATTTCTTCAGTCAGAACTAGACTGGAATGATGTAGAGTTCAATTTTCTAACACCTTACACTTTCCAGACAATTAGTGTTTGTGCCACATTGTGAGTTGAGTGTTTTATTCATGGTTGTTCAGGTGTTTGGGCAGTCATGCTTCATGGATGGTGGCATTTGGCTCTTCCCCTTAATAAAATGTGCCATATACCTAGTATATACACTAATTATAGTGTATATGTTTTTTATGACTTTGTATCCTAATTAAAGGTTTAGATAAATTTCAAAAATACATCCATAATTTAACAGAATGAAACTCTTTGGCTACCTCTATACAAGTTAAAAAAATTATATCATTTTTGTGCCAGTTTATCCGCGATGGTATCTTGAGGAATCTCAGGAACTGTAACTTGGTAAGATCCCTGACAGAGCTTCGTTAGAAATTCTTTACCTGTTTGTCCCATGGATTGCAGGACAAGAGGCAATGCAGGCAATGAGATATGGTGGGAACAAAAAAGGGAAGCATTTTCTTCCACTGCTTCTGGATCCGCTTTCCTTTGCTTTAACTGCCAGGGCTCATGTACCAAACTCACTTGTCTTCTCTCTCTTGCATTTACCCAAGGTAAAAAGTTATTTCAGAACCAGAGTTTCTTAAATTACACATGGAGAAAACAGTTGATTACAGTGCAGCCTAAGTAGGTTTGGCAGAGGTGGAGGGGCATATTATAATCTGAACAAATGGTGCTGCAACTGAAGATTCTCTTTGGTCATCAACAGGTTTCTAAATACTAAGCACTAAGCTAATGTTTTTGTTTCATATGCGGATATCTGTGGCAAGTGATAGGTTCCCAGCAATAGCTGCACTTTCTGAAGTGGTGGAAAGTGGAATATAGTTATTTTTATGTTAGAAACAGGGACATATATTTATATTAAATATTCTGTTTGACAATGTCATGTCAAAAATGGTATGGGAAAGAATTTGATTTGTAACAAAGGGCATAATAACTTTTCACCGTGATTATATGGATAGTGTATTCGTCTTTGAGATAAATAATTTGTGGTGAGATGTGTGTGTGTGTGTGTCATTGCTGACTGAAAATACTGAAAAGCAGAAGCATTATTTAATGTGTTATTTGTTAATGAACAATTTTAGTTTCTCTAAATCATTTTGATTTTTCTATATCAGCATTATTTGCTAATTTTTAAATCTTTTCTTTCTTCTTTAAAACTATTTTGAGGCATTAATTGTCATGTATACTTTAGAACAAGTATTTACATGGAAGCACATCTATAGTATCTAACTTATATTCACAAGCTGTAAAAATGTAATTTTTTTCAACCTTGTATGATCATATTTAGCAAGAGGTAATGTCATAATCATTCTGCTAATTATTTGTATCTGGCCTTTACCACAGACTGTGAATGGAGCCAATGAGTTCTATAATGCAATCTATTTCTAAAGAAGTCTTTCTCACAGATAAATGGCCCTTGAAAGATATTTATGCAGTCCTTTTCCTTGAACACCTTAAGGAAAAAGACTTCTTCTACTGTTGAACTACCTTTAAGTGTGGGCCTGTTCTCTTAATTTTTTCACAGATCAACCTGTCTCTAGTTTAGACTCACTGTATTTGATGGCAGTAGTGATAAAATAGCAACAACTCTTCTTTCTGCAGTCCTTTCCGGTGTTTTTAAACTACTGGTTTATCTCCCAATAATCTTCTTTTCAGTATGCTACCTGCTGCAAGTTTAAACCCTTGTTCACTTCCAGCAATAATGTGGATTATTTTTGGACAGTTTACATTGAGACTTACATTGAGCAATAATGTGGATTATTTTTGGACAGTTTACATTGAGACTTCAATGAGAGTGCATTCCACCTGTTCTTCTCTGCTTTGTTACCATGCTGAGATAGAAAGTATTGGCTGTACCATATTGGGTTGGAGAGTGTCAAAAAACATAAAACTGTACTTCCGTTGTGTTCTTGCTACTTCAGCAGCAATTTAACATAAAAGGAGAGTGAAAGCTCTGATGAAACAAATCAAAGTTTATGATAAGACATGCCGAGAAAGAATTTTGAGGAGGAAACACTGATACAGAACAATGCAAGTTTTTGTAAATGCAACAGGATAAGAAAAATAGCCACAGAGATGGACATTAAATGATGCAGGAACAAAAGAACTGGCAAATGTAGGTAGGGACATTGCAGAGGGGGAAAATTATCTGTACTGGTCTTCACTGCAAAGAATGGTAGACACATAGCTACACCTGAATTATTTTTGTGGCATGGGAAAGCATCTAAGGAACTGAGGCATATTAAAGGTGGCGAATCATTAAGTCCTGGGGCTAACAGAAATATTAAAAGTTAACAAGTTGGCAGGCCCAGGCATAATATATCCATGCACAGAAGAGGCAAGACATTAACCATAGCTATCTTAATACTAGCTCTAGCTCTAGTACCCAGTATTGCTCAGGAGAATCATTAACCATTGTTAATAATCATTAACTGCTCAAGGGAATGAGAACTTATCTGATGAGTGCTGAAATATTCATTATGTTGCACATCGTTTCAGTTGCCCTTGAAGAAGCACACCTGTCCTGATGGAGCACCAAACACACTACCTTGAATGAATGAAAAGATAAATGGGAGTACCCCTAGCTCTGCAAAAGTCAAGGTGTTCTATACTACATAGAGTATTTTCTATTTTCAGAGTCAGAACATCTCCAACATCCCATCTGAATTTGTTGAAAATCTGTTCAGTCATTTATGTATAAAGCTGTAACAAAAAGAGGAAAACTTTATTATCTTTCTATAGGCCTTGAAAAATGTCAGATAATGATCAAAATCTCTGAAATGGTGGGTCGCAACCCTATCTATGAATGAAAAGTAATTAGGGTACTCCCCAGGCCAAAGTGAATTTTGTTTGTCACACACAGTCCATATTTTCAGTGAGATTGTTTCAACCATACCCTCCAATTTTGGTGAAAATCTAGTAAAAGAATAATTGGGGTCTGCCAGTGCCCTCCAAGTGAATTTCTTCTATGTCACAAAATCTAGATTTTGAATCAGACACTCACAAGCATACTGGGGAAAATCCATTTTCATTTGATGTAGCAATAAATGGACAAAGAGATGGACAACAACTTGATTTTGTTTATATACTGTAGATAATGTCATCCCATCAGACCATAGCTATTTTAATATCTCACCAGTCATTTGGAATTTTTTTCAGTGTCAACAATAATATACAAGAGGTGATCAGAAAGATGTTACACATCTGGACATATTAAAAAAAACTTTCAGCTCAGTCATTTGCCAAAGGATCACAAGTTAATAATAATGGATTAAGAAATCTTGACCTCCTGTAGATTCATGATTAGTATAAAAATAGGAGGGTGGGGTAAAAGAGCAGTGCTTGCAATTAGGTATTTAAGTAGGGAGATTCCCAAGGGATTCATAGTGGGACTGATAATACCCATTCATGAAGAATCTAGAGTGACTATGAATGATCTACGCTTGCTGATAAGACCAAGTTATTCAGCATGATGGAAAGCCAAGCTGTTTGTGAGAAGCTTTGAAAAAATCTCACCTGAGTGAATAGGCAATGAAATAGCAAATGACACTCACTGTAAATGTTAGCTAATGTATACTAGAGAAAAGAAAAAAATCCTAAATTTGCATTTTAGTTCTGAACTACAGTGACTATTGAAGAGATGCTGAGGCCATGGCCCATAACCAAAAGCAGAAGCAGAAGCTGCAGCCACTCTCAGGCATTTTTATTGAGGGATGTAAGCAAAGCATAATTTTCCCAATTTGTAAAAAAAGAGATAAATTAAACCCTCTGAATTATCACTCAATTAGGTTATTGGATATTAGTTCTAAGATTTACAGCTACTTCCTTATCCAGAAGCTGATAAAATGGGTAGATGAAAATATTCCTAATCAGGAACAGTCTAGCGTTAAGAAAGGCCACAGAACAGCAAACCAGAGTTTTGTGTTACATCATTTTAATTCATAGGTGCACTATTGGTCCTTCAGAATGTCTTTTTGCTGCATTGGTTGACTTCTCCTCAGTCTTTGATCTAATTAATAGAAATCATTTATGGGGTAGGCTTGCTGGGATCAATATTGATAAGAGGTTGTGAGTCATAATTCAGGAGTTATACATCAATACAATTATAAGGGTAAGGGTTAGCATGGATGGAAGACTGATAGAAGAAATTCTTACAAAAAAGAGTCAGATAAGATTGCTTGTTAGCACCCCTCCTGTTTCATCTTTATATTAACAACATTGTAACTATGTTAAATTGCCCTGATCATTTTCCTCTCTCAACAAGATATCATAAAACAACAATCCTGCTTTATGCTGATGACATTATACTATTATCTGTGAATAAAACTGGGCTGAAGAGAAGTCTGAATAAACTTTATGGGTTTTGGAAAACAGTACAATTCAGAATAAACTATGGTAAATCTAAGGTGAACATCTTTGGCAAATGATCACCTAAATTTAATTGGAATTTAGATGGAACTAAGATAGAACAAGTCCCCTCTTTTAAATATCTGGGATATATTTTGATAAGAAAAATTATTGGAAGACTCACCTACAAAACATCAAAACAACAGCACAGAAGTCAGACCATGGTATTCTGAATTTTTTCTATTCTAGGGATGGCAGGCTTTCCAGCATTGAAAGTTGTTCAAATGTGGTATGGAATTTGATTTGGGGAGTAAATCACAGTTTGAATGACCTGCAGCTCTCAAAATAAGTTTTTGAGGTGCCTGTTGGCAGTACCTCCAGAGACTCCAGCTGCATATCTCAAGACAGAAACAGATGTGGTATCTCTAAAAACCAGAGCTGTGAAAGACACCCTTTAGTATTCTAAGAGGGTCTTTGACATGTCAGAAGACTACCTCTCTAAGCTTTGTTTAGGTGAACAACAGAAGAAAGATGGCTGCATTAAACTGTCTCAAGACTTGCTAACTTCTAACATGCTTTCAACAGATTTTTTTAACATACTTGAGCTAAAAACAAGCAGAGGGACTGTATCTATTAGGTGGATAATTATCAGAATTTGGTTTCAATTAAATCTTCAAATTTTCCAATTGGTATCATCTACTGAAATCAAATCACACAAGAGCTCAATAGTTACAAACGCTTTCCTTTGCCTCTCTGAGAACTGCATTTAGAGAACCAAGTTTCTAAACTATATCAACATCTGTTTTGGATGGCAGATATAGAAACATTCTGAGAAATTTAAGATTCTGTCTTTGTGGGATGGGAGTGGAAGATATTTTACACTATTTATTTTATTGCCAGCTTTATCAAACCCCCAACAAGAGATTCTTGGGGCAGATTTTGGCTTCATTACAGGATAAGAGCTCCTACATGAAACTATGCTGGCTACAGTCAGACTATAATCCATATGTTACACATAAAGCAACTTTATTTGATAAAGCTGCTAAAAGTATTTGTGCTAATTATTAGATATTGCTATAGACTCTTCAGAGGATTAATTCATCTTATTTTTTGTATGGATATACATTTATGTATTCTTTTATTGAATTTGTAATGCTTTTTAGTCAAGCACAATAACTGACTGAATGATACAAAAAAAAAGTCCAGCTATAGATGAATAATGATAATTTTTCTTCATGCAGAGAAATAATGCGTGAAGAAAAATTTTCTGCCTTTCCCGTAATAAGAACTTGAGCTTACCTAAGGAAAATGATAATGTTTGACAGTATGTTCAAAATAGACAGAAAAAATATTTCGTCACAAAATGCATCATTCATGACATTCACACTTCATGTATGGACTATATTCCCCGTGCCATACTCATGACCTTTCTGGAAGCATCTGGTTGACCAACAGTAGAGAGTAGGTTCACCATTGATCTAATCCAGCATAGTTTTTCTTATATTTGTCACTGTCATTAGTCATATGAGCCATACGATGCTGGGCAATTCTTAAAAATATGAAGATACAAATCTACTTCAGAAAGAGGGGAAAATGTGAACCCAGATGACAGCAGTCAGGATCCTTACATAAACCAGAAACAATTGCACAGCATTTATAATAAAAGATGCAGATATGGACCAAGTTCAAACAATTTTCTCTAATAGTAGACTTGATTATTCTTATATGCTGTGGAAGCACTCACATTAGATCATATCCAGGTTAGCCTGCTGCTTTAAATAGGGCAAGATGGGTTTTCTTGCAGTTCTCTGTCTGAGCCTCAAAGTGCCGCTGTTGACCAATTTGATAGCTGAAAGAGGCTAGAGATAACACTGCTGGTTCATAAAATGCAACAGCGCTACTGGTTCTGTGCAGGCAACAGAAAAAGGAGCACAGACAAAGCTGTTTGCAGACAACAAGAAAACTATTTTAGGTTGCACAGCTTAAAGGGAAGGGCATTTTATTCTTCCTCGTTAGGATTTTTTCCATCTGCCTAAAAAAACTGATTTGATACTAACAACTTTAAAGAAGAGAAAAGGAGCATATTTTTGAGGGAGCAGGATGGATGGCAGGCACAATGGAAGGACAATCAAAAGGCAAGTACTGTTTCTTTTTCTGTTGTCTTTCTCCTGCTGGGCTACTTCAGAGCAGGTTAATTATTCAATCTCTGAAGAGATAGCAAAGGGTTCCATTGTAGGGAATCTTGCAAAGGATTTGCGACTGAACGTCAGAGAACTAGCAAAGCACAATGTGCATGCTGTCTCTGTGGCTCAAATGCAGTATTTTGCTATCAGTGCAGAAAATGGAAACCTCTATGTGAAAGAAAGGATAGATCGAGAAGTAATATGCAGCAAAGCTCCACAGTGTCTTCTGGATTTTGAAGTTGTGGTTGAAAATCCTTTGAATGTTTTCCATATAACCATCACAATTCAAGATATTAATGATAATGTACCATATTTCTTAAATGAGAACATCAAATTAGAAATCATGGAAACCACTTTACCAGGAACTCGATTTCTGCTTGGGAAAGCTGAGGATCCTGACATTGGGATAAACTCCCTTCAAAATTACCAGCTAAGCTCTAGTCCATACTTCACTTTGGAAATCAGAGAAAGAAAAGATGGAAATAAATATGCAGAATTAGTACTGCAGAAACAACTTGACCGGGAAAATGAGCAGACTCTTCACTTAATCCTTACAGCCCTGGATGGAGGTGAACCTCGAAAAACTGGGACTGCCCAGATATGGATCAATGTCACTGATGCCAATGACAACCCACCCATTTTTACCCAAGACGTCTATAAAATCAAATTGCAGGAAAATGTTCCTGTTGGGTCCCTTGTGCTCCAGGTAGCAGCATCTGATAAAGATGAGGGTACCAATGCTCAAATCAGATATCATTTCAGCAACATAGTAGAAAATGTCCATTCAAAATTCCACTTGAATCCAGTTAACGGGACAATCACTCTAACTGGGCCATTGGACTTTGAAGAAACTGAAGAGTATGCAATGCTGGTAGCAGCAAGAGATGGTGGTGGATTAGAGACACACTGCAATATTGAAATCAGGGTTCTTGATGAAAATGACAATGCCCCACAGGTAACACTTGTTTCCTTGACCAGCCCAGTCTCAGAAGATTCTCTGCCAGGGACCTTAATAGCGCTGATCAATGTAAATGACAAAGATGCTGGGGATAATGGAAAAGTTGTTTGCTATTTACAGGATGACTTGCCCTTTAAGATTCTTCTCACATCTAACAATTACTACAAACTGCTAACAGACGGTCCACTGGACAGGGAAAGGACACCTGAGTATAACATCACAATCACAGCCACTGACAAAGGAACTCCTCCCCTTTCCACACACAAAACCATCTCTCTACAGATCTCTGATATCAATGACAATGCCCCTGCTTTTGAGAAATCTTCCTACAGCATCTACATGCCAGAAAACAAACCGTCTGGGGTCTCCATTTTTACTATTAAAGCCTTTGACCCAGACATGGGCCCGAATGCACTGATCACGTACACCATCCTGAGCAGCAACATTCAGGAGCTTCCCATCTCTTCCTATATCTCCATTAACTCTGAGACTGGCACCATCTATGCCCAGAGATCCTTTGACTATGAACAGTTCAGAGAGTTCCAGCTCCAGGTGAAAGCCCAAGATGGAGGATCTCCCCCTCTCAGCAGCAATGCCACACTCAGGGTGTTTATCCTGGACCGCAATGATAACACCCCTCAGATCCTCTCCCCTTCCCCAGAAGCCAAGGGCTCTGTCTCATTTGAGATGGTGCCTCGTTCTGCCGAGGAAGATTATCTAGTGACCAAGGTGGTGGCGGTGGATGCCGATTCTGGACACAACGCCTGGCTCTCCTACCACCTGGTCCAGGCCACTGAGCCCGCCCTCTTCACCATTGGTTCCCATACTGGGGAGATCAGGACAGCCAGGGCCTTTGTGGAGAGGGATGCTGTGAAACAGAGGCTGGTGGTTGTGGTGAAGGACAATGGGCAGCCTCCTCTCTCAGCCACCGTCACCCTGAACCTGGTGTTTGCCGAGAACTTCCAGGAGGCCCTTCCGGAAATGAAAATGCAGGCGAGAGACTCTGACTCTCAGGCTGATCTCCAGTTCTATTTGGTGCTGGCCTTAGCCCTGATCTCCTTCTTATTCCTCTTGAGCATCATTCTGGCCGTTACGCTGAAGCTCCGGCAGTCAGGGAGCCCCAAATTCCTGCAGTGCTTTGGCCCTGTTTCCCATTCAAAGGCAGGTGCCATGTTCCCCCCCAATTTTCAAGATGGGACTTTACCTTATTCTTACCAGCTTTGCCTCTCCTCTGAGTCCAGGAGGAATGAATTTACTTTTCTGAGTCCTAGTGTTCAGATTGCAGACAATCTTCTTAGTAGTGAGAAACCTGGTGTGCCTTTCACAAACTGTGGAGTAAGTCCCTTAAATTCAGAGAAGGAAAATAATGAAAAGGTAAGAGGTTGTCAAGAATATTCTATGTTTCGTACACTGTCATCTTTTACCTGTGCTGATGGTACAAGTTTAGAATAATATTGTTGAGGTTGTATTAGACTGCAAAGGGTGTACCAGTTTGATTTACTATCAGCTAAATCTCTCTTCACAGGCCTTTTCCACACTAGACTGTTATAGCGCTATGATTCCACTTTCAACATCCTATGTAATCTTAGGGTTTCCAGTTTGGTCCCTCCGGAAACTGAAAACCCCAGGACTACATAGGATGTTGAAAGTGGAATCATAACGCTATAACAGACTAGTGCAGAAATGGCCACAGTCTAATCAGATTAAAAATTCACAACTCAAATGCAGTGCTCTATGAACTTTTTTTTTCTTCTAACAGTCTTTCTGTTCTTTCTTGGGACACTGACAGCATTACAGCCAAGATAATGATGGTGGTAATCATCATCATCATCTTAAACAGAAACCACTGTTTTTGTCGTGTCTTTCTTTATTCGTTTTGCTAGGGAGGCTGTCCCAATGATAATAATAAAGGAGAATTCATAACATTGCATATGCTTTCATTTTATGTTGCTTATAAAATGAATAAAAATCCAGTTCTCAAATTCTTTTTTCAGGCTTACTGTTCATTATAAAGTCTAATTCATGAAACCTAGGAGTTTTGCCACTCACAGACACTGTCTCTCAAGTAAATGCATAAAGAAATGCAAATTTAAGAGTGCAGTCGTAACTGGCCAATATGGCCAAAGGCCCAGTGAGTTAATACTTGACCAGCTGAAACTGTTCTGAACCCAAACATTTCCCCGTCATGGGAGTTCAAAATTACTTGGTGCTACCATCACTGCAGCCTAACTTTGTGCTAGCACTGTGGCTGTATCCCTATGTTGTGTCTCTATTTGGATCTGGCATAGCATGGCTCTTCTTCTGTCCTCTCCTCCTTTTCGTCCCTTTTGGGTTCTTCTGCTGGTAGATCTCAGCCAATGGAAGAGGATTCTGCTGGCAGAAGGGCATTTCTGCCAATGGAAGAAGATTGTACTTAATCCTAATTTTAATCCAAATATTTATTCAAAGATTTGTCTGCAGCAGTTAGTTAGACAATACCAGGAACCTCTGATGTTCTTGTGAGTACCACAACTTAATCCAACTTGGCACTGTATTCTTGGAATGACATTTTCTTCTATTTCTTGTGATGGAGTTTTCTAAAGATTTCATCAAGTGATTCCTAACATGGTCCTCCAGATTTGTGGACTTCAAGTCCCAGAATTCCAGACTGTTGGACAAGCTGACTAGAACTTCTGAGAGCTGTAGTCCAAAACATTTGGAGGAGTAAAGTTTGAGAACCACTGACTTAGTTCAAAGTGCAAAATAAATTTAATATATTTACTCTTGATACATGCTGTTCTGGCAGAATGTTAGGTTTTACAGTGTAATACTTATAATCATATCAAGTAGTCTCATCTTTGTGCCTCCATTGTATAAAATCTTTGCCAACAGTCTTGTGACTTCTTAGAAGACCAGCAAATATATATACTGAGGCGTACACACCAGGTCCAGAGTTCCTTAGTTTGATGCTACAGATGAGATAGACTGATGTACATCTGATTTAATTGTGTTGAATGCATGGAGCTTATCTGACTAAGCATCAAACCCACTGAGCACTTGTTTCTTCCAGTTTAACACAGAAATTCACTTTCACTTTCACTTTTCTGTGGGGCAATTTATGGAGTAGAATTGTGCTTTATTTCAGCTATACTTATCCGCTACTGTATAGTAACACAAAATATTCAACAATGTACTGATATCATGACTGGTGGTGGCTGTTCGTGATCAGGCACAGGTAGTACATATCCTCAGATCCTTTAGAACTGAGGTCCAATGGTCCAGTAGGTGCTTTAACATGTCCTTAAAAGAACAGTTTTCCCCTTCTCAATTACAGCTGGCCTGAATTTCCCTATAATTCTGCAGTTATGTTATAAGAAACATAATGAAATTGTTAATATAAAGATTGGAAAATGTGTTATAACTACCTGTATCATTGTATAGAAATTTCTTTTGAATGCTTTGGGCAAAACTACTCTGGTTTTTCAGCAACATCGGGAAGAGCATCATCAGAATGTATGTTGACCAGATAAAGAGGAAAGTATAATACTTTAAAGTACATAAACTCAGAGACAAAAAAAAAAGCACTCTAGACTGGGATGGGCAATTTCCTCAGATATGGAGAACTGCATTGCCTCCACAAATCAAGTCTCAGCCCCCTACAGCCGCCAACCATTGTCAAATAACTTACTACCACTGTTTCCACAACTGCCAAAATCCAATGATTCTGGTGGAGAGTGTGGTACAGGGTGTGTGCCCTGTTTCCTGACAGAACTGCAATCCCATTAGCCTTCTGGGAACACAATTTAACTGAAAAACAAAGTGTGTTCTTCTCACGATTCTGCACACATTTCTGCACAGATTTGAGTTTTGGCAATACTGGCCACATATTGCACACTCACTCAATTGCACATCCACTCAATATATGAGCTATCCCAGATTTTTTAAAAAATCATATTTGAAAACTGTGGTGCTTTTCTAACCAAAAGAACAGTTCTGTGCACAAGGGTAAGGGTTTGTGGTTTCTTTAACATATAAAGATCTTAGGATGGTGGAGTGCCAATATTAGTAGCAGCACATACTAAGGAAAATGTGTACAAAACTCTTGATACGGATACGATTCATGCTGGAGAACTTTTACGTTGAGAAATTTTTTCTTTAAAACAGACTCAGTTTTAAATGACATAATCTCCCTAAGTTATTTGTAGATGTCTTAGTTTTCTTCTTAAAATGTATGTGGAGAATCTTTTCAATTCTTAACTATTTGGCCTTTCTGGATCAATTTCTTCATATAAAAGTGAAGATCAAAACAGAATTCAGTAAACTCACAGAACAAGAGCTATGTGCAATTATTGGCTGAAGCTCTGGGTGTCGCTGTTCACCAATGAAGGCTAGGAAATGCAGTGAGATATTCAGCCCTCTCACATCGGCAGCTTCAGAGCAGAAAATGCTGAGACACAGACATGCATTTCAACACTGGGAATCTCAGCAGCAAGATCTATTGAATTAGGACTATTATAATTATTTTGGTTGCTTCTGGACAGCATTCAGTCTGTATGCTTGAGGCACAGATCTTCTTAGTGGCTTATCAGCAGAGCAGGAATGGCAATAACAAAATGTCTCCAAGACTTCAAGAGGGGAATTGTCTTTTTATCCTGTCTACTTTCTTGCTTCTCCCAAGCCAAGCTGGTCCATTACTCTATTCCTGAGGAAATGGAGAAGGGCTCTCTGGTGGGGAACATTGCAAAAGATCTGGGACTGGATGTAAAGGAGCTCTCAAGCCATGGAATCCGCATTGTTTCCCCAGGTAGGACTCCATATTTTGCTTTGAATTATAAGAATGGGCACTTGCTCACTGCAGAGAGAATAGACAGAGAAGAAATCTGTGGTCAGATGGAGAAATGTATCTTGAATTTTGAGATTTTAGTTGCAGATTCAATGAAAGTTTATGGTGTTGAAGTGGAAATCACTGATATTAATGATCATTACCCTACTTTCCAGTCAGAGAAACTAGTGATAAATGTAACAGAGAATACAGCACTAGGATCCAAATTTCTCCTCTTGGCAGCTCAGGATCCTGACTTAGGAAACAATTCTGTGCAGGGGTACAAACTTAGTGGCAATAGCCATTTTTCTCTTAATTCAGTAAGTACTGTTGAAGGTAGAGAATCTCCTGAATTAGTGCTGGGAAGTTCTTTGGATCGTGAGGAAGAAGACATTTACAATCTTCTCTTTATGGCATATGATGGTGGAAATCCTAGTAGGACAGGAACTGTACATGTTCAGGTGATTGTGATGGATGCCAATGACAATGCACCTGTTTTTAGTCAGCCTCTCTATAAAGTACATGTTAGGGAAGATATGCCTAAAGGATCCACAATAGTCTCACTAAATGCCAGTGATCTGGATGAAGGAACCAACAAAGACCTGAAATATTCATTTCAAAAAATCACACCAAAAGCTTCTCAAATATTCCACTTGGATGCAAAGTCGGGAGAGATCACTCTTGTTGGAAAATTAGACTACGAGGAATCCTCACTTCATAAAATTGAAATCCAGGTCCATGACGGTGGAGGCCTAGTAGACCGATCAACACTTATGATATTTGTTACTGATGTGAATGATAATGCACCCAAACTAGAAATAACTTCACTGATCCGCTCCATCCCTGAGAACTCACCACCCGTGACTGCAATTGCCCTTTTGAACGTGCAAGATCAAGACTCATCAGAGAATGCAGAAGTCACATGTTCAATTCCCAGTGACCTCCCCTTCCAACTGACCAAATCTTATGGCAATTATTATAGTCTGCTGACAACGAGAGCTCTGGACAGGGAACAGGTGGCCGCCTACAATATCACTGTCACCGTTACAGACCATGGGAGTCCACCACTTTCCACATCTATTGTTGTTCCTCTTGAAATTTTAGACACAAATGACAATGCTCCCCACTTCCGACAATCAGTTTATACTGCTTATTTAGTGGAGAATAACCCAAGGGGGGCCTCCATATTTTCCCTGAAGGCAGATGATCTGGACTCTGGTGAAAATTCCAGAATAATGTATTCCATCCTTGAGGGAAACATCAGCGGCACCCTTGTATCTTCCTCCATCTCTATTAACTCTGAGACTGGGGTTGTCTATGCCCTGAACTCCTTTGATTATGAAGAGATCAGGGAGATTCGGTTCCAGGTCAAGGCCCAGGATGGGGGCTCCCCACCACTCAGCTCTAATGTCTCCGTGACCCTCTTCATCCTGGATCAGAACGACAACGCTCCAGAAATCCTCTACCCCTCCCCTCCCACCGATGGCTCCACTGGGATAGAGCTGGCCCCTCGCTCCTCTGAGCCAGGCTACCTGGTCACTAAAGTGGTGGCTGTGGATGCGGATTCTGGCCAGAATGCCTGGCTCTCCTACCAGCTGACCAAGGCCACAGAGCCAGGGCTCTTCACTCTGGGACTCCACACTGGAGAGATCAGGACCGCCCGCTTCTTTCTGGAGAAAGATACCCTCAAGCAAAGCCTGGTGGTTTTGGTGAAGGACAATGGGCAGCCCTCTCTCTCTGCCTCTGTCACAATCACCGTGGTGCTGGCTGACAGTATCCCAGAAACACTCTCAGATCTGAGTAGCATCTCAGCCCCTGTAGATTCCCCTTCAGATCTCACCTTCTACCTGGTGGTTGCAGTGGCTTTTGTTTCCTGCTTGTTCTTGACTTTCCTCCTTGTTTTACTGGCCATCAGGCTGCACAGATGGAGAAATTCACATCTGTTTGAGTCAGGGAGTGTTAATTTAAGTGGTGTTCCTGTTTCCCAATTTGTGGGGATTGATGGAGTTCGAGCATTTCTTCAGTCCTATTGCCATGAGGTTTCTCTGACTACAAACTCCAGGAAGAGTCAGTTTAATACTTCCAAGGCAAATTATTCCAGTGCTTTGACCCATCTAGAGACTTGTGAAATAAATGATCCCTTCCTTATCACTGAAGGTGCTAATAGCAGTGACAGAGATTCATCCAGTGCAAAGGTGAGCTACCCCTGTCGAGTCTGAGTTCTGCTGCATAATACAAGGTTCCAGGTTTGGAAAGCTGCTTTCATTACTTGTGTCAAAAGCTGGAACCATAAATCATTTCCCCATTTATATTTGTCTTTTATACATATTTTTTTTATGTTTTACTACATAACAATAACTGTAGATATTATTCTATTCTAAAATATATTAACAGGGTTAATAAATAAATAGAAGCGTTTGGTGCCTTATCCAAGTGCAATGTACTAATTCTCCCTAGTTCTTTCCACCTACACACTTTCATGGTGTCATTCTTTCAGTCACCTCTCTGATGCAGGGAAGTGGAGTATTCATTCATTAGCTCCCATTGACAAAAACCATCACTGAGTCATGCTGCATTGACTCTTCACTAGGCATATCTACACATCCCTCTGGCCAGTGAAGGAGAAAATGTATCTCTGGGCTGCTTCACTTCACATTGCAGGTGAGGATTTGCATACCTGAACGCCTATCAGATGGCAGAGTTGTATTTGTTATTTTTGTGTTAAAATGAAAAACTACTGTCCTAATTTTTAATTCTTGGTACATGGTAGCAATAGCAAGAATGATTTTTTAATGATTAGAAGGTCATATCTTAGGCACGCTTAGGCACACTTTTACTTTGCACATCCTACTTCGGCCATAGGTTGGGTTGGATGATCATAGAGATCCCTTCCAACTCTACAATTCCATGATTTGTATGGAATTTACCAAACTTGGCAATTTCGTATGATCATATGATTATAATATTGGATCTGGAGCAAACTGGTTGCATGTGAGTCCCACTGAAATCTGTTTAAAAGGTATTTGTGACTAAATGAAATCCCATTGATTTCAGTGGAAAATAAATTTGGCTAACTTATTCTGAACCAAACTCATTATGAAAACATTTTTTGGAACTGGAGTAACAAATTTCTAGACTTACTGAAATGCTTGGTAACAGGACACAATCTGAAAGAGTTTCCAGATAGAAACTTCCAAATAATTTAAGGTGTAAGAGTAGACCAAAATGTGGACACTGAAAAATTTGTAGTAAACAAGCACTCAAGAGAAGAAAGAGAGACTATACTGTTAAAAGCCTGAAGCAGCTGAGGATCTTGATACGTATGTAAGTATTTGCTTTGGATACAATAATCTAGGGCTGATTCACACGTACAAATGGGTTTGATATTCTGAATCCACTGAGCTGACAACTTCATGTCTGATGATGCATTTGCATTGCTGATTACAAGATCGTTGGTTGTTGTGGGTTTTCTGGACTTTGAGGCTGTGTTCAATTAGTATTTTTTCCTGACTTTCATCTGCATCTGTGGCTGGCATCTTCAAAGGATCTGAAAACCCACAACAACCTATGGATTCCAGCTGTGAAAGCCTTCGACTTTATATACAAGACAGTTGTTTCTGTGTTCTTATTCACATGTGCAAGCTCCTACTGGACAATGCAGTGGTCAAAAGATGCACCCACACAAGAGGATTGGGACCCACTGCCATATGGTTGTTGTTAACCTATTCACTGAAGTTTTTGTACTTTATAGTAAATATGGCTTTAGAAAATAAAATTCAATGGAATATATTTTCTTTTACTGTAAGTTTATGTATAGTGGTTTTAGCTTATATTTGACCAGCTCAAAAAAAGGTAAGGGAGGAGAATGCTTGAAAAAAGTTTCTCAAGTTTGAATTGAATACTTAGTTTAAGTATAGAAAATAGAAATAGATATACTATAGCACTACTTAGCCTGATGGAGGTTGCATATTTCAAGTGTGTGCTACAGTGGGTGGTGTGGAACCAGCTGGATTCAAGTCCACACTTAGCCAATTAGGTGGCATTTTTGGAATCTTGCTAGGGGGGACAGGTGAAATTGCTGTGTCACATTCTAATCTGTCTCACAGTGGTCAACATCTGTATTAAACTGTTTGGAGTGTTTCTGCCATCAAGTGTGCCGAAAGCACACAAATCCATCTCTCATTTCCATTTTTCAATCCTCTGGAACTGGTGGAAATGAATTCAGTGATGGAACCAGTGAGCAGTCTGAAACTTAACCCAAACAGAGCCTCTATATGTAAAAGTGTACAACCTATTCTAGGTAAAGTTTTGCTCATACAGCATGGAGATGGTCCTGTGATGTGTGTGCTATCTCGATAGCCAAATGATGTTTCAGTAGCTAGGAGCAACTTCTACTAGCTGCCAACTGCAGACTTTTCCTGGAAAAAAATGGATTTGACATCAGTTAGTCATGCCCTAAGCACATTTAAGCAGGACTATTGCAATTTTCTCTGTGTGGGCCTGTCTTTAATGGAAGTTAAGAAACTGCGTCTAGTACAAAGTGAGGTTTCTAGAGCGCTGGATGATGTGCAGCCATAGTAACACATTACACAGATCTTATGTCAATGCCATTAGTTGTCTGTTAATTTTCTGGGTTAAAGCCCTGCATGACCTGGAGACTGGTGATTGTGCCAGCTTCATTTGCCCATATTAGCCAACGTGAGAGGAGAATCAGTTTTGGTGGCCTTACTCTGGTCCGTATTCACGTGAATTTCAGTTGGTAAGTATCAGGATGAGGGCCATTTCAGTGGGATCCCACTGTTACGGAGTCCCCTCCCTATCAAAATCAAATAGATCTCTCTGTTTCTTCATAGTGTAAATAGAGTCTGCTATTAGTGTAAATAGAGTCTGCTATTGCTGTTTGGAATTTGAGTGAAAGTAGAGTGGCAAAATGATGGCATCAACATCCGCACAGCCTCTGCAACTAAACAAATATCCAAGTCCTATGAAAAGAGATCTGCATGGAGAACTTTGTAGACGGGTAGAAATTTATCTAATATATATTGAGCTTCTGAGAAAATAGCTAAACTTTCTTGTAATCAAATTGGAAAGTCCAGGGTGTTTTTTAGAAAACTGCATCATGTCTTCCAGGCAGATAAACTGGAAAGCCAAACTAATAAAACGGCAGGAGGAGCTGGACTTTTTGACATTTTTCTATGATACAGGTCTCAAACAACTGTACACATTGGAAGTTTTCATCTTAATTGCAATATTTTAAACTGGAAATGAAAGCACTGCATGCAGTTCTGCGTCTGAGCCTCCGAGTGTCACTGTTGGCCAATGTGGTACCCAAAGAAAGCATGGTGATCCAGAGCTGCTGCTTCTATGCAACCAAGCTACTGTTTCATGAATGCTGCACGGATAGAGCAAACAGCTGGTTATAAAGAGACAGCAGTCTTGTTGGGAGGAAGGAAAGAGAAAGAATTATAATCTTCATGATTTAAGAACAAAAGCAGATTGTTTTTACTTTGTGGAGAATTTTGTGAGAGCACTACAAGCTGTAAAACAGACTGGAGCTGCTTGTTTGTCACATAATCCGATGGAAAGAAGGCAAGAAGAGAATGTCAGGGCAGTCAGAAGGCAAGTATCACTTCTATTACTCTTACAATTCTTCTGCTGGGGAGCCTCAGAACAGATACACTATTCAATTCCTGAAGAGATGTCAATAGGTTCTATTGTAGGGAATCTTGCCAAAGATTTGGGACTGAATGCCAGAGAACTAGCAAGGCGAAATCTACGTGCTATCGCTGTAGCTAAAATGCAGTTTTTCAGTATTAATACAGAAACTGGAAACCTCTATGTGAATGACCGGATAGATAGAGAGGAAATATGTGAGACAGTTAATCTTTGTACAGTTAATATGGAAGTAGTAGTTGAAAACCCTCCAAATGTCTTCCATATAACAGTGGCAATCCAGGATATTAATGATAATGCCCCACAATTTCTCAGTGACAAGATCAACTTAGAAACAAATGAATGGACTTTACCAGGCACCAGATTTCTCCTTGGGAAAGCTTTGGATCCTGACATTGGGGTAAATTCTCTCCAGAACTATCAGCTGAGCTCTAATCAATATTTCACTTTGGAAATTAGAGAAAGAAAAGATGGAAATAAATACGCAGAATTAGTACTGCAGAAACAACTTGATCGGGAAAATGAGCAGACTCTTCACTTAATCCTTATAGCCCTGGATGGGGGTGAGCCTAGAAAAACTGGGACTGCCCAGATATGGATTAATATCACTGATGCCAATGACAACCCACCCATTTTCACTGAAGAGGTCTACAAAGTCAGTTTGCATGAAAATGCACCTGTTGGGTCTCAGGTTCTTCAGGTTCTTGCCACTGATAAAGATGAGGGTACAAATGCTCAGATCAGATATGAGTTCAGCAGTATACCAATAGGCAGCCAAAAGAAATTCAGCCTGGACCCTATTCATGGAACAATCATTCTGACTGGACAGCTTGACTTTGAGGAAACTAAAGAATATACCATGACAATAGAAGCAAAAGATGGAGGTGGATTAATGGCACACTGCAACATTGAAATCAGTGTTCTAGACGAGAATGATAATGCCCCAGATGTGACATTAGCCTCTATGTTCAGCCCAGTTTCGGAAGATTCCTTGTCTGATACCTTAATTGCTCTGATCCAAATTAATGACAAAGACACTGGCGATAATGGGAAAGTTACTTGCTACTTACAAGATGATTTGCCCTTCAAAATACTTCCCTCATCTAATAACTATTACAAGCTTCTGACAGATGGTCTCCTGGACAGAGAAAGCACTCCTGAGTATAACATCACAATCACAGCCACTGACAAAGGAACTCCTCCTCTTTCCATACACAAAACCATCTACCTACAGATCTCTGACATCAACGACAATCCCCCTGCTTTTGAGAAATCTTCCTACAGCATCTACGTGCCAGAAAACAAACCTTCTGGTGCCTCCATTTTTACTATTAAAGCCTCCGACCCAGATGTGGGCCCAAATGCACAGATCACATACTCCATCCTCAGCAGCAACATTCAGGAACTTCCCATCTCTTCCTATATCTCCATTAACTCTGAGACCGGCACCATCTATGCCCAGAGGTCCTTTGACTATGAACAGTTCAGAGAGTTCCAGCTCCAGGTGAAGGCCCAAGATGGAGGATCTCCCCCTCTCAGCAGCAATGCCACACTCAGGGTGTTTATCCTGGACCGCAATGATAACACCCCTCAGATCCTCTCCCCTTCCCCAGAAGCCAAGGGCTCTGCCTCGTTTGAGATGGTGCCTCGTTCTGCTGAGGAAGATTATCTAGTGACCAAGGTGGTGGCGGTGGATGCCGATTCTGGACACAATGCCTGGCTCTCCTACCACCTGGTCCAGGCCACTGAGCCCGCCCTCTTCACCATTGGTTCCCATACTGGGGAGATCAGGACAGCCAGGGCCTTTGTGGAGAGGGATGCTGTGAAACAGAGGCTGGTGGTTGTAGTGAAGGACAATGGACAGCCTCCTCTCTCAGCCACCGTCACCCTGAACCTGGTGTTTGCCGAGAACTTCCAGGAGGCCCTTCCGGAAATGAAAATGCAGGCAAGAGACTCTGACTCTCAGGCTGATCTCCAGTTCTATTTGGTGCTGGCCTTAGCCCTGATCTCCTTCTTATTCCTTTTGAGCATCATTCTGGCCGTTACGCTGAAGCTCCGGCGGTCAGGGAGTCCCAAATTCCTGCAGTGCTTTGGCCCTGTTCCCCATTCAAAGGCAGGTGCCATGTTCCCTCCTAACTTTCAAGATGGGACTTTACCTTATTCCTACCAGCTTTGCCTCTCCTCCGAGTCCAGGAGAAATGAGTTTACTTTTCTGACCCCCAGTGTTCAGATTGCAGACAATCTTCTTTCCAAGGATAAATCTGTTACACATTTTGCGAGCAATAACGAAAATAATTTTCAGTACGAGATGGAGAAAGCTGAGGAGGTAAGGCTTTTTCATCTGAAATTATTTGCATAGCTCAGCACATAGTTCTTTGCAATTATTGACACTGCAGTACTACCTTTTGTAAGATTGGGGTGGTTGCCTTAAAGTTTTTCATTCTTTAGCTGATTTACTATATGTCTTTCTCTTTCTTTTTATTCTCTGATACAGCTGAAATAGCTGTGGTTTGGAACACGAAATCCATGATTACAATTGCTAATCTCATAGTTATTTGTCATTTGTTCATATTCTCTCTAGTGTTTTCAGAATTAAAACTTAAAATAGATTGGCATGAAAGGAAATGAGGAGAATTATTATTTTTCACCTGATTTCCCTGAGGGCTAAGGTTGAAAGAAATATTCCATCGAAATAATGACTTTCATTTCTTTCAATATGATAGTCAATGCTGTCATTATACTGGGCTACAACCCAGGCGGCATGGGCATTTGACCAACAGTGAGGCTCTGTCTTCTTTGAAGCTTGAAAACCACTTGAGGAGACTTTTTCCGCCCTCCACACCATGTTTTGAGGTCGCACAGGGGCTCCAACGTGGAGGGAGATCTGTGGCCCTCTGCTGATGGAAGGAGATCCATCAGAACCTCCACTTTGGAGTCTGATGACTCTACATTTTGTTTGTTTTAATGCTGTTTATACAGATATGCTTTCATAAATTATGCTTTACTTGATCCTTCAGAAACCTAGGCTGATTATAATTCTGCTCATATTAACACTTCATTTAAACTTTGATTAAAGTACCTAATAACATAGTGGTTTAATAGTATTTTGGTGGCAATTTGACTCTCAGAAATGGCCATGTAGATTTATAGATCTACGGTATTAGGTAAATATTTACTGTATTAGGTGAAACATGTCTTGTTTCATCTGTTGGTAATTGCTCCTGTTTCAACTTAAGGTAATATAATCTTGTCAAATCCAGCAGTTTTAAACTGATTTGAATCTAAGTAGATGTTTACAGAGTACTTCCACTGAGAAATGTGAATCTGCTGAAAGAATAGTAATATAACAAAGTACTGTATTTCTTCTCTTTTGCAGTGCAGCTTTGATTTAGTGTTTGTTTGTTTGTGGAGGTTTCACTACTTGGGTGCATTTCATACCACAGGCAAGCCACTTGTAACATTCTGATTTTTTTCACCAAGTACCTGAAAAATTAACCAGAAAGGTTGAGATTCAGCTTGGGATAGTGGTTTGAGTGTTGGACTAGGATTTGGGGAGACCAAAGTTTGAATCCCTACTCAATCATGGAAACCCACAGGTGACCTTGGGCATGTCACACTCTCAGCCTCAGATGAAGACAATGGCAACCCCTCTCAGAACAAACCTGGCCAAGAAAACCCCATAATAGGTTTGCCACAGAGTTGTCATAATTCAGAAACAACTTGAAGGTGCACAAGAACATAGTAGTAGTAGTATTGTTCCCTCACTCACAATTTCCAAAAGGGCAGGATCCACCAGATTACCAGTTGGGACAGAATAGGAATGTTCTGTTTCCATTCCTGAACAGACTGAAAGATGGGAAATTTTCTACTTGTTCTATGCTCTCAGGCATGGCAAACTGAAGAGTAGTGTTATCTAGATCTTGATTTTTCCTTTTAAATAGGTCAAAACTTAAATTTCTATGAAGCTTGAAAATCCTAAGAAACTATTAGAACTTGACAACTGGTGAAGGGGACTTATTCAGACCAACCCATCATGGCACATTGGCTTGGGAGAATCTGGAAAAAGGGGCTGATGACTTCATAGAACGCAACACTTACTGGCTAATGTAACACTTACTCTTGGCGATTATTACTCAAGGTCAAGTAGGGTGAGTTTATGGGCAGTAAAGAGGAAAACCCAGGGTCAGCCTTATCCAAGCTTGGAAAGCAATGACATATCGGGGTAACTGGGGAAAAATGAAAACTAGTCTTCACCTTGGGAGTAAGCACAACCACACTGATGAAGGAATTGAGTTAGCCTCAATTAGACATCAGATATATAAACAAGTAAATAAAAAGTTTGTCTTTGTGTTTATTCTGTGTTGTGGGGGCAAATGTAGACCAGATCTGTATTCAGTTTTCCTGTACTGTATTGTTCAAGAAAAGTATGTCTCTTCCAGTGTGAGAGATACAAAAGATCCATCCAATCAAGACTGACTGGCAATGGCCTTCTAAGGCAGTGGCCTCTAAAGATGATGATTGCTACAGCTGGATCTTTTTAGCAGCAGATGCCATGCCTTAAGTCCTTGTATGTACAGCTGTCCTAACAGCAATTTGTGGAATGTCTTGACAGGTATATATTTTATTAATTTAGATAATGCTGTTTAGCAATTATATAGTGCCTTTAAAGTTTTTCAGAGATCCAGATATTGACCAGGGTTCTATGGGCTCTGCTGGTCTCCAAGCCACCATCTTCTCTAATGCATGACTACATAGAGGCGCATCTAGAGTGGGGCAAGTAGGGTATGTGCCCTGGGAGCCAGTGCCAGGGGGCTCAAAAGAAGCAATGCTGGAAGCAGCAGAGGAGGAGGAAGTGGCCCTGGAAGTAAGGGCACAACTTCCACTCTTGCTCTAGGTGTTGTTTATGCTAGATACACCTCTGTGACTGCAAGGGAGGGGTGGTCTTGAAGCCAAGCTGCTCTAGGAGGGGTGGCTTGAACAATACCCCCTGAGACTATGCATTAAAGAAAATGGCAGCTGAGAGACAGCAGCCTTCTTCCACTGCTGCTGTCACTACCTCATCCCTGTGCGGGCTTGGAGAAAGAGCAACCACTTGTCCAATGGTCTTATTTTATTTTTATTTTATTTTTTATTTATTTATTTGTATCCCTCCTCTCCATATGGATCGAGGCGGCGAACAACTTACAAATAGCATGTATTTCGAAACATTTCTATACATGCCCCCAACAAGCTGGGTACTCATTTTGCCGACCTGCGAAAGGATGGAAGGCTGAGTCAACCTTGGAGCCAGGCAGGATTGAACTCACAACCTTGTGGCTTGCAGTACTGGCATTTAACCACCTGCGCCACCATGGCTCCATGGTCCAATTTAATACTCTAAAGTGCTATATATAAAAGCTAAGGAGCCCGAAAAGAACCACATAAATGCAAAATGCTTCTTGAAGATTATTTTAAATTTTTTATCACAACTTGTAGTACAAGTTAGTATTACTATCATCCCCATGTTGTAATAAGTTAATAAGATCAAACTTCCTAATTCTCAGTTCTGTTTCTTACACTATACTAGTTCAAGATACATACAGCATATGAATACATGAATTCAACTACATAGTTGTTAACCATGATACATTCATATATGGATCAATGAGCAAAGTGTTTTGAATAATACTATTGTGGAATATCTTAACAAGTACTTGAGTCATTTATGCAACTTTTTTAGTACTTTGGACAAAACCACAATATTTGTTAATATTCTTGCTCCTGTGTATGAAGTTTGTGCTTTAATTAAATAAAAGTACACTGACAACTGAAGAGCATGCACAACTTTTAAAATTACTTCTGCTACGGTACATTTTGTCCCTAGCAAAATACATCCTTGTTGCGTACATATTTAACTGTTGTAGTCTGCCTCATTGATAGACTTAAGTAAGTCTGTGGAATTCATCAGGACTTATTTCTGTCTAGCTGTGCGTTGGTTTGTGCTGTTAACATTTGGATAGCAATGGAAAACTTTTATACACTGAGGAAAATTCCTAGAATACTAAAACATCTCCTTTGGCTATGTGTGGGCATTCATTAGCTGTGTAACTCCTAAAATCTTGTGTTTCCCAGTTTCAGTTATGGTAGTCCTTCCTAGGTGAAGAATGTCCTGATACAGCTACTTCATGGGTAACTGAAGACTAGGACCACATCATAGGTCAGCAAAATTTCAAAGGGATACAGAATCTAAAGCATCAACCAGGTGATGGTGATTGATTGATTGATGGTGGATGGATGGATGGATGGATGGATGGATGGATGGATTACACCCATACAGTGTGATCCTCCGTCGTCATTATTGACAACCAAGACAAGTTGAGCAAAAAGCTGATAGACATATTCAGAGCACAGGAACTGAAACTGGGGAAAGTTTTATTCTGGGGGTGGGAGCTATAGCTTTTATTATCCCTAGCAATCAGAGCCAATGTTGAAGGATGATGTGAGTTACAGTCAAAAGCCACCTGGGGTACACAGTTAACCAATCCTGGCTTAAATGGTGATAGGTCCTCTTGGTGTAGGTACAAAAAAAACCTGTCTAAGATAGCTCACCAGATTTTGTCTTGTGTAGTAATTTTGATATCATTGGACTATATCATAAGATAACATGACTCATTAGAAAAGACAGTAAGACCTGGCAAAGTGGGAGACAGTAGGCAAAAACTGCAGTACAGGTGGATAGACTCAGCAAGGCAATCACAACCCTGAGTTTGAAGAACCTGAGCATGGCTGTCAGTGACAAGCATTCATGGGGTTACTGTAAGTTGAAATTGACTTGATGGCAATTAATAATAGAATAATTTCCAAGGAAGGATGCCAGCGCTTGCGTTTAGGCTTGGTTTTCATTTTATATAATTTCCTTGGGATCATATCCCAACATTAATCTTCACTTTATTTCTGTACAATCTCTCCCTGCTCAAGGATGGTGGTAGGCATGGATTTGTATGGGATGCTACATCTTTGCATTTCAAACTCTGTGCTCCTGATCCCTTGCAATAGTTAATAGCTTTATTGCTAAATGTATAACAGAGGAGGATGAACCACATCAGTGAGACAGTGGAGTTGTTGGGGTGTTACTGGGGGCTCTGTAATATTTTACACCAGTAATCAGCAAAGTGTTTAGAGTGTTTGGAAAAGCAGGCAGATGGATGTGCATGCTCCAGTACTCGGTAGGTGTGGATGAAGGAATGGGCAGTTTTGAAGAGGCACCATAATAATCCTATTGAGTTGGAGGTATTTTCTCAAATGGACTATAAGCAAAATGCTGTACTATAAGCAAAATGAGAGAGAAGAGGTTAAGATGGTCTACTACTTTCAGTGAAAAACTATGTGAAGACAAATTACTTCAGACATTCTTAATGGTGACTAATTGTCCATTGTAAAAAATGAACTTGACAGATACAAATGTCTATGTCTAAGGTAAGTGAAGTATCTGAGTGTAGTCTATAAAATACTTTTCTCAATAATTTAATTATCTAATAGTGTAATCAGCTATTGCATTTTTCCCCTGTGGAACACTGAGGAAAGTTTTACCCATTAATTTGCTTAGAAATAATTGGAAGGGCTGCAATTTTTGCTGGAAAGATTAGGGGTTGAAAAACAAAGTTATTAATTCATGATTTTTCATTTCTTGGCTGCTAAAATTATTATATTAAATTTTAACCTCTTCCCTATTACAATGGAGAAGAAGCACAAACACAAATATTCCTATTTTATAAAAGTCCACCAATTACATTTGAGTGTGGTTTGGATCATAACAAACCATGATATTCACTGGGAGGAAAAAAATCACTAAATACAAAGGCTGCAATTCTTTGTTTTAAACTCACAGTGCCGCTGTTGGACAAAATGGTAATCTGAGTGTAGCTGAAGATCAGCGGATGATTTCGGCAGTGAGATTTCTGTGCCCTAAACTGCAGATCAGGCAAATAGAAGAGCACAGGGACAGACACTTCAGCTGGAAGAGAAGTAAAAGAAATTACCCAAAATAAAAGATCCAGTTCATTTTTCATTGCTAACACCCCCTCTTTTGGGTGGAAATTTAAAATCCTGTACTTGTCAAAGGGAACAAGAAAATGAAGAAGGACATCCTGCATGGAAAAAGCTTTGCAACATCCATGAGGCAAATGAGGCTTCTCATATTATTATCTTTGTTTTCTGGAGTTGTTTTGGAAGAAGTTCACTATTTTATCCCAGAGGAGATGGCAAAAGGATCTTTTGTGGGAAATCTTGCCAAGGATTTGGGACTCAGTGTCAGAGAACTGAGGAACAGAAACCTGCACATCCTTTCTGAAGGTAAAAAGCAATATTTCACTATCAGTGCAGAAAATGGGACCTTATATGTGAATGACAGAATAGACCGTGAGGAAATGTGTGGGGATAGCACACATTGCCTTATTGATTTTGAGGCTGTGGTTGAAAATCCTTTGAATATTTTCCATATAAGTGTAGCAATCCAGGACATTAATGATAATGCTCCACAATTCTTAAAGGGCAGTATCAGGCTTGAAATAGTGGAATCCACATTACCAGGTACCAGGTTTCCTATTGGAAAAGCTGTAGATCCTGACATAGGAAAGAACTCTCTCCAGAATTATGAATTAAGCTCAAATCAGTTTTTCGTATTAGAGGTTAAAGATAGTAACAACAGAGATAAATATGCTGAATTGGTTCTGCAGAAACCAGTGGATCATGAAAGTGAACAGGTCCTCCACTTACTACTTACAGCTCAGGATGGAGGTGAACCCAGAAAAACTGGTACTGCTGAGATTGGGATTACTATTATTGATGTCAATGACAACCCGCCCATCTTCACACAAGATGTCTATACAGTCAGCGTTATGGAAAATTTCCATGTGGGCTCTTCCATACTCCAGGTGGTAGCCTTTGATAGTGATGAAGGTTCAAATGCTCATATTAGTTATAGTTTCAGTAGCATCCCAGAAACAGCCACTGAAAAATTCAAGTTAAATCCACAGAGTGGAATAATTACAATTAAAGAGACTCTCGATTTTGAGGAATCAGAGAAATACACTATGTCAGTAAAAGCAAGAGACGGAGGGGGATTAGTGGCTCACTGCAAAATTGATATAACAATACTGGATGAGAATGACAATGCCCCTGAGATAAATATTGCTTCCTTGTCTAGCCCAGTTCCTGAAGACTCTGTTCCCAGCACAGTAATTGCTCTTATCCATGTAAAGGATAGAGATTCTGGAGAAAATGGGAAGGTAACATGTTCCTTATTAGGCAATTGGCCATTTAAAGTAGTAACAACCTCGAAGAACTATTACAAGCTCCTCATAAATGGTCCTCTGGACAGAGAGAAGAAACCAGAGTATAACATAACAATCAGTGCCACTGACAAAGGTACTCCACCTCTCTCCTCAAACAAAACCATCTCTCTCCAGATTTCAGATATCAATGACAACTCTCCGGCCTTTGAAGAAGAGGCCTACAACATCTTCGTGCCAGAGAATAATCCCTCAGGAGCCTCCATTTTCACAGTCAAAGCCTCCGATCCAGATTTGGACCGCAACGCACAGATCACTTACTCCATCCTCAACAGCAATATTGAGGAGCTGCCTCTCTCCTCTTTTGTCTCCATTAACCCAGAGACTGGGACCATCTTCGCACAGCGTTCCTTTGACTATGAGCAATTCAGGCAGTTCCAGATCCAAGTGAAAGCCCAGGATGGTGGGTCCCCCTCTCTCCTCAGCAATGCCACTGTGTCAGTTTTTATTTTGGATGAGAATGACAATCGTCCCCGGATTCTGTATCCTTTGCCACCTGCTGATGGCTCTGCCTTGTTTGAGGTGGTTCCTCACTCAGCTGAGCCAGGCTACCTTGTGACCAAGGTGGTGGCAGTAGATGCTGACGCGGGACACAATGCCTGGCTCTCTTACCAACTACTGCAGGCCGGTGAGCCTGCACTCTTCACTATTGGGTCCCACACCGGAGAGATCAGGACATCGCGGGTCTTTGTGGAGAAAGATGTTGTCAAACACAAGCTGATCATCTTGGTTAAGGACAATGGAAAGTCGCCTCTCTCAGCCACCGTGATATTGAACCTTGTGGTTGCCGAGAACTTCCAAGAGGCGCTTCCAGAAATGAGCAAGCAGCCCAGTGAGTCCGAGCAGCAGCCTGAGCTCCAGTTTTACTTGGTGCTGGCTTTAGCTTTGATCTCATTTTTGTTCCTCCTGTCAGTCATACTGGTCATTGTAATGAGACTTCGAAAATCCGAGCCTCCCAAATTATTCCAGTGCTTTGATCCTAATTCTTTTTCTAAGACACACATTGTATTTCCACCAAACTATGAAGAAGGAACTTTACCATATTCGTACCAACTCTGTTTATCCTCTGCTTTGAGGAAAGAGGAAATCTCTTTCCCGAACCCCAATATCCAGGCTGCAGAGAACTTGCTTGATGGTGATAATTCTCAGCTGGTACCTGTGGATAGTAACTGTGAGAATTTAAGTTCAGAAATGGCTGTTAGTGAGAAGGTAAGGTGTGCACTCAGACATCAGTATAGTAAACCTTTACTAATATCTTACTTATTCAGTTACAACCACACTCTTTTTGTATGGCAGAATACATGATTTGGGAGACAAGAGTACATAAGAATTCATGCAGTGAAGTAGTTTACTCTTCTTCTTTCCTGCAGCCACGTGTGTCATCCCAACATCCACTCCACGGGGCTTCCGCAACTCTCACTAGCAGATTTTGGGGGGTTTATGGGGAGCCAGCTTCAAGCAGGAGATAGAATTTCCTCTTCCCCAGTCTGCTGGTGGAAGCTGTTCTATCAGTGTCATGAGCTCAATGTATTCCTGTCATACATTAAAGTTTTCTTCCAGTCGCACACACCAGAGTTTGTATATGCATATTGTAATCAATATATTTGAACAATCAATAGGCACAATTAAAATTTAAGCCATTTCCACACTACACGGTTATAGTGCTATTGTTCCACTTTCAACATCCTGTGGAATCCAGGGATTTGCAGTTTGGGGAGGAGCATTTAGAATTCTCAGCCAGAGAGCTCTTTGGCCTCAGGAAACCACAAACCCCAGAATTCCACAGGATGTCAAAGTGAAATAATAGCACTGTAACAGTGGAGTGTGGAAATGGCCTTGTAGTAGTTCTATTGGAATGTATAAATTGACTCTGGAGTATGTGCTTGGAGGATTTTATGTAAAAAAGATTATATGCCTTGGTGTGTTTGTTTTTTCTTTTAAACAAAAGCAATACATGCAAACTAGCATATTTGGAAATTAATATCATCAAATCCTTCTCAGTTTGACACTTTGGTTTGCTGTAAATCCTCTCTTTCTCAGTCTTCCTACAACTGTGAGCCCCTATTTTTCATAATGTTATTATCCTAACCTGGCAGTTTTTCACACCTTGTCATTTCAGGCTTGTAATCATTACTGGTAGGTAGAATGTGGTGGCTGCATCACACAACAGACACTGAAGTCAGAGGAGTAACGGGGAACTGTTAACCAGAACTATATGATTCATACTGAGACCATTTCAGCCCTACACTGTTCTACTGCTATTATTCCACTTTCAACATCCTGTGGAATTCTGGGGTTTGCAGTTTACTGAGGCCAAAGAGCTCTCTGGCTGAGAATTCCAAAAGCCCCTCCAAGATTGCAGAGCATGTTGAAAGTGGAATAATAGTACTATGAAAGTGTAGTGTGGAAATTTTGTTAGCCTGTCCTGTTCTCTTTAAGTTAAGTCACTGTCCTTGGATGCAATGAAAGGAACATGATGTTCCATCACTGATGCTGAAATTAGAGGTTTCTATATGAAATTGGGAAAGGGAGATTTCATCAACCTGGTTTGTTTTTGTTTGTTCTGTGTTATTTTTTGCCCCACATAGTAAAGTGTCTTGGGCTGGCTCTGCAATGAGCTCAAGCTTAATTTCATTTACCATACAGCTAACTGAGCAACTTATCTATTGTGGCCCATTTGATCCAGTACCTTATCTAGAAAGGGTATATATGTGTATTTGCCTTCAAGTCACCTGTTGATTTATGGCCACCCCATGAATTTCATAGGGTTTTCTTAAGTGAAGAATACTCATAGGTTGTTTTGCCAGTTCTTACCTCTGAAATATAGCTTACAGCACCTGGTATTCATTGAGAGTCTCCAATCCAAGTACTAACTAGGGCTGGACCTGCTTAGCTACCAAGATCAGACAGGATCTGGTACCTTTAGTGTACTTATATGCCACCACCTAGCAAGGGTAGAGCAAATGTTATTTTTATTTCTGCTCCGGTGCCTAGAGACTGTTCTGGCCACAAGAAGCAGGCACCACACAAGGATGTATGTATTCAGAAAGCACCACCATGCTTTGCTTCCCTCCTGCCCACTGCTGTATGGGGCATTTTTTTTACTTTATGGGGAAAACACTATAAGCAGTGGAATGGAAATCCTTCACACTAGGCCTGGTCTAAACGTTCCTCCATCTTGGGAATGCAGTGGAGGGCTAGCAGAGCTGTAGATCCAGTCATGTCTTTTCCTTCCTTCCCTCCCCCCACCCACACTTCTGTGTGGCATTCTGTGAGTTCTGACTTCAGAGAAGAACCCACTTCAAAATCATTCATAGTGACCGAGAGAGGCCAGGAATGGAATTCAAGATCAGTTGTCCCCTTCCAAGGTCAGAATTTTGTCTAAGATCCCAGAGAGCGATTTCCAATCTGTTCTGTGGTCTCTGTGGACACATCTCCTGAACCAGAGGATTTCAAACTAAAAGTATGGTATTATTTAACTCATAAATCTCAAGGCTAAAGGAAAACTTTGATAATTGCTTATGCTGACACTGTGGAGTTGCCTGTGACATAGCTCCCTCTGATTTCATGGTTAACCGATTCTAGTGATTCCATTTTCATATGACAATAAAATACATCCTACACATCACTATCATGCTAAGGACTGTAGCATACATACCTGGAAAAGAAAACACAGAAAATCTTAGCATAAGCAAAGAAAGAAACAGTGAGGATGAATTTCAGTGATGAAATAGGGTTCATTGCAAATCCAGTGCACTGAGCAGTTAGACTTAATCCCAGGGAAATGTATAGGGTTTAGATTTAGTAATGTATTGGCTGCTATTATATTTAAATACTGGGTGCTCAGTAAAAAGAAACAATTGTATTTATGGTATCAAATGCAGCATGAGAATGCAAACATAATAAAGCATCTTTGCAGTTCCTGGCTGAGGCTCTGAGTGTCGCTGCTCACCAAGAAAGACAAAAATGCAGTGAGAAATTCAGCCTTCTCACACTACCAGCTGCTCTGAAGCAAAAAATACTGAGTGATCAGACAGAACATTTCAGCACTTGGATCTCAGCTGTAAGAACATCAGTCGAACCAGAATCTTTCTGCAGCTTCTGGGTAGTATTCAGGCACAGATCTTCTCAGTGGCTTATCAGCAGAGCAGGAATGGCAATAACAAAATGTCTCCAAGACTTCAAGAGGGGAATTGTCTTTTTATCCTGTCTACTTTCTTGCTTCTCCCAAGCCAAGCTGGTCCATTACTCCATTCCTGAGGAAATGGAGAAGGGCTCTCTGGTGGGGAACATTGCAAAAGATCTGGGATTGGATGTAAAGGAGCTCTCAAGCCATGGAATCCGCATTGTTTCCCCAGGTAGGACTCCATATTTTGCTTTGAATTATAAGAATGGGCACTTGCTCACTGCAGAGAGAATAGACAGAGAAGAAATCTGTGGTCAGCTGGAGAAATGTATCTTGAATTTTGAGATTATTGTTACAGATTCAATGAAAATCTATGGAGTTGGAGTGGAAATCACAGATATAAATGACCATGCTCCCACCTTCCAATCAGAGAAACTACAGATAAATATCACTGAGAATACAGCACTGGGGTCCCAGTTCCCTCTCTTGGAAGCTCAAGACCCTGATATAGGAAATAATTCTCTGCAAGGATATAAACTCAGCAGCAATAGCCATTTCTCTCTGCTTCTTCAAACAACAGTTAAGGGCAAACAAAATGCAAAGATAGTTCTAGAGAAACCTCTGGACCGTGAGGAAGAAGCCACCCACAATCTTGTTCTTACAGCATATGATGGTGGAGTTCCTGCTAGGAGTAGTACTGCGCAGCTTTATATTACTGTCCTAGATGCTAATGACAATGCACCCATTTTTAGCCAACCTATCTATGACGTGAAGGTTAGAGAGGATTTACCAATAGGGACTAATGTGATTACATTAAAAGCTAGTGATCTGGATGAAGGAACCAACAAAGACCTGAAATATTCATTTCAAAAAATCACACCAAAGGCTTCTCAAATATTCCACTTGGATGCAAAGTCGGGAGAGATTACTCTTGTTGGAAAATTAGACTATGAGGACTCTTCACTTCATGAAATTGAGGTCCAAGTCCATGATGGTGGAGGCCTACTGGACAGTTCGACCCTCATGATATTTGTTACTGATGTGAATGATAACGCACCCAAGCTAGAAATAACTTCACTGATCCGCTCCATCCCTGAGAACTCACCACCCGTGACTGCAATTGCCCTTTTGAACGTACAAGATCAAGACTCATCAGAGAACGCAGAAGTCACATGTTCAATTCCCACGGACCTCCCCTTCCAACTGACCAAATCTTATGGCAATTATTATAGTCTGCTGACAACAAGAGCCCTGGACAGGGAACAGGTAGCTGCCTACAATATCACTGTCACCGTTACAGACCATGGGAACCCACCACTTTCCACATCTGTTATTGTTCCTCTTGAAATTTTAGACACAAATGACAACCCTCCCCACTTCCCACAATCAGTTTATACTACTTATTTGATGGAGAATAACCCAAGGGGGGCCTCCATATTTTCCCTGAAGGCAGATGATCTGGACTCTGGTGAAAATTCCAGAATAACATATTCCATCCTTGAGGGAAATATCAGCAACTCCCCTGTATCTTCCTTCATCTCCATTAACTCTGAGACTGGGGTTGTCTATGCCCTGAACTCCTTTGATTATGAACAAATCTGGGAGATTCAGTTCTGGGTCAAGGCCCAGGATGGGGGCTCCCCACCACTCAGCTCCAGTGTCTCAGTGACCCTCTTCATCCTGGATCAGAACGACAACGCTCCAGAAATCCTCTACCCCTCCCCTCCCACCGATGGCTCCACTGGGATAGAGCTGGCCCCTCGCTCCTCTGAGCCAGGCTACCTGGTCACTAAGGTGGTGGCCGTGGATGCGGATTCTGGTCAGAATGCCTGGCTCTCCTACCAGCTGACCAAGGCCACAGAGCCAGGGCTCTTCACCCTGGGACTCCACACTGGAGAGATCAGGACCGCCCGGTTCTTTCTAGAGAAAGACATCCTCAAGCAAAACCTAGTGGTTTTAGTGAAGGACAATGGGCAGCCTTCTCTCTCTGCCTCTGTCACGGTCACAGTAGTGCTGGCTGACAGTATCCCAGAAACACTCTCAGATCTGAGTAGCATCTCAGCCCTTGTAGATCCCCCTTCAGATCTCACCTTCTACCTGGTGGTTGCAGTAGCTTTTGTCTCCTGCTTGTTCTTGACTTTCCTCCTTGTTTTACTGGCCGTCAGGCTGCACAGGTGGAGAAATTCACATCTGTTTGAGTCAGGGAGTGTTAATTTCAGTGGTGCTCCTGTCTCCCAGTTTGTGGGGATTGATGGAGTCCGAGCATTTCTTCAGTCCTATTGCCATGAGGTTTCTCTAACCACAGACTCCAGGAAGAGCAATTTCAGCTTCCCAAAAGTAAAGTCTGCCAATGGTCTGACCGGTCAGCAAGCCTCTGAAATAAAAGATGCTTTCCTCATTGCTGAAGATAATGAGAGCAGTAATGCAGATTCAGCCAATATCCAGGTGATACATTTCTGTCAAACCGAAGGCCTTTGACTTTCAACTTTGAGTAAGAAATTAAGTCCATTTATGTCATATAATATTTTTGACAGGTAGGACAGAAGATTAAATTATCTATATTTCTGTTTTTAAACTAAGAGGTTTCATGGATACTTAATTCACTTTTTTTGAAATATATGGTTGTTTCTTCGACATTTATAAATGCATGAAAGAGTTCAGAGCATTGTAAAGTTAAATGTGATAGAATATTTTTTTTCAACAGGATCTTAACTCTTAACAGAACATGACTAAGATCCTTGAAACATTCATATTTTTTTTTATTTTTTTTATTTTACCATTTTTGTATCTTTTAGTTTTATGTTGCATAGTCACTTTGGGTACTTCTTTTGGAATTTGATATTCTGGTATGATTTTCTCCCTATCTCTCCCTTTCTCTCAAAATAATTCCTCAGTTCTCAGATTAATCTATGTGAGAGAAAGGAATACCATCCAGAAATGTAGGAGCATTAATATGCTTTCCTCCAATTCTACATCTGTAATAGTCAGTCTTCCCTTGAGTAGGAACTTGTTGCATTCTTACCCTGAATTAACGCAGCTAATCACGATGACCTACCCTTATCAGCAACAGTTCCAGATTGAGGTCTTGCTAGGTCTGTGAGTTCTTTGAACTTGAGATATCAGTTTATACTGAGGAAGAGCTGGTCTAGTGTCTGAGTGACAAATCATGGAGGTCCCAATTTGACTCTTCACTCTTGATTCCATCCCAATAAGTATGTCACCTCGATGTTGTTATTTGAATTTGGATTCACTGGAAATGGAAATATGGAGAGGGAAAAAACCATGGTCCCGATCGTCTCCCCCAGCACCTATTTGATGGGGGGGGGAGGAAAGCAGGTTATTGAATCCAGCATATTGAATATCACATTCACTTGAGTCTTCTGAAGAATAATGCTTATCTCTTTTTTGTTTGAGCAAAAACTGTAAGGGCAACCTAAAAAATGATATATCTAGCATGGTAAGACATATGAAGTACTTTAAAGAAGCTGAAGTAAGGATGAAAACCTTTGCTTATTTAATTTTCCAGTGCAGGAAGGAACAATTTCGCATGTTTTCTCCCTGATGAACTGAATGATGAGAACTTTTTCATATTTTTCAACGATTATTTATTTGTGGGGACTTTATTTGAAAAATTTACTTGTGCAACAAAAGAAAGGTACATTGTTTCTGATCAAATGATATTTGCAAAAAAGCTCCCAAAAGCAAAAAAAAAAAAAAAGGAATCTCAGAATGATTGACCGTTTTTCAATGGTTTTTTTCAATGAATTCTCTGGAATTCTCTTGACAATGAATTTTCATGGCAATGAATTCTCTTGAGAATTCATTGAGAACAAGAAAAATTATGAATATTCTTTACATCCCTACTCTAAAGAGGTGTACGAATGCTATGCATGTTCTCTGCCATGGACTGGTGCCTCTTTGTCCCTTTCCTTCCATTTGTCAGAATTTTAACATAGAAAAATTTTTACCATAGAAAAAAATAGTTGAGATGCTGAGATGCATTACCAGTTGTTTTTCACATTTTGAGCAATTATTTCCTAATTTTTGACATTATGACTGTGTATTCTGAGACTTAATTGCATGAAGATGACTAAGAGGTTTGAATATTAAAGTCTTCTTAAGTGTGTTTTACTTACTATAGGCCCTTTCTGCACACAGTTATTAAGGTGGGCCAATGCGTCTCGCCACGGAGGTCTTCTGCATGTTAGCGCGGACTAGGTTTGGTTTATTTACCTTCGTTCCACACGTAATTCTGGCTAAATGCACCCCCATGTGGTGGTAAAGCGTGCTATTTGAAAACTGGAAGAAATCGGTTTTCCAATTTTCCAAATCGATCCAATTCGTACTTTCACAGTGGTGCAGACACGTACATTCACACCAAGGCAAATTGGTGGTCAGGAGAGGGCTCATGGGAGGGACCAGGGGGTAGTATGGACTTTCGCACGTACACAATGACATACTAAACCATGCAAAAAAAGGGGAGGAAATCACAGCCGACAGGGCAGGGTGAGGGGAGTAGTGGGAGTGGCCATGGCGGAGGCAGTGTGGATTCATGAACTCGCTCTCCTCCGAATCAGAATGGAACATACACAGTAGCTGTGCAGAAGGAAATGAGGGAAAGTCCGCCTTATTTCGAGCCCAGAAAATCCGGTAAGAAACGGCACGAACCAATTCACCAGCCTCATGCAGAAAGGGCCTAGTTAAGTGTTTTGCTAGCATATATGATTGCTATTTTTGCTTGGGCTAAGTATACAAATCTTTGTGTAATGTGAATTGGAGTTTTCCTGGGAGAGTTGTTAAGACAACAAATTCCTTTAAATACAAGGGATGTAAGTGAAAGATAATTTTAAATATCAGTTAGATTAATAGCGATGTCTTGGTGAATGTGAACACACATGGCACAAAGTCTTTTGAATACCATCTAGAGGGAGCCACCATGGCCCATCACAATTTGTCAAGATCAGCAATGAGGAGCTGTTTTCCTCACTCCACCTTTTTTTTTTCTTATTTTAGTTCATCAACATACTATTAGGAAAGGTAAGGATTTTGTCTCCTGTTGAAGAGGTGATTTCCCAACTGCCCCTTTAAAGTCATTTCAGTACTTCAGTGATGCTACCAGTCATAAACAAGTTTCTAAAGATGTTTTATAGAACATGTTGCTGCTGCTGTTGTCTGTATGATTATCTGTTAAGGAAGTGGCTGAGCATGTGGCTGCAACTCAGATCCACGCTTTCATGAATACCACATACCACTTTACTCCATATCAGTGCATTGAAACCAATGCAGCTTTTGTAGAATTTCATTTTTGAAAGAGGGATAATTTCTTCTTGGTTCTTCATGACTTCTCAGTGGCTTTTGACACTATCACAACTAAATGTTTTAATAACTGCCTTAAAAGAAGCATCTACAGAACTACCTTACTTTAAGTGGACCATTACAAGAAAAAATGTTTGATTTTCATCCTAAGAAATACCAGCACATGGTATTGTAAACAAAATATTTCTATCTCAATTCTTGTTTAGTAATTATCTTATATCTGGCAAATCTGTGACTACAGTGCCTGTTGTCTCTGGTCACTGGCCTCACTGGGTGGGACTGAAGGCCATTGGGTTCTTAACAATGTATGTTGGACAATATCTCCTGATTTATAGCTTGCTTATGCCCCCAACTGTGATTATCCAAAATCTAGATGTAAAAGGTACTCATATTGTAATATCACAAGCTGATTGGTTCTCTGTTGTGACTCAAAATGACTGGACACAGTTTTAAGCTAGTAACTGGAGGCAGTAGCCAAGTGGAATAAGGTTCATACTTTGAATACTGTTTGTCAAGCAAAGCTGAGAAGCTCAGTCACAAGCAGGTTCTGCAGATCGCCTGTTTAAAAGTAGAAAATCTCAAAATATTCAGTGGTGAGTCTGGGCTGAATCTGAATGCTGAGACTATTATCTAAGGGGGAATTGTCCTCTCTTTTTTGGCAGCATTCAAAGTTTACATTATTTCATCACTAAGATGTCTTCTTGCTGGAGAGTTTGCTATATCAAGGTACCCTTGGAGCTGCAGAATGTATCTTGTCTTTTTCTTTTCATTTGACAAAGTATTGCCATTGAAGATCTGCTACTTGTTTCCTGGGATTTGCTACTCCTTTTGCGAGAAAAGTGAAGAAAGAAGAGTCCCAACTGCTCTTGAAGAACTGAAAATATCACAAAAGACGCCACAGTGTTTCCTGTGACAGAATGCAATATTTTGTTTCAAATTAATATTAATGTTTATTCAAGCAAGATGCATTACAGATACGTCTGTCTGGTAGGGAAATGATATGGTTTTCATGAGCAGGAGTGTGCTGGAGCGTGCTGAAGTTAACCCAGGAATTATTTGTATCAATAAAAATGTAATCACTGAGATTAGTTACAATCTCAGGTGGGTAAGCCTTTCAACACCAGTTTTCTATATGATACCGTACCAGTTTTCACAGTACTATATTAAAAAGTCACTGTCATGGATGGGACATATACACAAAAAAAGGCATTTTTCTTGTAGTTCTCTGTTCAGCCTCTAAGTGCCGCTGTTGGCCAGACTGATAGGCCGAGAGAGGACAGAGCTGCACTGATGCTTTCTACACAGCTTTAACTCTCAGAAATGATGCAGAGATCTGGAAACTGGAGAGCACAAAGACAGAACATTCTTGCAGGAAAAAAAATGAAAATTGTTTCAGTTTGTTGAATTTAAGAAGAAAGTCACTTTATTCTTCCTCATTGAGATTGCCTTCATCCTCATAGGAATTTGATCTGATCATAACAAGCTGAGAGAAGGAGGCAGCTTACTTCTGTGGGAGCCAGATGGAGAGAAGGCACAAAAAGAGTGGCAGGGCACTCACAAGGCAAGTACTGCTTCTCTCACTATTGTCTTTTTGCTGCCTGACTGTCGCAGACCAGATTCATTATTCCATCCCTGAGGAGATGGCAAAGGGGTCCATTGTGGGGAACCTTGCCAAGGATTTGGGACTCAGTGCCCAGGAACTAAGATATCGTAATTTAAATATTGTGTCTCTGGCTGAAAAGCAGTATTTTGATATCAATGCAGACACTGGAAACCTCTGTGTAAAAGATAGGATTGATCGAGAGGGAATATGTAGCAAAAATCTATTATGTTCTATTAATTTAGAAATTGTGGCAGAAAACCCTGGAAATGTGTTCCATGTTACAGTGGCAATCCAGGATGTTAATGATAATGCACCCCAATTCCTCAATGGCAATATCAACTTGGAGATCATTGAATCCACTTTACCAGGCACCAGATTTCTCCTTGGGAAAGCTCAAGATCCTGACATTGGGGTGAATTCTCTCCAGAACTACCAGCTAAGCTCTAATCAGTACTTCACATTAGAGGTTAGAGAGAGAAAAGATGGAAATAAATATGCAGAATTAGTACTGCAGAAACAACTTGACCGGGAAAATGAGGAGACTCTTCACTTAATCCTTACAGGCCTGGATGGGGGTGAGCCTAGAAAAACTGGGACTGTCCAGATATGGATTAATATCACTGATGCCAATGATAACCCACCTATTTTCATTCAAGAAATCTATAAGGTCAGTCTGCATGAAAGTACTCCTGTTGGGTCCATTGTGCTCCAGGTTACTGCCTCTGATAAAGATGAGGGTACAAATGCTCAAATTAGGTACCAGTTCAGCAACATACCAGCAATTGCCCAACAGAAATTCAGGCTGAACCCTGTAAATGGCACAATAGCTCTTATAGAGCTGCTGGACTTTGAAGAAATGGAAGACTATAGTATGACAGTTGCAGCAAAGGATGGCGGTGGATTAATGGCATACTGCAACATTGAAATAAGCGTTCTTGATGAGAATGATAATGTTCCAAAAGTGACATTTGCCTCTATGTCTAGTTCAGTTCCTGAAGATTCGCTCCCTGGAACTTTAATTGCTATGATCAATGTTAATGATAAAGATACTGGCAATAATGGAAAGGTTACTTGCTACTTACAAGATGATTTGCCCTTCAAGATACTTCCCTCATCTAATAATTACTACAAGCTCTTAACAGATGCTATCCTGGACAGGGAAAGGATTCCTGAATATAATATCACAATTATAGCCACTGACAAAGGAACCCCTCCTCTTTCCACACACAAAACTGTCTCCCTACAGATCTCTGATATCAACGACAATCCCCCTGCTTTTGAGAAATCTTCCTACAGCATCTACGTGCCAGAAAACAAACCTTCTGGTGCCTCCATTTTTACTATTAAAGCCTCCGACCCAGATGTGGGCCCAAATGCACGGATCACATACTCCATCCTCAGCAGCAACATTCAGGAACTTCCCATCTCTTCCTATATCTCCATTAACTCTGAGACTGGCACCATCTATGCCCAGAGGTCCTTTGACTATGAACAGTTCAGAGAGTTCCAGCTCCAGGTAAAGACCCAAGATGGAGGATCTCCCCCTCTCAGCAGCAATGCCACACTCAGGGTGTTTATTCTGGACTGCAATGATAACGCTCCTCAGATCCTCTCCCCTTCCCCAGAACCCAAGGGCTCTGCCTCGTTTGAGATGGTGCCTCGTTCTGCTGAGGAAGATTATCTAGTGACCAAGGTGGTGGCTGTGGATGCCGATTCTGGACACAACGCCTGGCTCTCCTACCACCTGGTCCAGGCCACTGAGCCCGCCCTCTTCGCCGTTGGTTCCCATACTGGGGAGATCAGGACAGCCAGGGCCTTTGTGGAGAGGGATGCTGTCAAACAGAGGCTGGTGGTTGTAGTGAAGGACAATGGGCAACCTCCCCTCTCAGCCACCGTCACCCTGAACCTGGTGTTTGCCGAGAACTTCCAGGAGGCCCTTCCGGAAATGAAAATGCAGGCAAGAGACTCCGACTCTCAGGCTGATCTCCAGTTCTATTTGGTGCTGGCCTTAGCCCTGATCTCCTTCTTGTTCCTCTTGAGCATCATTCTGGCCATTACGCTGAAGCTCCGGCAGTCAGGGAGCCCCAAATTCCTGCAGTGCTTTGGCCCTGTTTCCCATTCAAAGGCAGGTGCCATGTTCCCCCCAATTTTCAAGATGGGACTTTGCCTTATTCCTACCAGCTTTGCCTCTCCTCCGAGTCCAGGAGAAATGAATTTACTTTTCTGACCCCCAGTGTTCAGATTGCAGACAATCTTCTTTGTGGTGACAAATCTGAAGTGCGTCTCACAGACAGTGGAGGAAATTTAAATTCTCAGTTGGAAAATGCTGAAAAGGTATGGTTTTTCTAATAAAGTTTGCGTTACGCACATTGAAATATCAAGTTCAGAGGACAGATCCCAATGTCAATTACATTTTTAGACTCTTATTTGCTGGAAATAAATAGTGTGTATGGATCTTCAACTCAGCTGTCAACTTATGGCCACCCCATTAATTTCATAAGGTTTTCTTAGGAGAGGAATAACTTCCTCTGAAATATAGCTTGCTGCATCTAGTATCCATTGCTGGTCTCCTATCCAAGTACTAACCAGAGCTGACCTGCTCAGCTTCCAAGATCAGATGGGATCTGGTGCCTTTAAGGTATTTGGGCCCATACAAATAAATAGACCTTTAAATTAATCTGGAATCAGATTTGGGCACTCATGATGTTATTGCTCATACTTTGCACTTAATGTAAGATATTAAATGTTCATTTTTAGGCCAGTAATTTCCAGCCAATGGGCCTGTGTAGGTCTGTTGTACTCAGGAAACTACTACTGACAGGAGAGATATAAAACAACAACAACCCCATAAACCAATGATTGAGTATTACTATTTATACCAACCAAAATCTTACAGTATATTCTTAACAGCTACATATCAAACATAATATCTATATACATGTACAGAAAGAACTCACATATAAGGCTGTGAGACCACAATGTTATACGAAGAACTATTATTGGTTATAGGCAATCAACAGATAATATAGTACCAAAAAGCTATTTAGGTACAATAAGATTTAGATAGAATGATAGTGAGAGTTGATAGTATGTCTGTTGATTACTGACAATTGTCTGTATAGTTACTGATAACTTCAACACTCGTCTAGAATCAAACCCAAAAGTTATCCCACTTCTAAGCTCCAGTGAGAAGTACTACGATGATGATCAAGAGGTTTGTGGATGTGTTTATTTTAATATCCTGATTCTATTTCTTCAGTGTATGTATGTTCTATACTAAGGTACATATATGTTCTACAGTAGTGTCAATAACTATACTGAGGCCATTTCCTCACTAGGCTGTTATAGCACTATGATTCCACTTTCAGTCAGCCAGTCAGCCCCTCCCAAAACTGCAAACCCCAGGATTCCATAGGATGTTGAAAGTGGAATCATAGCGCTATAACAGCCTAGTGCGGAAATGGCTTAAGTGTGAATTTAAAGGATATTTCCTGTAGAACATTTACTCTACTGTAGGACATAAACTTTCACAGGAGTGATAGAATGATGATAGTCATAAAAACAAGCCGACAAACCTATTGATTATTTCATCCATATAATTACAGCACCTTTCATTGGAGTCTAAAAATGGGATAAATTGTGCTTTACTCAAGAGTATTGAAATTGTGAGGAATCAAACTGAGTGATAATCAAAAGGTTTTTGTTGTGGAACATTCAGTGGCTTATATTCAATATATAAATGTAGTATAGTATATGTAGTAAAGGTAGTATAGTAAATGTAGTATAAATGCCAGCTGCTACTACAAGCAATCTTTGGGACTGAGTAATAAAGGAGGATCCATACCATATTCATATCCACATCCATACTACATTCATTCAAGGAAAAACACAGGCTGATGAAGGCCAATCTGGTCAAAATATCTTGTTTAAAGATTTCAGGTACAGGGGGTACCATCAATTCTCACTATTATTAGATCTAAATATTATGTCTATCATTGTATCTAAATAGTCTTTTTGTACTACATTGTCCATTGATTGCCTATTACCAATAATATTTCTTTGTATAACATTGTGGTCTCAGAGCCTCAAATATGAGTTCTTTCTTTACATGTACATGGATATTATATTTGATATGTAGTTGTTAAGAATACACTGTAAGATTTTGGTTGGTACAAATAACAGTTTTCAATCATTGCTTTATATATACCGGTATGTGTGTGTGTGTGTGTGTGTGTGTGTGTGTGTGTATCCCGTGGGTTTTCTCAGTTCTAAGGGGGACGTTCTTCTAGTTTTTCTGGTTCTGTTGTACTCTGTTGCATTCTACCATTTGTGAGATTGGAAGTTTAATGCACTGGAACATATGAGATAGCTATCATGCCTCCTTGCTTTATCAAATTTTCTAGACAGTGTGTTCAGAGGTGCTGAAGCATAGTAGTTAGTTTCTTTTAAAAAAGTTTAGAAAGCAATAAAAATCATGACAGGCTGTTTACCTTTATTCTGTTCTTGACTGAATGCTGGTTATTATATTTTAGACAAAAGCTATGCCTACTGTCTCCCAGAGTGGTCTCAATTATTAGGGGTACTACCTCAAGTGGAAGATTGGCAGAAATGGCAGATTACATCATAGCACTCTGCTTTCCCACCACAATTGCCTTTACTTCTGATAGTGATGATAATCTGTGTGGCAAGAAATAAGCAGTAGTTTTGGATGAAACACTATACAAATTGTTAAAGAGAAATGGAGAAGTGTAGGTTCATGCATAAGGATACTCTGTTAGCACAGCTAATAAGAATAAAATATGCTGTTCTAAAGCACAATCTGTCCAAACACCCAGTGATCACAATATATCCAAATTTTAAAAAGTCGGTGTGGAATATGGAAAAGTTTGGATTTTTCCATTTATCTACAAATTGAGAGAAGTGCAAAAAATATTTGAAATTATTAGAAGTGAATTATAAAATGTGATTTAAAAGAATCTTCAGCTGCCAGATTTGACATTGTTGCAAATGATGATCACAGTCTACTTCCCCGTGTACTCATATAGACGGAGGGGTGGGCCAGAAAGCTGGACAAGCATTGACATTTTAGAGAAGAGGAGGAGTAAAATTGGATTAGGTAGGATAAAGCTGTGCTGTTACCCATGTGGCTTACTGTAGATCCATTGTAGTTTTGGGTGCATACTTTGATTCCGTTGTTATTCTTCTGGTATTTTTATTTCCCAAATGTTACAGTAATTTATTCTAGTTAGCCAACCCTCTGTCCCCGATCCACTTGGTTTAGTCAATTCTATTCAATTTGTTCTTAGTGGTTGCTGGTCAATCTTTTCATTTTCCTGAATAATATTTTTTTAATTTCTTCTCTTCCATTGTAAATATTTCCCATGATATGGCAGCAGTATTTTTACCATATACCTTGAACACACTTTGATAACACAGAATTCATAGGCAGTGGAATATCTTATCATAGATCCTTCATGACAGTGCCTACCCTTTACTCCCACTCTCAGCATCAAACCAGTGAAACCACCCCTGTTAACATCATGACTTCTCTGTAATGGCACATGGTTAAAATCAATAAATAGAAATAAGTTACTATAAATACATTTCACCAGTTGTAGCACAACCCAACAAACCTTATGAAGCTGTTTCTTTCTCCGTGTTGCCAATGGGTGGTAGTGTTTATGAATATCGACATACAAGTAATAACTGTCTGAAATTGAAAGGGTGCATAGAGCAAGCATAGGTTGCTTCTCTTATTCTAGAATATGTATGAAGGATAGAAATTTTGTGACATGACATCACTACCATCCAATACTCCATGCTTCTGCCTTAACAGAAAACTAATTTCATGCAATATGATTGCCTTTCTTCCTGCCATTCCAACTATTTCCATATGTGATACTATGGTAAGTTTTAAAGGAAACTAAAGATCTCTTGTGCAATGAATTCTATTAAAGGTCTCATTCACACTACACAGTTGTATCACTTTCATACCATGATTGCACCCTACAGAATTCTGAGATCTGTAGTTTTGTGAGGTGTTTGAAATCCTCTGGAAGAGAACTTTACTGCCTGATCAAAGTATAAATTCCAGAATTCCATAAGAGGCAGTCAACACAGTTAAAGTGCTATAATTGTGTAAGAGGAGAAAAAAACTGTTATGTATCCTATATTTAAAGGATTCTTAGTAGAGTTATCCATAACTCTTTCACAAAGACATCCAAGGAAAGATATTCTACAGTGTACCAGAGAATTTATTCCAGTTTCTTGTAATGTTCACCATAAATGATCATTCATAGTGGCTAAGTAGAAGAATGCTTGTTTTGTCTGAAAAATGTTCTGCCTCTGACATCTGCTGATAGACTTGGGAAGCATTTCTTCCTGAAACCCTGGAAAGGCCCTGCCACTGTTGTTGTTGAATGGTAGTGGGTCAGAGCATCACTGGCCTGGCCTTGTAGGAGGCAGCAGCTTCCTACCTTGTGTATCTATCTATCTATCTATCTATCTATCTATCTATCTATCTATCTATCTATTTTTTAACAATCATTCAATATTCACAAGTATCATAACAACTGTCCTCTAAATTTTTTCCATTCTATAAAAAAATACAAAATTGTAAATCTGTATATATATAAAAACATAATATATACAATTCTTCTATATTCCTCTACATTTCACTTAGTGTCAATATTTTTGTTATAAGGGTTTGCTTATCTATTTTCAAAAAATTTTACTATACAAAAGTTCTAATTTCATTGTCTACTTTATAACTGTACACTTTCCACTTCCATCCATCCTCTCGTTTTGGTTGACTGTCTTGTTTCCTACTGTTTCCTCTAAAATAGTATTACTGTGCTGTCCCGCCTGTTTAATATGTAATGTTTCAGTTTCATCATGTGTTCTGTATCTTTGCTTTATATTTGCTCCAAATCATTCCTTCTTTGTAATCATCATTCTTTAATTTTGTTACGCCCATTTTTGTTTCATATAATTCTGGATTGGTGCCATTTCTCTTTTGTTCTTACCCTGCATCCTGCCCCTGATAGCTATAATCAGGTCGTCCAATGTTATCAGTTCCATTAATTCGATCATCCATTCATCTATCTCAGGAACTACATTGTTCTTCCAATATTTAGCATATATTATTCTTGCTGCCATTACCATGTAAAGTATTACTCTCCAATGTTTCATAAATGCCTTATCTGTTTGGTGTAACATGTTTAACAGAAAGATCTCTGGAGATAGTGGGATATTTATCTGCAATATTTCAATGATTTTGTTATGGATCTTTTTCCAGTATTTTTTTGCTTTGGGGCAAGACTACCACATATGGAAGAAAATGCCATCTTCTTCCTGACATTTCCAACATTATTTTGTGTCTTGTATATTTTACTCAACTTTGCCAGATCTAGATACCATCTATACAGCATCTTCAAGTGGTTTTCTTTCAGATTCTGGGCAAGTGTGAATTTTTGCGTGTTTTCCCAGCCCCTTTCCCCAATGTTCCAGTTTAATTTCATGTCCTACATTGGATCATGGAGTCTTTAATGGTTTCTGTTTCCAACTCCCGATTCTAATTCTATATATTTGCAATGTTAAATATTCTGGCTTCTCAAAGATTGCTTTCTCAAACTCATTTGTTTGTTTGTTTATTTCGAAGCCTTCCAATTTTAAGTCCATTTTGAATCTTTCCTTCAGTTGGAGATGGAGAAACCATTGTACCTTGTGTATCTCTCAGGAGGTTGAACATATAGCCTGTTGTCAGTAGCTGGTGCTGAATTTTCTTTTCTTCTTCTTTTCTAGGTACTTTTAAATGTTTGGAAACTGAATCTCTATCTTATCTCCATCATTGTTTCCATAAACTAATGAAAGTAGTACGGTGCGTTCTTTTCTATAATTTACCTTCTAGTTCCTTTGTAATTTAGATAGATCTTCTGACCCAATTCCATTACTATTTTATTTAAATTATATTTAGGTTGAGAACCACTTATTTCAGCACAGCTGAATTTATTGTTGAGACCAAATCCCAGACAGGACTGGAACTGCATGTACTTCCTGAGTGAGGCTGTGGGTGCCACTTTTGAACATTCAGACTTGAGTAAACCAGCGAGAGAACACAGTCTGTATTAGATCAACTGGTACAGAGCAGGCAACTCTGAGAGATCATCAAACATGATCTGAGGTTGAACTGCTTAAGAAACATCAGGACAATTTTTCTGGAGTTGAATTCTTCTCCTTCCTCTCCCCTTTCTCCCATTTTGACAGCATTCATTCAAACATAAATTGTTTTAGTAACCAGATATCATTGAAGGAGAAATGTTAATAGAATGCTGCAAGAATGCTAATAGAATAAAATGCTAATAGAAATGCTGCAAGACAGCAAAATAAAACCAATCCTGTGTTTTATATTTGCTAGCATTTGGCAAAGCATCACAGAGCCAATCCATTACTGCATTTCTGTAGAAATTCAGAAAACTTCTTTGGTGGGAATTATCACAAAGGTTGTGGGACAGGATTCAACAGAATTCTCAATCCACTGAGTATGCATTGTTTTTCTCAAGGTAGGATTCAGTGTTTTGCTTTGAATTCTATCAGTGGGTATTTTCATACTACCAAAAGAGCAGGCAAAAATATCTGTGGCTAAGCAGATAAATGCCTAATAAATTTTAAGATTACAATTGGAGATACGCACAAAGTCGAAGTATAAATCATTGATACCAATGGCAATGCTCCTATTTTCCCATCAGGTAAAAAAAGAGCAACAGGAATCTGTGAGAATCCTTTTTCCCCCACTATAATGCTCACTATCCTGGTTATGCACAAGTTCACAAAAATCCAGGACCAGTTGCAATTTTTCTCTGTTTGCTCAAATGAAAATAAATAGTAATTGACAGGCAAGGTTAGTACTACAAAATTTTTTGGATTGTTAATAGGCAGATGTTCATCACCTGAGGTTCTTGGCATTTGAGGCAGGAGATGCCATCAGGACCAGTACAATGCAGATTAACATTATTGTCCTCATTGCTAATTCTGGTGCACCCATTGTTAAGCCAATGAAATAACAAACAGAGCACTGGGGAAAATATAATTATTGTGACTATTATGATTACATTAAAGTCTGAATGAAGGAATCAACCAAGAAATGGAACACTCATTCCTAAAAAAGAAGAGATCCCCAAATATTCCAACTGGATTCAAAGACTATGAGATATTACAGTTTATGACGTTTAGATTCAGGTCCTTAACTGGAGAAAAATGCTTTAATACTATTGTAAATACTACTGTAGTAATATTTTTTACTAATGACAAGGATAATGTTCCAGAACTCAGTAACTTCACTCATCAGTCCGTTCTTCTGCAAGAATCATAATATTCATTTTAAATGTGAAAGGTGAAGATTCAGCAGAGACACTGTAAGTCATTTTTTCCGTTCTAGCAATCTCCCCTTCCACTTAAAGAAATCATTGAGTATTGCAGTTTAGTAACAACAAAAGTATTAATCACTGAGGAGATAGGTTCCTACAATGTCACTGTCCATCATGAGACTCCCTTGTTTTCTGGTATAACTAATATCCTTATTACGATTTCTGACACTAATGATAAACTCTTTTTCACAGTCCTCTCACAATCTTTATGTTATAGCAAATAATCTAAGAGGTGTCTCCATCTTCTCATTCACAAAGCAAGGGGTCCGTCCAGAGAATGCCAATAGCCTTTTCCATTCTTGATGACCAGATGAGTGGCTTCTTTCTCTCCTTCTACCTCTCAGCTGGTATTATATATGCATTCAATTCATTTTACTATGAAGAGTTTCAGTAAATTATGTTCCTGGTCAAGGCCCAGGGTAGGGGCTCCTCACCACTCAGATTCAATGGCCCTTTCCGCACATGGGAAAGGAACCGCGCAAAAACGGGACTCACCGGACTTCTTCAGCGTCCGGGCGAGTCCATCGGGATGAGGAGCAGTGCGAGCTCATCGCTCCGCACTGCTCTGGTGTCCAAAATGGTGGCTTCTGGTTGGTGGAGGCTCTCCACCAACTGGAGAAGCTCACCAGCCTAAAGCCCGCCCCCGGCAGATCTGCAGGCATGCACTAGTGCGCGCCTGCAAATCTGCACCGGAGCGCGGTGATGGAGCGACACGGGGTCACGCGCTCTGTACTTTCAAGAGGTTTTTAAAAAGCACGCTACGCGACCAGTTCCGGTCGCTCCGGAGCAGACTGAGGTGTGGAACTACGAAAAGTAGCCCACCCCAGTCCACTCCACGATGCAGAAGACCTCCGTTGGAGGTCGCTCTGCAGCATTTTAATAGGCTGGTGCAGAAAGGGCCAATGTCTCAATGACTCTTTCAACCCTGGATCAGAATGATCAAATTCCAGAAATTCCATTGATGGCCCCTCACTCCTCAGAAATGGAGAATGTAAGGTAGTTTAAGGTCATTCAGATGGTGGTACTATAGGCAAATCCTGGATAGAATGCCCAGCAATCCTTCCAAATGATTAGCGCCTCAGAACCAGGGTTCTTCAGTCTTGAATTCCACACCAGAGAGATCAGATCAGCTTGGTTCTTTTTAGAGAAAGATGCCCTCAAGCAAAGGCTAGTGGCTTTGTCAAAGATCATGGCCATCTCAGTCATGTTCGCTATGGTGCTGGCTGACAGTATTCAAGATGTACTACTTGATCTATGCATTATCTGAGCTCCCACAGATCTTCAGTCTGATCTCCCCTTCCACCTGGTGATTGTAGTGACTTTTTTCTCTTTTCTGTTTTTCATCTTCTTTCTTGTGCATTTAGATGTCATATGTAGAAAAACTCTTGTCAAAACGTTTCACAATTCAAAGGTACTGATGGAGTCCCAGCTTTCCTCAGTCTGTAGTGATTTTCTCTGATTGTGACTACAGGAAGAACAATTTTCCTATACATAGTCTAGTCAGCAAACTTGTGACATAGAAGTACCTATCTCCCTTCAGAGGAGCTCTGTCATACCTCAGAGTTTTATTTCTTAAGCAAACCCCCATTAGGGCATTGCTTAAATCATTCAAAGCTGTATGCTTCCATTTATGATTTAAACTTCACATCCAAGCTTGGACTTAAGTGAGATTCACTAATGTTAAGGAAATGCTTTGATCTCTGCCACATTGGTATTCTTTGGTATTCTGTATGTCTCTTTAGTTAGCTAGATACTTCTTAACCTGTTAGTACCAAGTTTTCTTTCTTGATTAGAAAATATGCTGAATCATTGCTGTGAATAGCACATATGAAAACATCTACAGCTTTTGGGGAGAGTGGTCTAGGATGTTGCCCATTATTAGTTATTCCATTAAAACTGAGTACTCATATTGTTACATTACCATATACCCTATTTTATATAGTTTTTTTTAATTAAAAAAATCATTTAAAAGTGAAAATGTAATGAAAAGAACAGTCTCTTCAGAAGTTCAGTCAAAGCAAAATATTATATCTTTCAAGTGTTTTTTCTATGAGAAAATAGTATATGCGGAATATTTGTGGGGACACATACTGTAACAATCATTCAGTTTCTTCTAGCATCTATCAGGGACTAATAAAATATTATATTATGGTTTGTAAGTTAGTAATTTTGACCTGCTGTTTAGGTAAATACTTTGTACTGGGATGCACAGAAAAAGTAAAGGACAATAGAGGCAGTGCCTCCAGTTAATTAACAGAGCCAGTTTCCTGCAGTTCTCCAGTTGCATCTCACGGTGCCGCTGTTGGCCAATGAGGAGATCAGAGAGGGACCAGTGATCCACTGACTCTCTCTGCTGTTGGATTGCTCCACATCAGCTGCAAATAAGTGAAGCGATGTGTCTGCTGTAGCTAAGAAGAAAGCAACGTGATACAGGAAAATTAAGAAGAAAAAGGGAATCCTAGATTGCTGGGTTCTTCTGAAAATTTAACCTCATCTGTTGACCAAAGCAAGCAGGAAAATGAAGGCAGAAGTGGAAATTATTAAACCACTGAGAAGGCACAGTTTACTTTTCTTCTTATTGTCTTGTTTCTGCTGGGCAGTCTCAGACCCAATTCATTATTCCATCCCTGAGGAGATGGCAAAGGGATCTTTTGTGGGGAATCTTGCCAAAGATTTGGGACTCAGTGTCAGAGAACTGAGGAACAGAAACCTGCACATCCTTTCTGAAGGTAAAACATATTTCACTATCAATGGAGAAAATGGAAATTTCTATCTAAATGACAGAATAGATCGTGAAGGAATATGTGGGGAGAGCACAAACTGCCTCATTGATTTTGAGGCTGTGGTTGAAAATCCTTTGAATATTTTCCATATAAGTGTAGCAATCCAGGACATTAATGATAATGCTCCACAATTCTTAAAGGGCAATATCAGGCTTGAAATAGTGGAATCTACATTACCAGGTACCAGATTTATCATTGGAAAAGCTGAAGATCCTGACATAGGAAAGAATTCTCTCCAGAATTATGAATTAAGCTCAAATCAGTTTTTCATATTAGAGGTTAAAGATAGTCAAGATGGACATAAGTATGCAGAACTGGTGCTACAGAAACCACTTGACCGCGAAAGTGAGCACTCCCTCCAGTTGATTCTTACAGCCCTGGATGGGGGTGAACCCCAAAAAACTGGGACTGCACAGCTATGGATTAATGTTACTGATGCCAATGACAACCCACCCATCTTCTCACAAGATGTGTATAAGGTCAGTGTGCGTGAAAGTGCTACTGTTGGGTCTCCTCTGATCCAAGTTGTGGCCTCAGACAAAGATGATGGTATAAATGCTCAAATTGAATATCATTTCAGTAGTGTACCCACAACTGCCCAACAAAAATTCAGGCTAGAGCCACACAGTGGAAAAATTATCATTAAGGAAAATCTTGATTTCGAAGAAACAGAGAAATATACTATGGCAGTGGAAGCAAGAGATGGAGGGGGATTAGTGGCTCACTGCAAGATTGATGTAATAATACTGGATGAGAATGACAATGCCCCTGAGATAAATATTGCTTCCCTGTCTAGCCCAGTTCCTGAAGACTCTGTTCCTGGCACAGTAGTTGCTCTTATCAATGCAAAGGATAGAGACACTGGAGAAAATGGGAAAATCATATGTTCCTTACAAGGTAACTGGCCATTTAGAATGTTATCATCCTCTAAGAACTACTACAAGCTTCTCATAGATGGTCCTCTGGACAGAGAGAAGAAACCAGAGTATAACATAACAATCATTGCCACTGACAAAGGTACCCCACCTCTCTCCTCAAACAAAACCATCTCTCTCCAGATTTCAGATATCAATGACAACTCTCCGGCCTTTGAAGAAGAGGCCTACAATGTCTTCATGCCAGAGAATAATCCCTCAGGAGCCTCCATTTTCACAGTCAAAGCCTCCGATCCAGATTTGGACCGCAACGCACAGATCACTTACTCCATCCTCAACAGCAATATTGAGGATCTGCCTCTCTCCTCTTTTGTCTCCATTAACCCAGAGACTGGGACCATCTACGCACAGCGTTCCTTTGACTATGAGCAATTCAGGCAGTTCCAGATCCAAGTGAAAGCCCAGGATGGTGGCTCCCCCTCTCTCCTCAGCAATGCCACTGTGTCAGTTTTTATTTTGGATGAGAATGACAATCGTCCCCGGATTCTGTATCCTTTGCCACCTGCTGATGGCTCTGCCTTGTTTGAGGTGGTTCCTCACTCAGCTGAGCCAGGCTACCTCGTGACCAAGGTGGTGGCAGTAGATGCTGACGCGGGACACAATGCCTGGCTCTCCTACCAACTACTGCAGGCCGGTGAGCCTACACTCTTCACTATTGGGTCCCATACCGGAGAGATCAGGACATCGCGGGTCTTTGTGGAGAAAGATGTTGTCAAACACAAGCTGATCATCTTGGTTAAGGATAATGGAAAGTCGCCTCTCTCAGCCACTGTGATATTGAACCTTGTGGTTGCCGAGAACTTCCAAGAGGCACTTCCAGAAATGAGCAAGCAGCCCAGTGAGTCCGAGCAGCAGCCTGAGCTCCAGTTTTACTTGGTGCTGGCTTTAGCTTTGATCTCATTTTTGTTCCTCCTGTCAGTCATACTGGTCATTGTAATGAGACTTCGAAAATCCGGGCCTCCCAAATTATTCCAGTGCTTTGATCCTAATTCTTTTTCTAAGACACACATTGTATTTCCACCAAACTATGAAGAAGGAACTTTACCATATTCGTACCAACTCTGTTTATCCTCTGCTTTTAGGAAAGAGGAAATCTCTTTCCCGAACCCCAATATCCAGGCTGCAGAGAACTTGCTTGATGGTGATAATTCTCAGCTGGTACCTGTGGATAGTAACTGTGAGAATTTAAGTTCAGAAATGGCCACTGATGAGAAGGTAAGTTTTGCATGCAAAAACAGTAGCATCTACATCACGTCTTTCCTTGTTAGTGGTATGGTAAAAAATTACTTTAAAAGCATTTGACCTTCTACTTAGGCACTAGCTTTATTAAGCTGGAAAGTCCAACACCTAGGTATACTTGAAGGTCATGCCACTGACTGAGATGATGTCTTCATGCTTAATTAACATATCCTTGTATCCTCAGGCCTGATACTTAAGGTTTAATTTTCATTCAACTACTCTTCTCAGTGTGAAACTGATCTGACTATGTTATCCTAGCTGTAGAACAAACTGGGTTTCTCTAGTTTCATTGAGCAAAGCAAACAGAGAAATAGTGGGGATAATCCTTCAGAAGGAGGCAGGCTGTTAAGGGAATCTGTACTCCCATCCATCTGCTCCTCAAACCTACAGCAATTTTCCCTCTGGGGTTGAAAAGGGCACATCACAAGCCTTGAACTTTCTTTAAAAGCAGTATTTTCCAAGATGTACCTACAAAGTTCTTACACCTACAAAGGGATAATTTTATAGGAAAAATGTGTTACTCACAGTTGTGGACCTTCATAGATATATTGGGAATTGCTAGTTAAAAAAAATTAAACGGCAGAATGAACCCTACTTCTATTCAACAGGGCTGCTCATCCCCCTTCTGCAAAGTGGAAGGTGGAGGCAGGAAGGAAAGTTGTTGAACTGATTCTGCAGCTAAAAGCCAGCTATAGCAAGATAACCTGGCCCAAAGAAAATATTACATTGCATGGAAACTCCAAGAAGGAAAATCAAACAATATTACACACATTGTGTGAAGAAATCTGGAATATAAAGAGGGAATTAGTGCAGACAGGACAATTAGGACTTTGCATCACATACTTCATAAGTGAACCAGGCTTTACAGTAATGTGGAGACATCCTCATGCTGACTTGCCCCAGGTTCCTTCTTATCTATTTAGACTATTTCGTGGTAATGGGAGAGGCGCAGTAAACTGTTTGCTAGAAATATATGTAAACTGATGCTGCAATGTGGGGCAGGATGGAGTGTGCATTTTTTTAACGTTTCTGTGTTGTATGAAATTAATATAATTTGAAACTGTAAAACTTGTGTCTTATACTATAGATATGCCATATATGTTACACGGGGGTGGGGAAGAGAACTCAAAATATGTTAGATAGTGTTTAATTTCTGAAAGGAATGGTGTTGGTGCTCAAAAGATCAGAGAACCCACAAGGGATCATCTAAGGACAATGAGGCCTTTTGCTTAAATTTATTCAATAGTATCTCCTCATTCTGTAAGGACAGGCTTTTGAAACTGAGTTTCCAAAATGATTTTAATGTGAATTAGAGACGAGCTGTTCAGATTCTAAAAGGTTCAGTGGGTAAGCCCGACACAGTATCAGGGCAAGGAGCACATTAGAACCAGACCACACTATTTTCTATGCAATCCACCAAGGGCAAAAACATGAAAGCTGGCTGTAGTGGCTCCTTTGGGAAAGAAAATACTTTCCCATTTAAACAGATGTACTCTCTATTCTACATATTCTACATATTTTGTGTAGAGTGTTCTCATTCAGTCAAGATCAGTCCTAACAACTATTAAGGTATTACATAGTTTGTTGATTATGGTTGTTGTCTTCCATCGTTTTTATTCTTCTTTATATACCTACACCTGCAAAAAGACTTGTCTGAATCAATATCATTTCAAAATATTCTCTGATCTTTGAATGCTTTTGTGCAGATTTTTATTCGTGAACTGTCAAGGCAATATAGAAATAGAAATGTATAGAAATGTTTCGAAATACATGCTATTTGTAAGTTGTTCGCCGCCTCGATCCGTATGGAGAGGTGGGATACAAATAACTAAATAAATAATAATAATAATAATAATAGTGGAAGACACTGATGTTTTTAAAGTTCTTAATTACAGAAATTTAGAAATGCTCATCAGAAGTCTGTGAAACAGGTGTAAGCAAAAAGTCTTTAAGAGAGGGTCTGGTGAAAGTAGAAGGAAGAAGCAAAAATTTAATATTTGGATGTTTGGGGTATTTCATCAAGATAGCTCCTGTGGTATTTAGAGAAAGAGTCCAATATAAGATCACTCCCCAGATAACACAGTGGGACAAGTATGAAAATCTAATTGTGTCAGCTATCTTTGATGGATCTTTTTAGATTCCCTTCTCAATTCCTACCAGATAGTAAGTATGAAAACTAAGTGTGTCTGCTTTGCTCCAACTTCCATTTTTGAAGTGGAATATTTTGGTTTCTCAGTCTTGCGTACTTTACTACGAGCTGTCCAGAAGATGTGATGCAACAGTTCTGTATAGCAAGAAAAGCTGGCTTTTTTACAGGCATGAGGAACAGAAATAGAGGTGTGGTCCTGTAAGAAAGTGGTTCTCAACCTTTGGCCTTCCATAAATTTTGGACTTCCACTCCCAGATGTCCTGACTTAGCCATACTGGCTGGAGTTTGTAGGAGCTGAAGTCCAGAATAATGGAGGGGCAAAACACTGAGAAGGGTAGCATTATGTGCCTGTTTCTGCATAGATAATATAGAGTGGAGATAAAGGCAAAGATCTATAAACTGAGAAATACTTTTTATGATCAGCAGAGCCTTTGCATATGCATAGCTTTAAAGCTTCTTGTCACTCGTTGATAAATGTAGTCAAAATGTGACATGAAAATACTTAGAGGTACAAACTACAAACAGAAACATCAAGAAAACAAATATGTAAAAACTGAAATGATAGATTTTGTCTTATAGTATGATCCATGAAAAATGTAGTTGTATATCACTCATTAACAATTTGAAATAACTGATCATCACTGCAATGCTTAGTATGAAATAACTGTACTGCTTAACACGTCTGCATAGTTTTCCATCTGTATGTCCAACCGCTGGATCTTGAAGTCATGTCCGTATTAAATTGAGGAGGAAGTAAGAAATTTATCAAATGAAATCACAGGTTCAAAAAACCCAGACTTCCTGCCTATGCAGTTGCAATTGATAGAGGCTCTTGAGTGTTGCTATTCACCAACCAGGCACACAGATCCACCCCACCTAGCTGCAGTGTTCCTACAACAGCAAAGCAGCTTGAAATTTAGCAAGCTAAGAAACAAAATCACCCAATCTGGTCAAAGATGATGCTATTTGTCTCTTCGTTCAACTGAAATGCAACAACAACAATAAAAAATCTGTAGCACAGAATCGAGAATGCTTCGTCACATCACAAGTACAGCAATGAAAGACAGCTCTAAAACCATAAGGGAAGGTTTTTGCTTCATGATGGTTGTTATTTGACAAGTTCTTTCTGGATATATTCATTCAGTTCCTCCAGACCGACAGAAAAGATCTCTCATGACCAACACTGAAGAAGTGATGGGATTTGATGCAAAAGTCCTTTTATAGAGAAGAGTGCACACTGTTTCCTATGGAAGTCTCAGAATCTTCCTTTGAATTTCAAAAGTAGCCATTTTCACAACATAAAATTGGAGATCTCTGCCAAACAGAGAAGTGTATGGTGAATTTTGACACCATAGATGAAACCCAATTAATATATATGTGGGGGGGGGGAGTAGAAAGAACCCCCTTGGTGAGCTGATAATAAAAATCACTAGGACTGAAGCAATAGATTCATACCATATGAGGCACAAGGACTCAACTTAGGAATCAATTTTCTTGAGTACTAGAGTCAGGAGAAATAGTTATTTTTTTCTTGGATATTCTATATTAATGCGACAAAGGCCCTTTCCGCACCAGGCTATTAAAATGGCGCGGAGCAACTTCTGACGGAGGTCTTCTGCACCATGGAATGGACTGGGTCGGACTACTTTTCGTAGTTCTGCACCTCAGTCCGCTCCAGAGCGACCAGAACTGGTTGTGCAGCGTGCTTTTTAAAAACCTCTTTTAAGAAGTTTTTCAAAAGCATGGAGCGTGCGACCCCGTGTCGCTCCGTCACCACGCTCCAGTGCAGATTTGGAGGCGCACACTAGTGCGCGCCTATAGATCTGCCGGGGGCGGGCTTTAGGCTGGTGAGCTTCTCCAGTTGGGGGAGAGACTCCACCAACCAGAAGCTGCCATTTTGGGTGCTGGAGCAGTGTGGAGCGACGAGCTCACACTGCTCCTCGTCCCAACGGACTCAATCAGGTGGAAAAGAAATCTGGTGAGTCCCATTTCTGGATTCACGCCCCACGTGTGGAAAGGGCCAATGTCTCTCAACAGTGAAGAAGCAACTGCTGAACTGACAACATATGGCAAAGACACCAAGGAATTCCAGCAGTGCAGACGTTCAAAGTGCATTTCTTGATATATACAAAAAATGTTTTTATAACAAGTTTCCTTCTATAATAAGCTATTAAAATGGGACCTACAAAATCCCAAGTGGTTACTGTAAAAACTACTGACTTGGACAAAGGAACGTGCAAAGTCATTCAGAAAACACTCCAAAGTATTTCAGAGTATTCCAAATAGTTCATCAGCTTTCAATCAAAGCAATACGTTTTGTGGGAAGCTTGGACTATGAGAAGTCTATGCATTATGAAACTGAAATCCAGACGCAAGATGACATGTTTGATATATCTGCCTGACATATCAAGAAATGTCACTGTTTCTGATGTGTGTAAGCATGATCCCAAATTAACCATGGCTTTTCTTCTTGGTTCACTGTCAGAAGACTCTTCAACAGAATGAAGTGCAGCCCTCTTAAAATGTGCAAGACTGAGAATCAGGAGACTGTGAGGAAACCATGTGGCCAGTTTGCAACAACCATTCCTTTCAACTGATGGAATCACTTGATTCTTATAGTATATTGCTTGGTGGAGACCTTGATAGGAAGAACATGGCTGCACGCTCCATTACCATCACATTTGGAGACCAAGGAACTCCATAACTTTCTTCATCGACCATTATCCATCATCAATTTTTAAGTTACTTATTTAACAGAAACATACAACATACAACAATAAAAACAACACAAAAAACTAAAAACAAGTTCAATGCAAATAGGGAAAAACATGCCTCACAATACCATAAAATAACTACAAGAAAAAAAACTATCAAATAACTACAAAACACTACAAATAACTAAAAATTGGTTTTCGCCCCTGTTGCAAACAACTCATATTAGTCAAGCAATTATACCTAACTAGTAAATCCTTCATTCCCATTCTTAACTTAATCTTATCAACTTATTTTATAGTCACTTATCAACTTATTCTATATTCTAGATTAGTTCAAACTAATAATCAACAAGCAATCAGCAAATAATAATAATAAGCAATCAAGAAGAGATAATAATCCTCCAAGTTAATTACCCAATAAATATCAATTATAATTATTTATCATCTTAGTTTTCACTTACTTATTTCATTCACAAACACATAAGTCATTCTTAACTTATTCCATATTCTATCTAAACTATTCTTATTTTATTTTTGTATATTCTATATTGGTAGATAGTATAATTAATATATTGATAATAGTATATTAGTATATTAATAATCAATCATGTAGGAAATAATCTTATTATACTTCTCATGCAGTAGTAGATATTTAAACTTTAAAATTTAAGGTTAAAAAAACCTTTCACCATATCGCTCTCATTCTTTGCTAAATAATCAATCAATTATCCAACATTAATAAGTCCTTTTTCCCCCTTTTCATCAGCATCCTCCTGATTCTTACAAATCCCTTTCTTCATCACAATCTTTCTTTCTTTCTTTCTTTTTCTTTCTTTCTTTCTTTCTTTCTGTCCTTCCTTCCTTCTTCTTTCATCATCAAATATGAGATATAATTACCCTCCATTTTCCCACAATCATCAGTGACTCTTTCTTCAGGAGGAACAATGAAAGATATACCTCTGTCTTCTTAAATAAGGCAATGATCCCAACTGTGAACAGAACACAACAATAATTTGTTCTATTCACACAAGTCATATATCTTATTTAGATTAGTCTAAGAAATCATGTGGATTTCTCTTTGCATTGATGGCTTTGCTGAGGTAGAGATGACTCCTCACTTCTCTCAATCAGGTTATCTGATCACTGAGGTGGTGGCAATGGATGCAGGTTATGTCTCTGTTTGGACAAATGGATGTTGCATGCAGGAATCTGTCTCAGTCTTGCTCTCAGAAATTCTTCTGTCATCTCAAGAAGCAGCTGAAAAGATGGAGCAAGATCTGAGTTCTGTTCTCATCTGTTCCTTTCTTCCCACTACAGATTTTGTCTTAACTGTGCGCAAACAATCCAAGCTACAGCACATAAACACAGTTGGATTGGGATTTCAGTGGATAATCTGATAGATTAATAAAATGTTTCACACCTAAACTACTCTTTGTAAACATTCTTATTTCATTGAGAATATCAGATGCGCTGCAGTTTAATTTAGAAGGATAAACCATCATCAAAAGTAATTTGTGACAAACCAAGAAAAGACAATAAAACAGAGAAAATATAGATACATTCAGGTAGGAGTTTCAGTTTGGGAAAACTGTTGCTCAATTTCAAAAAAAAATTAGGTTCATAAATCCTGAGAATGTGAATTGAGATACTGAAAGAACATTCAGTTCAGTTGTACATTTATTGGCCAATTTTAATAGTATATTATTTCAAACCATTATTTTGTAAATAAGCCTTTAGCTAGTATTTTGCTATAGGAGCCTGTTCACGAACCTGTTCCCTATCCTTAGCTTATGTACACAAAATGAGTTACAAGGCTAAAAAACCAAAAAAAACCCCAAACCCTGATGGATGTACTGCAGAATGTACATGCCAGATCATGGGAAATCAAGTCCTTCGGATTCAGAAATTCTAAAAAAATAAAACCTCTCAAACATGTGCCCTATGATAATGATTTTTTCCATATGCTTACCCACTCTTATAAATATATATTTATTTAAACAGATTTCTTCTTCTTCTTCTATTTATTTAGTTAAAATACAATATGTACACATTTGAAAGAATAACTCTGTATACACACTCTATCCATGTGCAAAACTTTGCTGCTCAGCCAATCTATTAGGATGTTGATCCAGTAAATGCAGTTTTCCAGCTGAGACTCAGAGTGCCGCTGTTGGCCAATGTGGGAGAAGGAGAGAAAGAAGGGATCCATTCACTTTTCCAGTGATCATGCCACAAATACTGAGTCGAGTTCTGCGCATCTGATGTGAGACAGAATCAAGAGACAAGAGGAGAGCATCCAATCAAAAACAGAGTTATCCCTACTAAAAAGAGTATCAAAGAGTGATGCCTGTTCATTATAACCACTTCTTGCAGCAGGAAAGAATCTTGAAAACATGAATCAGCAAAAGAGAAAGGATGCAAACAAAGCAACGGAGGAAATGAAAACCATGTTGAGATGGAGCAGCCAGCCATTCAGGCGGCAAGTACAGCTTTCCTTGTTTATCTCTTTGTTCTGCCTGGCTTTCTCAGAAGAGATTTCGTATTCAATTCCTGAGGAAAAGGAGAAGGGCTCTCTTGTGGGAACTCTTGCTAAGGATTTGGGTCTGAACAAGAGAGACTTGGCAAAGAGAAAGCTCCGTCTTGTCTCTGTAGCCAGTGCACAATACTTTGCTGTGAATGGGGAAAATGGAGATTTCTATGTAAATGATAGAATAGATCAGAAGAGATATGTGGAAAATCTCCACATTGTGTCCTTAACTTTGAAATTGTGGTTGAAAATCCTTTGAACGTTTTTCATATAAGTGTCACCATAGAAGATATTAATGATAATACACCTCGATTTTTAAAAGATGATATCAGGCTGGAAATAATTGAATCCAGTCCAATTGGAACCATATTTCCTCTTGGAAGTGCTGAAGATCCTGATGTTGGGATAAATTCTCTTCGGAATTACCAACTGAGTCCTAATCAGTACTTTACTCTGGATGTCAAAGAAAGTCTTGATGGAAATAAATACCCAATTTTAATACAAAGAAAACCACTGGATCGGGAAACTCAGCATAGCCTCCATTTAATCCTTACAGGGCTGGATGGAGGTGAACCATTTAAAACTGGAACAGCCCAAATATGGATTAGTGTTATTGATGCCAATGATAATCCACCCGTTTTCACTCAGGAAGTCTATAGGGCCAGCATAAAGGAGACCGTGCCCAAAAGATCGTTGGTGACACAGGTGAAAGCCACTGATGCAGATGAAGGTTCTTATGGACAGATCAGCTACAGTTTTAGCAATATCCCTGCTAAAGCAAGCCTGAAATTTAGCCTGGATCCAGAAAGTGGGATTATTTCAGTTAGAGAGGGTTTGGACTTTGAAGAATCTACAAGCTATATGATGTTAGTGGAAGCCAAGGACGGTGGTGGACTCTCAGCACACTGTAAAGTTGAAATTGATGTTCTTGATGAAAATGACAATGCTCCAGAGATTTTGCTAACATCTTTATTTAGTCCCATTCCTGAGAACTCTCTACTAGGAACTGTGATTGCTTTGATCAATGTGGCTGATAGAGATGAAGGAGAAAGTGGGAAAACTGATTGCTACATACAAAGTAATTTGCCTTTTAAAATTCTGTCCTCATCTAATAGTTACTACAAACTGCTTACAGATGGTCCCCTAGACAGAGAAAAAATCTCAGAATATAATATCACAATCACAGCCACTGATAAAGGTACCCCACCTCTTCTCACACATAAAAGCATCATAGTGCACATTTCAGATGTCAATGATAATTCTCCAGCTTTTGAAGAATCAACCTACCATATCTTTGTGCCAGAAAACAATCCATCAGGAGCTTCCATTTACACAATCAAAGCCTCTGACTCAGATTTGGGCCACAATGCACAAATCACTTACTCCATTCTCAGCAGCAACATTGAAGAGCTACCTCTCTCCTCTTATGTCTCCATTAACTCTGAGACTGGGACAATCTACGCACAGCGTTCCTTTGACTATGAGCAATTCAGGGAGTTCCAGATTCATGTGAAGGCCCGGGATGATGGGTCCCCTTCTCTCAGCAGCAATGTCACATTGAAGGTGTTCATTTTGGATGAGAATGATAATTGTCCTCGGATTCTGTATCCTTTACTAGAAGCTGATGGTTCAGCCTTATTTGAGATGTTGCCTCGGTCTTCTGAATTAGGCTCTTTGGTGACCAAAGTGGTGGCAGTGGATGCTGATTCTGGGCACAATGCCTGGCTATCCTATCAACAGCTACAGGCTATGGAGCCAACACTTTTCACCATTGGGCTCCATACTGGAGAGGTCAAGACAGCACGGGCCTTTGTGGAAAAAGATGCTGTGAAGCAAAAGCTGGTAATTTTAGTGAAGGATAATGGAAATCCTCCTCTTTCAGCCACTGTAACTCTGAATCTGGTGTTTGCTGAGAACTTCCAAGAGGCACTTCCAGAAATAAACAAACTATCCAGTGACTCAGAATATCAGTCTGATATAAATACCATTTTGATAATAGCTTTAGCTTTAGTCTCATTTCTCTTCCTTTTTACTACCATAGCTGTTTTAATACTGAAATGTTGGAGACAGAGAAGTCCAGCAGCGTTGGGGTCCTACCATACTGAATTATATTCTAGCCTGGGACACAAATTTTCCTGCAATTACAATAATGGGACGTTGCCACTCCCATATTCCTACGAAGTATGCATAGCCTCCAAATCACATCCCAATGAATTTGCCTTTCTGAAACCAAACCAGTTGGTAGTCACAGAGAACCCCATTGCAACAGATGATTCTGGAATTGGAACTGAGTCTCTGGGTGAAAATCTCAGCTGTGATAGCAACACTCAGGTGAGAATAAGACCTAGCTTTGTTTTTCAAACTGCATAGTTATAATATTTCCCTTGCTTGCTTGTTCAGAATGGTGGAGGAGGCGGAACAGGACATTGTGGCACTGACATCCACACTTTATCTACATTTGGAAACCACTAAATTAATAGATTTCATTTTTTTAAACAGATGAATGTTGATATTTTTATAGCAGATAATATAGTCTTCTGCATGTATACCGCATGAATATTTGCAAACACTGTGGAAGGTATTCCTAGACAACTTTCTGGTTTTACTAGAAACTGGTAACTTTGAACTTTGATTCTTGGCAGCAGAATTGGAGATCTGTTCCTGAATTCTTTGCTTTTCACAGGAAAACAGGGAAACCATCTTCTAAGTAACTAACTTCCTGAGTGCTGTAGATTGGTTTTGTCTGCCCTCTGTTGGTCAGATCTTATACTACAGTCCAGAGTTTAGTAGTCGTCCCAGGGGTTTGCTTAAGCAAATTACATTCTGTTTAGTTTTGTTATAACAGATAACAACTTCATAATGTTTAGTATAACAAAATTAGCTTTACATTTCTCTAATTTTAAATTTCTAATCCTGTGTAATTACCTCATGTTTAGCAAATAGCACTGTGGCAGTGGTGATCCACATCAGGAAACTGACCGGAGCAAAAACTGAAATGACCTGTTCTCCCTGCCAAAATCCAGTCTGGATTGAGAAGGCTTTCTCAGAGCTGTTATTCTTAAACATGATCCAAACTCTGAACTGACAGTTGTGTGATTGTATTTTGACCTTTCCTATATTTGATAGAATTCAGCAGGTAAACAGACAGACCTGGGACTGAGATCCACCACTCTGCCATCTAGCATCAACACAGAATCACAGAAACAGAGAATAATTCAGTTGGAAGGAACTGACAGGCCCATCTAGCCCACCCCTTTGCCAGGCAGGAATCTACAGCCAAAGTACTCCTGAGAGACAGACATCCAACCTCTCTTTAAAGAGAGTCACCTTCCAAAATAGTTTGTTACATTGTCAAATAGCTCTTACTGGCAGGAAATTCTTCCACATGTTTAGGTGGAATCGTTTTTCTTGCCATTGAATCCATTACTTTAAGTCTTACTCTCTGGACCAGGAGAAAATAAGTTCATCTTCTGCATGACATCCTTTCAAACAATTTAAAGATGACTATCATGTCATCTCTCGTCTTCTGTCCTCCATGCTAAGCATGTCCAGCTCCCCAAGCTGTCTCTCATAGGGCCTGCTTTCCATTTACCAACTTAATTCTTCTCCTCTGAACACATTACAGCTTCTCAATAACCTTCTTGAATTATGGTGCCAGATCTGGTCACAGTATTCCAGATGAGGTCTGACCAAAGTGGAATAGAATGGCACCCTTACATCCCTTGATATGGACACTATACTTCTGTTGATACAGCTTAGACTGGCATTGAGTTTTTGGCACCACATCACACTGTTGATTCATACTTATTGTATAGTCTACTAATATCCCTAAAGCCTTTCACGTGTACTGTTGTCAAGCTAGGTGTCACTTGTCCCACATTTGTGTTTTTTACTTTTCGTGCCTCAATTTACCCCTGCTAAAATTCACTTTGTTAGTTTTGGCCAATATGTTAAGAATATTTTATATCCTAATTATATCCTCTAGGATATTAGATACATGATAGTGAATGTGGAACTGACTGTTGCACAGGATGCTGTACCATATCTATATTGCCTAAATAATATGGCTGTTAAGGGTGTGGCTCTTAACAACATAGGTTTCCTGGCATTTTGGAGTGTGAATGATAATTAAAGCCTTTAATACAATATACTGAATGAAAGATAGTGGTGGCTCTTACTTTTATTATAGTACATTTAGCACAAGGCAGAGTTCCATGAATCTTTTATAGGAACTGTGGAAGAAAGATGGCATTAAAAGCTAGACGACTTGGACTAGGAGAGCACAGAACATTTTTTTAAATACTAGTTTTAACTGGGACTGGAGGTCAAAAGGATTATTTTCTATCACGCAGAGATATTTTAATATATACAGTCATCCCTCCACATTTGCTAGGGTTAGGGGCACAAGACACCCCCACTCGCTGTGAGAGTGGGAAAAACTGTGAAGAACTCTAGGCCCTGTCAAACCATATTTAACACACAAAAAAGTATGATCACCAAATTCAACCCATTCCTTTGAGACATCAGAGTTCCTTCACAAGGCAGAAGTGAGTGGCTAGTGGGGCTTACTGCCACCTCCACTGCTGCCCCACACCATGTTTAATAGGGACTTACAAGCCTCATTCACAGTTTCTCAGTCTCACAAGGCTTGCAGTCCCTATTAAAAATGAGACAGGGAGGCAGCAGAGGTGACAGCAAATAATCCATGAATAATCAAATCCACAAAAGTAAAACCCACAAATATGGAGGGCTGACTGTATTTTAAATACATTTCTTTCAGTAAAGAGATAAATGACACATTATTTCAATATGAAATGCAAATTGTTCATTTGCACACAGGAAATGGCAGCATCAATGAAAGAACTGTAGAACTTGAAGTTCTGGCGCTTGATTGCACACATGAAAGGTCTAACATTCAGTCCTGTCTACAATAACAAGATTTGATCTTCTAGATTTGATCTTCTAGATTGGTAGTGGCGCGATGGGGAGATGGAAGGAACATAAACGTTCTTCATTTATTTTAATGACTGCATGGCAGTGAAAGTTGTAGTGCATGCAATGAGGGGACAAAGATATTCTGCACCTCCTGCTTTAACAGAAGAAAATTTATCTGTGTCTGTCTAGAGAGTCACAGTGCCAAGAATTTGAAACCCAATGTATGAAACATAGCATGCGTGCTAAAGGGAACCTAGGATTATGCCTCTAGAGATTATTTATTATTTAGAATGGATTTACTAATTTCAATTAACTTTGGTCTGGTGAAGCCTGCAGTGGCATCTTCAGTCACTAGGTGAGAGACTTCCCTAAACATTACATGGTCTTGCACTTGGTACAATGTGAAACTGGATAGTGAAATCATTTAAGGGGCACTATTATAGGATTGCACACATACACACAGTGTGGAATATTGCTCCTCGAGGGCTTGAAGTGAGTAGACCCCTCCTTCAGCAGGTGCTAGGAGTCCATGGCTTCACCCAGATATAGAAAGCACAGTTTGTCCAGCTTTGAGAGATGTGTGACGTTGCTTGAAAACACTGCTGTAAGGGCAATGATAGAAACTAACTGAATCAGTTAACATCAATTAAGTTGGATGTTTTCTAACAAAAGGGGAAACATAATTATACTTATAGGTTGTTGTGGGTTTTCCGGGCTTTGAGGCCATGTTCTATTAGTATTTGCTCCTGAAGTTTTGTCTGCATCTGTGGCTGGCATCTTCAGAGGATCTGGTGGCATGGAAGTGAGACAGAGTATACATACGTGTGTAGTCCCTGTGAGGGAGGAAGCAATTTGCATATGTTACAGTTGGCCTGCGTGATGGCCTATTGTTCAATGGGATATCCCTCACCCAGGGACTACACAACTTTGTATACTCTGTCTTACTTCCATGCCACCAGATCCTCTGAAGATGCCAGCTATAAATGCAGGCGAAACATCAGGAGCAAATACTAATAGAACACAGCCTCAAAGCCTGGAAAACCCACAACAACCTATGGATTCCGGCTATGAAAGCCTTCGACTTTACATAATTATATTTGGTTTAAAACTAAAATGATTGACTTAAGTTGGAATTTCAGCACAAACCTAATTCCAGAATTAAAATATTTATTTAAGTATATTGTGCTATAGGCCATGTTTCAGCAGAAGGAAGTGGCAAAACCACCTCTGAGTATTCCTTGCCTAAGAAAACCCTATGAAATTTGTGTGGTTGTTACATGTCAACAAGCAAGTCAAAGGCACATACACACATATGTTAGAAGTAATACAAGTAGTAAAGACAGCTTGGTCTTATTTGCATCCAGGTGGTTTCCCTGGGTTTTACTCCAGACAACACACAGAGGCTCCTCATCTGTCCCAGCAAACTGGTTTTTGAAGCTTTTAATCCTGGGATATTTGCTGGGATCCTCAGGGGAATAAGTAAACAAAAGAAAGGAGCAGGCTAAAGAGATGAATTCATAAGGGAGGGAGAAAGGGAAAGCAAGAGAAGCAATTTTGTGCAGTGGGTGAGTAAAAGGATTTTTGAAAAATTTAGGCAGCTGTTTCTTCCAACCCCAAGTTCAACCAACACAGGGACAAAAGTGGCACTGGGAAAGAATAAAATAATGGGCGGTATTTTTCAGAATTGTTCTGGTAATGCTTTTAGGCTATTTCCACACTGGACTGTTATAATGCTATTATTCCACTTTACTGAGGCCAAAGAACTCTCTGGCTGAGAATTCTAAAGCCCCCCCCTCTAAACTGCAAACCCCAAGATTCCACGGGATGTTGAAATAGCACTATAACAATCTAGTGTGGAAATGGTGTTAGAGTAGGCATTTAACTTAAATTTAAATGGCAATTTCACACAAACATAATAATTATATTTCCTTCTTCTAATGTAAATTTTAAATGTATTAATTGATAACTAAATATATCATATCTTTTCTACTAGCATTCCTGTATCTGTATGCAGAAAAAAAGAAAAGCCAGGTACTTTACTTAGTATTCCATACAAGCCAATGGGTACCAGGATTGATAAACTAAGTTTCCTCTTCCTTTTCTGGAGCAGGACTAGCTCCTTCATCACCTCTCTCCCCTCCAGGCCAGAAAAATCTCTCAAACTACAACTACATCCAGAATCTAATGAGAATCCTCTTCCCCAGGTGCATGGAGGGGGGCATTATATGCACTGTGACAAGACGATATGTTCTCTCTTCAATGTGGTGTGAGTGGACTGGGCGTTCCATTCAAGCCTTCTTGAAGAGGAAAGCATTCTTTCCTTACTTTTCCGGGTGGTGTACTAGAGTTTGGAAAGGCAAGGAATCTGAAGTAATATTAAGTGGTGTTGGCTCAAAATTTTGCTTTGACCCTTGAGCAGGATCCAACAGGAAGGCTTCCTCCTTGGCCATCTCTGGTCTTTCTGTATTCATTTACCAGCCAGCCAACCACTAACTGATTCTTCAGGTACTCTGATCGGCTGGTTCTTTTTTCCCTCAAATCTGCTTGGCAAAATCACTGTCTAATCAGGTTCCATGTGAGACTTCCAAATGATAATCACATTTGTTGGCCGGCTGCTCCCTGATACAAACAAAGGTACCCTCACCCATTAGTCTTTTTGAAATGTACATCCTCTCATAGCAACCATAATTTCAAGAAGGCAGCTAGAACTGTCTTACACCTACAGTGCTCTGCTACACAGTAATCTACTCAGTTTTGTTATACCTTCTCTTGCTTACAGAACACACTGCAAAATACAAGCCAAAGGTAAAATTTCTGTCTTTCTATAGTCACAGAGAACAGGAGAAACACCTTAGGTGTCGAAATGTTTTGACTGCTCTTAGAATCATAGGCCATTTCCACACGAGACTGTTATCGCGCTATGAGTCCAATTTCAACATCCTATGGAATCCTGGGGTTTGCAGTTTCGGGAGGGGCCAACCAGCTCCTCCCGAAACTGCAAACCCCAGGATTCCATAGGATGTTGAAAGTGGAATCATAGCGCTATAACAGTCTTGTGCGGAAATGGCCATAGACTCTTAGAGTTTTAAAGGGCTACAATGGACATCTAGTCCAACCTCCTGCCATGCAGGAACACAAAACTACAGCACTCCTGAAAGATGACCATCCAGCCTTTGTTTAAGGACTTCCAAAGAAGGAGAGTCCACCATCTCCAGGGGCTGACGATTCCACTGCTACATAAGTCTTACGGTAGAGAATTTCTTTCTAATGTTTAATTGAAATCTCTTCTCTTGTAATTTGAATCCATTGATTCTTGTTCTAGTCTCTCTAGCAGCAGAAAACAAGCTTGCTCTGTCTTCTATATGACATCCCTTCAGATATTTAAAGTTGGCCATTAGTCTTTTCTTCTCCCAGATAAACATATCTGTCTCCCTAAGTCATTCCTCATAAGGCTTGGTTTCCAGAACTTTGATCATCCTGGCCACCCATCTCTGGACCTGGATACTATGCATTTTGACAGAGGCCATGGGAGATTTTGCTGATCTGCCATGGACAACAAATTCTTTGTGCTAGCCCTCCTTGGAGACTGATTGTCAACATCAACATTTCTCCAGGAATCTGGTCTGTGCTGAATTCACCATCACCTCCCCATGTTGTTCTTTGCTTTACATTGTGCTGATCATCATTTATCTCATTTTATTTGTTACATCTAATATATAAAAGTCAAAAATTGTTTGTCCGTGTCAGGCAAAGACATCATATGATTGACTGCTTAAGAAGATTCTATGGAATCCTGGGGATTGCAGTTTAGGGAGGGGCCTTTGGAATTCTCAGCTAGAGAGCTCTGGGGCCTCAGGCCGGTTGCTGTGGAGATGATGCCTAGTAGCAAGGAGGAGGGCAGTGCATTCCCTCAGGAACCCAACCTCTGCATGTTAATAATTCTAACTATAGATTGGATTGGGGAATAGGGGGAAAGGTAACAGGTACTGGACAAGACAGTTTGGGGAATTAGAGACACAGGATCTCAAATCTTTCTAACAAGTATTACCTATGAGAAAATGCCAGGTATATATGCTGGTATGTTATATTTTTTAAGTATAAGCCATCTTGTCAGAATCAAAATATAACATATAATTTTTGTAAGAACAGCATCTGATTCTTAAAATCAGAAAGAATTTGGGAATTAGTTGGCATGTGGCAGCCATTCATGCACTGTAAAGTATGATTGAGGAGCATCCATATATACAATGAAGCTTGACTTTCTTTTGGGATGCATGTACTGATTTGACATCCACTTGATCAGAATGCATGTGTGTCTTTAGAGCAGAGCAGAGTGTGGCCTGCGGATCATCTGATTAAAAAAAAAAATAGTGCAAAGGTCCCCTGTGTCCTCCTGGGAGTTGTAGGAGATAATTTTGCCATGTTTTGGGAGGGCTCTGGCCTATTTCAGGGGGCTTTTTCCTAAACTAGGAATGACTTCTGATCATAGCTTGTTTGGAAACAGACCCCAAACATTGGAACTTAGCAAATGGAGGTGGGGGTTCAAATAGATTTGGGGAAAGCATGCAGTGAAGTGTGGTCATCCCAGATCTGGCATGGTATATATGCAGTCCCTAGAATTAGGGAGGTTCCCCACCCCTGTTTTAGTTCCCACACCTGCTTAAGCCTAAAATCCTATATATAAAATTCCCACACCTGCTTAAGCCTAAAATCCTATATATAATTCAGTGGGCTAAGTCCTATAGAGAGCCAGTGTGGTGTAGTGGTTTGAACATTGACCTATAAACCTAGAGACCACTGTTTAGTTCCCTACTTGGCCCTGGAAACCCACTGAGTGACCTTGGGCACATCACATGCTCTCAGCCCCCAAAAAACACATAATAGGGTCATCTTAAGGTCGCCATAAGTCCGAAATGACTTGAACACACACAACAACAAGTCCTATAGAATTCAGTCTGGATTAACTTTTGAGCAAAATATATACTAGATGGCAACACAGAGGGGTTATCATACTAAGGCTAAAATTTAGTATGGCTTAGTTTCTTTGATTTTGTGAAACAGTAATCCCTATCAGCTGTATTTACTGTAGATAATGAGCTTGGACAAAATACAAAATACTACCTTTCTGGTTTTGTTCCTGGTACACTAGAGAAACTTTGAACTCCCTGCTCCTGGAGGTGGGAATGGAAGATAGCTCCACAGTAATCTGTATTTTGCTCCAAGAATTTTTTACACTTATTTATTACTGGTAAAGATGACTGTGGGTCATCTTAAAACAAACAAAAAAAAACCACACAGGTACAGTGTCCTTAAGATCATCCTCTATATCGGAGGACTGGGGAACTGCTAGTAATTTTTTTAAGGAGTCTGGGAGAAATCCAGGACGTTACAGTTTGATCCTCTAGACAGAATATAGATGTATAAATCCTGATGAAGAAGAATCACCATGAACTCTCTAAAGGTCACTCTTGACTCTCTAACCTTTTAGTTTTTTAAAGAATGTCAGTAAATATCTGTACAAAAGTGATCTTATACATATTGTTTATTTAGTCTTCCTTACAAATGAGAATACTTGGCAGTCACAGAGAAGCTTGTTATAGACTGGAAACTGGGTATAGAACAGACAGCAGAGAGCAGGTCTATATGGTCAATTTTTATCATGAACAAATGTGAACATTCACTTATCACAAAGATCTGTATTGGAAGGAACTAATTCTTATAACTTTGGCCATTTCCACACTAGACTGTTATAGTGCTATTATTCCACTTCCAACATCCTATGGAATCCTGGGATTTGCAGTTTAGGGAGGGCTGTCTGATTCCATAAGATGTTGAAAATTGAATAATAGCATTATAAGAGTCTAGTGTGGAAATGGCCTTGGAGTTCAAGGTGAATAGTGAGACAGTGAAGTGTGCTGTAGGACAGCTAAAGTTATTAAAACAGATTGAGAAGACCTTCAAAAGAAACTCTCCAAGTGGAGAAATGGAGATGTGGCTCAGTTTAAAAAGGTGTAGTGGGCTGAGTGTTGGACTGTAATTCAGGTGACCAGGGTTCAATTCCCTGCTTGGCCGTGGAAACCCATTGGTGACCTTGAGCACATCACACATTCTCAGCCCCAGAAGCCCCTGTGGTAGGGTCAACCATAAGTTGGTAATGACTTGAAGGCACACAACAGTGAGAAAGCAGTGCCCATTGAGGAGGGGAAGAATCTTGTATTCACATATAAAGTGATAGGATCTAAGCTGATAGTGACTGATCAAGGAAAGGAACTCAGTGTTGTGGTAGATAGCACAAATAGCATGTTGACCAAAAAGCAAAATCCATGTTAACCAAAAAAACAAAATCCATGTTGGACAGAAGTAGAAAAAGAACTAACAATGAAGCTGCCCAGATCATACAGGCTGCATACAAATCTATGTTGTGTAATCACACACCTATAATATTTTACAAAGTTCTGGTCACTACACTTAGCAAAAGGATATTATAGAGCTGGCAGGCAGTCAAGGATCTGAAACAACTCCCCTGTGAGGAAAGACTCCAACATTTGGAATGGTTTAGCTCAGAAAATGTGGGTAAGGGGAAAGTTATAAACACATGATCATTATGCATAATGTGGAGAAAGTGGATAGACAGAAGTTTTTCTTTCTCATGATAATAAAATAGAGAATTACCCACTGGATCTGTATAGTGATGTATTTAGAAAGTATCTTTTTTGCAAAATACTTGGGTAACCAGTTGGTCACTAGTTTGGACAGCCTCAAAAGAGAACTAGACAAATTTATGGAGGGTGGGGCTATCAGTGGATGATGTTATAAATGGACACATATTCCCTCTGATACTAGAATGTCCATTCAAAATGTGCTGCTGGAGAAAAGTTCTTTGAATGCCCTGAACTGCTAAAAAAAAAAAAAAAAAGAATGGTTCCTAGAGCAAAGCAAGCCTGAACTCTCCCTAGAAGCCAAGATGGCTGAACTGAGACTGTCATACTTTGGCCATAGCATGAGAAGACATGACTCACTAGAAAAGACAAATAATGCTTGGTGAGTTCAAAGCAGTAGGAAAAGAGCAAAACTGCATTACAGATGGGTAGACATGTCCTTGAATCTGGAAGACCTGAGCAGGGTGATTGATGATGGAGTGACCTGGAGGTCTCTCATCCAAAGGGTCACCATCAGTCAAGGGCAACTTGGCAACAGTTAACAACAACAGATGATTGTACAGAAAGCCACAGGGCAGACACTGCCTGCAGAAGGGTGCAGGCAAGAAGGAGGAGCACCTACTGCCTCCTAAAGGGAATTCATAGGTTCAGTTGAGAGGAATAGCACTCTTTGCCATTGCTTATACTGCAAGCTCCCATTGCTACCTCCTCTTACCCAATCACCCTGTATGGCTATGTTATGTGGCTATGTGGCAAGGAGGAACAGGCAAGTGATGGTTGTAAGGAGTAGCACCAGAGCTTCCATCTAATAGTTAAAAAAAAATATGAAAAAATGGGGAAATATGGGGGGGAAGGAATGAGGAAAAACATATTGAAACTGAATCCAGACAAGACAGATGTGCTTCTATTCAGGGTCCTAACCTGGAGTTGGAGGTGTGTCAACCAGTTCTGGACAAGGTCACACTCTCCCTGAAAGACTGTGTTCATAGTTTGGGAGTGCTCCTGGATCTGTCCCTCCAATTGTCAACTCAGATAGATATGACAGTCAAGCGTGCTTATTATCAGCTTTGGCTGATACGCCAACTGTGCCCCTTTCTAGAATTGGATGACCTAAAGATGGTAATGCATGCACTGGTTAACTTCAAGGTTGGACTTTTGCAAATGCACTGTACATTGGACTACTTTTGTACTAATTTGGAAACTTCAGCTGGTCCCACATATGGCAGCCAGAGTGGTACAGCAAGGAGTGAATGTATTACACCGATATTAAAATCACTCCACTGGCTGCCAATTAGTTTCCAGGCAAAGTAGAAAGTGTTGGTTATTACCTTTAAAGCCCTACATTGTTTGAATCTAAGGCCATTTCCACACGGGCTTAAAAAACCGGTGCAGAGCATCCTCCAGAGAGGACGTCTGCACCTGGGAGCGGACTGGGTTGGACTACTTTACGTAGTTCCGCACCTCAGTCCGCTCCGGAACGACCCGAAGTGGTCGTGCAGCGTGCTTTTTAAAAACCTGTTTCTTCAGGTTTTTAAAAAGCATGGAGTATGCCACTCGGTGCCACTCCATTCCTGCGATCCGGTGCAGATTTGCAGGCTCGCACCAGTGTGAGCCTGCAGATCTGCCAGGGGCAGGCTTTAGGCTGGCGAGCTTCAGCGGGTGGCGGAGAGCCTCCACCAACCGGAAGCCGCCATTTTCTTCCCTGGAGCAGTGCGGAGCGGCGGCCACGCACTGCTCCAGAGCAGCCTGGACCCAAGCATCGAGCCAAGAAGTCCAGTAAGTACTGGACTGGGGCGATTCCATCACCACGTGTGAAAATGGCCTAAGTTACCAGCAGGATTGCCTCCTCCCTTACAATCCATCTCATACACTCAGGGCCTCTGGGGGCCATTTACTTAAACTGGCCAGGACTAGACTGACAACAGTCACCCAGAGGACCCTCTCGCATGCGCCACTAGACTGTAGAATGACCTGCCGGAAGAGATTCGACAGCAAAATAGGCTGTCCAAATTCAATAAACTACTAAAGACCTGTCTTTTCTGGCAGGCCTACCCAGTCTATTTTTAATTATGGTATTTATTTTAATCATGATTGCAGTATTTTAAATGGTTGTATGTGTTTTTAGTGTATTTTAACCACAATGTATTTTTAATTGTATTTTATGTTGTACCCTGTCTTGAGCCTTGGGGAAAGATGAGTAACAATAAAAATTTAGTAGTAGTAGCAGCAGCAGTAGTAGTATTAGTACAGGCTCAGCGTTCCATGCTTTGTAGTCTCCAGGTTAGATTACTCTTTATGCATTCCCTGTGAGACTGTCCTTTAACACCATTTGGAAAGTGCCTTTAGCACGGAATTTGGCAGCTCCATAATAAACTGGTGCTGGATGAATGATCACATTAACAGTGATGCTACAGAATTGCACTGCCTCTCAGTTTGCTTTCCTGCCCAGCTGAGGCCATTTCCACACTACACTGTTATAGTGCTATTATTCCACTTTCAACATCCTATGGAATCCTGGGGTTTGAAGTTTAGGGAGAGGCCTCAAAAGGTCACCAGTATTCCATAGGATGTTGAAAGTGGAATAATAGCGCTATAACAGTGTAGTGTGGAAATAGCCTTAGAGTGCTGATCTTGACTTTTAAAACACTTACAGCTTAGGACCAGGGTACTTGAAGCAATCTCTCACAGACAGGGCCTTTTCAGTGTTGTACCCCAATTGTGGCAGCTTCTCCAGGGAGAGTGGGGCTGACTGTATCATTGAATGTGATTTAAAACAACAACTTCTGAGTGTATTTTTGCTGCTACAGAAGGGAAATGGTGCTTGTGGTGTTTGGGACTCCGGTACTTAAATAGCAGGGCTGGGTATTGCTCAGCACCTTGACTCAGGGGAGGGGGGGACTTCTCTACTGCTTAACTTTAAAAAGTAGACTTAATTTTATTCCTCCTGTTGTTCTTATCTGATTTGTGAAGGTCTGATGCTAAACTTAACTAAATGTGACACTGAACAGGTATTTGATAAAGGTTGCTTAAGAAAGGCACCTTTATTTTGAGAGGAAAGAAGCGGAATGGATGAAAAGAGATTGTACAGTAAATAGCAGTCCTTCCGCCTGCTGCTGGGAGGAGCAGCCACTGCTTCAGGCTGCTCACTGGCCCCCTCTCTCTGGGTGGTGGGGAGGACTGAGGCCCTTTCTGCACTGCACTGTTATAGTGCTGTTAGTCCACTTTCAATACCCTGTGGAATTCTGGGGTTTGTAGTTTACTGAGGCCAAGAGCTCTCTGGCGGAGAATTCTAAATGCTCCTCCCTAAACTGCAAACCCCAGGATTCCATAGGGCGTTGAAAGTGGAATAATAGTACTATAACAATGAAGTGCGGAAATGGCCTGAGAAAGGCACTGAGCCCACCACCACAGCAAGGGAAAGCAAAGGGGAGAGGATGGAAAGACATCCGCCTTTGATGGGGTGAAGATACCCCCTGGGACCTCCCTGACTGGGGAGTCCCTCTCCCTTGTTATTTTCCAGCCCTTGTGGAAGGGGCCATGGAAAGCAGGAGGGGTAACTATTGATCCTGCTCGTGCACCTGGATTCTCTTGCTTCAGAATAAAAGCAGCAATATATTACTCATTCCTCCTTTTTCAAGTGCCTGTTTGAAACCACGTTTAGTTGGGCATTTGTCTTTATCTTCTATTGTTCTGATTTGTTCTGACTGTTACTTTGATTTGCTTATTCCCTTAACCACTATAGGAATTTCTACTGAGAGGCAGTGTGGAGATTTCTACCCAAAATATGTAAGAAATTCTCCACTGTCTCCCTTTGGGAAGCTCTGCCTCTTCCCTCACAATCTCTCTTTGAGGACCAGCTGAGCAGAAGGAGCCACTGTGTGCCTCCTGTATTGATTCACTGCAGTAAGAGAGAGATCCTACTTGCACACAGCCCTCCACGGGTCATTCGTAAAGAAATTGTTACTGAGTGTCCCTTCTCTCAAGCCAAAGGATCAAGACTGGAAACTTTTCTGCTATGTACAGTCCTGACATTGAGACAGTGGCCATTTCCACACTAGGTTGTTACAGTGCTATTATTCCACTTTCAACATCCTATGGAATCCTGGGGTTTGCAGTTTAGGGAGGGGCATTTAGAATTCTCAGCCAGAGAGCTCTTTGACCTCAGTAAACTACAAGTCCCAGAATTCCACAGGATGTTGAAAGTGGAATACAGTCAGCCCTCTGCATTTGCTGGTTTCACTTTGTGGATTTGATTATCCAGATTTGATTATTTGCTGTCGCCTCTGCTGCCTCCCAATGCCATTTTCAATAAGGACTGCAAGCCTTGTGAGACTGAGAAACTGCAAAGGAGGCTCATAAGTCCCTATTAAAAATGCTATGGGCCAGCAGTGGAGGTGACAGTTAAGCCCCACCAGCCCCCCACTTCTGCCTTGTGAAGGAACCCGGATACCTCAAAGGAATCCAGGGTGGGTTGAATATGGTGATCATATTTTGTGTGTGTGTATGTGTTGAATATGGTTTGGGAGGGCCTAGAATTATTCACGGTTTTTTCACTTTCACGGGGGTCCTGTGCCCCTAACCCAAGTGAATGTGGAGGGATGACTGTAATAGCACTATAACAGGGTAGGATGGAAATGGACTATACTGAAAGTTTTTTTAAAAGGGGGAGGGGGATAAAGAGCTGCAAATACACTTACACACATCAGCATCCTAGCCACTGTTACTGTCCTTATTGTGGTGCAGGTAACACCTGAATTAATAAGAAGAAAAATCCCTAAAACTCATCAAAGCTTAGGGGAAAAAATTGCTTGAAAACACAATGGATCTGGAATTGCAAAAGATACATATCTGTGATCTATTTTTCTTCTTTTTGGCTTGCTGTAAAAAAGTGGTTTTGGTAGCATCTTCCTAGATTATTGGAAGCCACCCTGTATCCCATTTGGGAGAAAGGCAGGAGGTAAATTCAATAAAGAAAGAAAGCGCAGAAGGCATTGAACGAGGAGTGGGATTCACGGATTGTTTGCGTCCCCTTGTTTTCACGGGGCGTCTAATAGGCCATTTCCGCACGAGGCTGTCATAGCGCTATGATTCCACTTTCAACCTCCTACGGAATCCTGGGGTTTGCAGTTTAGGAAGGGGCCGGCCCCTCCTTAAACTGCAAACCCCGGGATTCTGTAGGAGGTTGAAAGTGGAATCATAGCGCTATGACAGCCTCGTGCGGAAATGGCCTATGTTTGTGGCGGCCCCATTCCTCCGCGGACGCCTTGGCCCCCCAGCGCGCCCTCCTTTGCTGGGGCCGGGGGGCCCCTTCCTCCCTCCGTCCGGGCCATCGTGGGGCCAGCCCTCCTCCCCAGCGAGAGAATCTGCGCGCTTCGCCCCGTCTCCCGAGAGGAGGGCGAGCCCCCCGAGGCCCGGCGCCCCAAGACACCGCTCCGGACCCGGCGAGAGCCCCGCGCCGGGAGAACGGGCGAGCGGGGCGGCCGGAGCGGAGCGGAGCGCGGGAGCCCGGGGGAGCCCTTCTCCTGCAGTTATTGGCCGGGACTCTACGCGCCGCTGTTGACCCGGCGATGCTGGGCGGGGAGGCGGCGAGAACTGGGACGTCGCCGAGCGGAGCGAGCGCAGCCGACGGCGAGCGGAGAGCAGCCCCGTCCGTCGCCGTGCCGCAGAAAGCGAGCGATGCCCGACGCGTCCCCAGCGCCCCGCAACCCGAGCCGGGGGCCTGCGGGGGGCGGCGGCGGCGGTGGCGGCGGAGCCATGAACGGGCCGGCTGAAAACTTTTAGAAGGCGCCCTCCCGCCGACCCGGGGCCGCCCGTCCGGGAAAGTTTGCGCGTCGCGAGCCGCCCCTCCCTCGTGAGATGAACGGCGCCGCCGCCGCCGCTGCCGCGCGGAGCCGAGGGGTCGCGGGATGGCTGCGCGTCGTGGGGCTGGGGCTGTGGCTGGGGCTGGGCGCCTGGGGCCGGGCCCTCGCCTCCACCCTCCGCTACGCCGTCCCCGAGGAGCTGCCGCCGGGCTCCTCCGTGGGGGACGTGGTGCCTGACCTGGGCTTGGAGCTCTCGGGGCTCCGAGCCCGCAACCTCCGCGTGGTGTCCGGGGGCGGCCGAAAGTACTTCGAGGCGGACCTGAGCAGCGGAAAGTTGCTGGTGAGCGAGAGGCTGGACCGGGAGGAACTTTGCGGGACGCTCGCGCCCTGCCTCCTCGGCCTCCAGCTGGTGGTGGAGAACCCGCTGGAGCTGTACGGCGTGGCCGTGGAGATCCAGGACATCAACGACAACGACCCGGCCTTCCTGAGCGAGCAGATGAGGCTGGAGATCAGCGAGTCGGTGAGCCCCGGGGAGCGCTTCCCCTTGGAGAGCGCGCAGGACCCCGACGTCGGGCTCAACGCTTTGCAGACCTACCAGCTCAGCGCCAACCCGCACTTCGTGCTGGTCGTGCAGGCGCGCGGGGACGGGACCAAGTACGCGGAGCTGGTGCTGGAGAAGGAGCTGGACCGCGAGCAGCAGAGGGAGGTCCGGCTGGTGCTGACCGCGCTGGACGGCGGAAGCCCCCCGAGATCGGCCACCCTGCAGGTCCTGATCGAGGTCCTGGACGCCAACGACAACGTCCCCGTCTTCAACCAGACCGTCTACAGGGCCAGCGTGAAGGAGGACACGCCCTTAAACACCCTGGTTGTCAAGACCCGAGCCTTCGACCTGGACGAGGGTCCCAACGGAGAAATCGTCTACTCCTTCAGCAGCCATACCCCTGCCAGGGTCCGGCAGCTCTTTGCCCTGGACTCTGCCACCGGCGAGCTGAGGCTCAAGGGCTTGCTGGATTTTGAAGAAACCAAGTCCTACGAGATATCTATCCAGGCGAAAGATAAAGGGGCGAATCCCGCTGTGGCTCACTGCCAAGTGCTGGTGGAGGTCGTGGATGTGAACGACAACACCCCCGAAATAACGGTGACCTCAGTGTACAGCCCGGTACCTGAAGATGCCGCTCCAGGAACTGTGATTGCTCTGCTCAGTGTCACAGATCAAGACTCTGGGGATAATGGCCTAGTCAACTGCTTTATACCTTCTGGCATCCCTTTTGCGCTCAGCTCTTCCCTGAAAAACTACTATACCTTGCAAACTAAAGGACCCTTGGACAGGGAACTCGCCTCTGAGTACAACATCACCATCATAGCTCAGGATGCAGGTTCTCCTTCTCTCAGTGAGGAAAAGCAAATCTTGGTGAAGGTATCTGATATAAACGACAATCCTCCTCAATTCCCACAACCTTCCTATGAAGTGTACGTGGAGGAGAACAACCGTCCCGGGACCGTGATTTTCAACATCAGTGCTTCTGACCCAGATCTGAACCGGAATTCCCACCTTTCCTACTCCATCTTGGAAAATCACAAACCCATGGGAGATTTGGTGGGCCGATATTTTTCTATTAACCGAGAGAATGGTACAATTTATGTCCTAGTGCCCTTGGACCATGAGGACATAATGGAATTCAAGTTGGTGGTACAGGTCCGTGATGGAGGCATCCCACCCCTTGCCACTAACACCACAGTCAGTGTTTTTGTCACAGATCAGAATGACAATCCACCCAGAGTCCTATACCCAACCTCAAATAACAGTTCTTTGTTTTCAGAAGTAATCTCACCCACAGTCAGCCCTGGATACATGGTCACTAAAATTGTAGCCTGGGATGCGGATGCTGGCTACAATGCCTGGCTCTCCTATGTTCTCCTTCAAGCCACTGATCCAAGCCTCTTCACCGTGGGGCTGCATTCGGGGGAGATAAGCACAGCTCGCCCTCTGCAGGAGGAAGATTCCCACAAGCAGACTTTAATCATTTTAATAAAAGACAATGGGGAACCTGCCCTCTCCACCACTGTGACCCTCACTGTAACCGTAGCAGAGCCATCTAGGGAGACACTGACAGACCTCACTGCTGTGTCCACTACTCCCCAAACTAAGAAGCACTTGACTTTTTATTTAATCCTTGCTGTCATCTTGATCTCAGTGGCCTTCTTTGTCACAGTGGTTGGGGTGGGCATTTATAAGTTCTACAAGTGGAGGCAGTCCAAGGATATATTCAAGGCCTCCAGGAGCTCACTTTACAGAACCCCGGGGCCTTTCAACCACATAGACACAGTGCGAGGTGGATTTACTCCTCCGAACTTCTACCAACAGGTCCTCACCACGGACTCTCGCCAGAGTGACCTGCTGTACAAAATGCCCTTTACTCCCAGTCCCATGGGAGCCGCCAGAGTACTATCACGAGATGTGATCCAGCAATATATAACCAGATAATAAGCACAAATAGCAGACTACTAGTGCCCTCTGAGGTAATGTATGTTTGTTGTCCTTTCCCAATAAAACCTGGCAAGCTCAGCTCTGACCCTCACTTACCCTTAACACAGACCACTACCTATTTTTCACCTGGAAATGTGAGAGTTCCTGTGAAACCTGTTCTTCTTCCTGTCTTATGTCTCCCTCTGGTGGTATGTAGTTTAACAACATAAATAAGAGCAACCTCCCCTCCCACAACTTTCCCATGTGTTTTCTGTTCCTATATTATGTGAACCTGGGTAGTTCAAACAGTTCTTCCTGTGCTAAGTCAAATCACTGTGAATATGGAATACTCAGAAACCAATGAAATAGTGACATTGTGTGAAAAAAAATGGGTTTATACAAGGTTGTAGCTATATAAAAAACTTGCACTCTTAGTAAAGGGTGAAGATGTGGATTTTGCTTTTCATTAGTAGGTTGGCCTATCCATAGACCTGGTATAAGTTTTAAAATTATCTTGGGCAGTGTTCCCTATGGCCTGCCCCATCCTGGTGGCTCTATCAAAAGTTGTTCATGAGATGGCAAGAGTGTCAATGACCATGGGCATCATCCAGTGCCAAGAGGGATGGGTAAGAATAAGACCACGGAAGGGATTGAAACCTCCTGCTGCCTAGCCATCTTCATTTCCTTAGAATGCCTCTCAAGGCCATGTCAAGGCCAGAGCTTGGAAGACTAACTTGGAGGGACTGGTGCTACCAATTATTTAATGGAGTAATGGTTATACTAGGTGGGGGATTCTGAGAACAGCACTTTAAAATGACTTTTTCATTTCACAGAGGGACACTGTGCTGGGGTTAGGGCCCAAAGGTGTTTGGGAGGCTGACGATGACAGTGGCTACAGCCATTTCTGCAGTAGATGGTTCTAGCACTATTATTCCACTTTCAACATCCTATGGAATCCTGGGGTTTGCAGTTTAGGGAGGGGCCTCAAGGGAAAACTCCAGGATTCCATAGGATGTTGAAAGTGGAATAATAGTGTTATAACCGTCTACTGTGGCAATGACCTACAACTGCCAGGACCAGTCCTTCTCTGGTCAGGAGGGAACCAGCAACCACATGCCAGCCAGGAAGCAGGGCACTCTACTTTTTGATTGATTGAATGAATGGTGAAAAGCATAGCAAGATAATTAGTTTGACTCTGGGATGACAACATTATAGCTAAATGAATGAGAACTGGGACAATGAAAGTATTTCAAGATTAGGTTCTTGCTTGGCAGTCTGAGAATTCGGTACTTTTTGTGACTGGGTTATTTCTACTCTTTTTGTGCTTATGCTTTCAAGGGTGTAATTTCAAATACGTGTTTATTGTATGTTTATGGTTCTGTGTAGGGGGATGCAAATCTGAAATTACAGAGCAAAAAATTGTTGCGTGGGGAGTCACAAATTCAGTGAAGTTCTGGATTTTGCTTTTCCATTATTGTAATTATTATTTCAGGACTGCACGACATGTGACTCACCAAGACAAACGCTGTCCACCTGCCACGTATTTCAACTTGCCAGCTTTTTGACAGTTCCTTTGTCTTACAGCTACAGGCAGGCAACTAGAACAGAAGGTGGTCAGTAGGTTGTGTTCAGGCTGAAGGTTCTCAAGTTGAACAGAGCTAGTTTATTTCATTTATTTGAATTTTTCTCTATTATTGGGGAGCACAGTAAAACAATACTTTGAAAATAATGGAATGTGATATGCAGTACCATAAAATAGCCATTAAAATAAGCCCTTGCCTTCTTTGCAGCATTGCTCAGGCCTGAAGGGTTTGAAGACGTGCTGGGCTTTGCTAGAGGAGGAGCAAGAAAGGCAGTCCCACAACTGGGTTGCTGCCACCAAGGATATTTATCTGGGTACAAAATAATGTTTTAGAGAGCATTTGCAGAAGATCCTTGAGATTGATGGGGTACAAAGACCTCACAGTCAAGTGATGTCTGGGCTGTACCATATCCGGGTGCACATAAGAGCTCCCACAAGAGCATTCCATCCTCAGCTCATCCCCGGCAGCCCTCTCCCTACACATATTTGGTACCTAGCAGAAATTTCTTTCTGCTTAATCATATTCAAATCTCCACTTGCAGCCCTCCCCAGAGAGAACTGGTCCTTGGACATGAGGATTTAAAGGTATCTAGGCCCCAAGCTCTTTATGGATTTGTGGGTTAAAATCTTTAAGACTTGAGTGTCAATAGAGATATTATATCACTAAGATAATATAGTCACATTCTCCATGAAACTGTGGCAGCTGTTTTCAAGGGCAGACCCAGTTATGATTCATACCATTAGTTAAAAGAGGAATTAATATATACGTATAGGAAAGTAAAGGTGTGTGTATGTATTATGTCCCTCTGTGTGGCAACATCTGGTTGGAATCCTCTTGGTAGTCTCAACTGGAAGACATCTTCTAAATTAAGCAGATTTAAAAATGTGTTGACTCGCTATTTAACACGTAATTCACACTATTCAACAGTTGATTCAGTGAGTCTACTTTATCAGGTTATCAATAGGATCCAGTTCTCTATATCCCTGAAAATGTGTCTTAAGTTTGGTATTGTCTAGTGGTAGACAGCTAGTACAGAACGTTTGCAATACGTGGAATGCAATACGTGCATGTAGAAATCTAAAAATCAGGAAGAGGAGTCCTGGAATGGTGTGAAGTGGTTTCTTTGATATGGAGAACTATTCAACCAGCTAACCCCCACCTACAATTTGAAGTAGTACAGCCTGGATTTATTTTATAGTCTTAGTGAGAATTAGGCCAGAAGTATAATTCCTACAGATCCTTGAGGATGAAGGAATGACTATTATTGTTACACTGGATTAAGTCTACAGAAGAAACCCCTGTGATAGTTTCGCCTCAGGGTCACCGTAAGTCAGAAACTACTTTGAAGACACACAACAACAACGGATAAATGCATAGTGTGTATTCTGACACATAGCAGAGGGCAGAGGAAAGAACTTGTTTTAGGGTGTTGTGGTAGCCTCTGGCTGAATAAATAAAGGAGGCCAGAGAAATGTCTAGGAAGCTAAGAGATTGGAACAAGAGAGCACAGTTCTAGTCAAGTTCTTGGAAAGGCCCAGCCAGATGCAGTCAAGGCAGACTGCAGCTGGAGCCACTGAGAAACTGAGTTGTGAATAGCTGCCGGAGTCACCATTTCAGTGAACTGAGTGCAGTTTTGGAGCTCTTTACTCAAGTGGGGGTTAAATACATGAATATTACACTTTTAGTATATCTAAAAATGTTTCATATCAATAGGAATAGGAAAAAGAGTTTATCTAATTGTTGTTTAAATTAGAGTTATTTTCAACAGTGTTTGATATTCTACATACAATTCGGTTTTTCAAAAATACACAAATTCCCTTATGTCTGATATAATTGGTAGTTTTAATCTGTTGAATTCTAAATTAGTCTTTGGATGTATCAGACCACTTGATATTTGAAGCCACTTCCTTTTACCACCTCAATTTACTCAGTCAATAAAATTGCAAAGGAAATGACCATAATCAGAAAAATGGGGAAGTTCAGAGAAAAAATATTTACACTGTCACTAGGCAATAGCAGCTTGATATATTAACTCTAAGCTGCTGTTAGGTTAAGCAGTACCAGATATCATACCTAACAAAAGCAGGAGGAATAATGATTACTTCTCTTTACTAAAATTTGGAATGATGCACAGCAAGGTATCTGACAAATATATAAGACATCTGGCTGTGAGATATGCAGAACGAGGAAAGATATGTCCAGATATGTTCAGAACAGTACATGTGTTCATATACTTTTATCTGAAGTAGTTACACTCAGCAGTGCAATATATGCACTGAATTAAATGTGCGTAGCAGCTTCACACACCAAGGGGCTCTCTGCTAAAACATATAATAAATGTGGAGTGTTTTCAGTTAGTGTTGTGTGAAATATCCCTCACTAATCACAACTGAAAAGATAAAATTTGAAGGAAGAAATTTTACTTTAACAGCTGACCATTTCTGCACTATACTGTTATAGTGTACTTTCTACTTTCAATATCTTGTAGAATTCTGGGGTTTGTAGTTTCTTGAGGCCAAAGAGCTCTCTGGCTGAGAATTCTAAAGGCCCTCCCTAAACTGCAGACCCCAGGATTCTACAGGTTGTTGAAAAGAGAATAATAGCATTATAATGGTGTACTGCAGAAATGGCCTAAGATGAGGACATACAGACCCAGTGCAACAACAGAATCTGAACCCAGGATTTATGATTAAATATTGATTAAATATAAATAAAAAGAAATGCAAGAAATGTAAAAATGTCAGCTCCAACTAGCTAAAATGTTCTATAAAGCTAGTGGGAGTGGACAAACTATCTGCAGTTCCATTGCAATGGATAGATCACTACGTAGTGGAGTTTAGACTTACTGGGACTCAGAACCTCTGCAGGGATGGGCAACCTGTTAAGATCGTCCATCCCAGGAGGCTTGTGAATCCGGAAGGATTCCTGATGACTCTTGGGGCGTTTCCTGCTGCCTTTACAGGTGATCCTGTCGAAGTCCTGGCCAACCTCTGGAATGGAGAAATGGCCAGGGTGGTGAATGTGATCCCCTCTCATAGTGTCCTTTCTCATAGAATAAAGCCAAACTGCTCCCTTCCCCCGCCCCAGTTTTCTGGGGAGTTGATGGTGAAGAAACAATTGAGAAGATGACTAGAGTAGCATTGGTAGAAAATTTAGAGCACATCTGATTGAAGATAGGCTAAAACTTATATGAAGGCATACTCTGTGGGAATAGAGGCAGCAAAGATTAATTTATTCTCTACTTCTATTGTGTCTGTAGGGAGGTGGCCAGCAGAGCTGTTTTGAGTTGTCAGGGGGTTGTTTTTATTTTTTTTACACACAGACCCAAGAGAGGAAAACCCAGATCACTTGGCAGCCCACTGTGAACAATTTGCCCAGTACTTGGTGTAATAAAACCAGTGTTAATATATCAATTAAAAATGTCCTTGTTATTTGCTGTCGCTACCTTTGTCTGAGAATATTGTCAAAAAGCATCCAGCTAGTCCAATGCAAAAAAAAGAAAGAAAGAGGAGGAAAAAACAAATTTCAATAATTTCAAAAAATTCCTTCATCTGTGTCAGTTTCAAGATCTCCTACTTCCATCATTTTGTCCTGTAGTTCTTTTCCTGGGCACCAAATATTTGCTATAGTAAAGAGAAAGGTTTAGAAAGACAAGATAGTTTTGTTTCAGTTCCAGTAATATTTGCTTTATGTGGAAAGTTAGATGGTACAAATGTGTACTGAGAACTGAACTCAAATGCTTCTCACTAAATAGTGCTTCCTAAGTAGTGTAGTGTGTAGGTTGTGTGTATTAATGAAATAACATTGAGTCTATCTAGGAATATCTTTTGCTTGGTATATGATATTTGCAATTCTGTTGGAAAAGGTTGTGGGTTTCCAGCTAAGGATATATATGTGAGCATTATTTTTGTAGTAAACTCAGTCACACTCACCTTCATTATATTTCGTTGTATGTAGGACTATAATCTTATACAGTAGTGAGCTCTGTTATACTCGCCTTCAAGTTGCCAATCTATATAATTGTAATTTCTTTCCTTCTGGTCAATTCCAGGTTACATTTTTGGCCAATTTTCAGTTGAATAATTAGTTCTGCAGCCTGCTGGGGGTCATGGGGGCAACCACTGGCCCCCACCACAGTTACTGAGCCTAGTGTATGTGCTAGATTAAAAACTGAAGAGGAAACACCTACTATTATCTCCACACACCCTAGTAATCAACAGCCCTGCTCAGGTCTTGTAAACTCAGGATGGTGGCTTCCTTGAAGAGTCTATTCACCAAAATGTGGACTTCCTGTTTTACTAATGCCTCCCAGTTCACCAAACATTATTGGCTTTTGTAATGAGAAATATTGTCTAAATATGTATAAAGTATGGTAGCCTCATTTTGGTCATTTTGTCTTCTTGGGAGAGTTCTTGCTTGATGTGCTTTAGAACCTATTTATTAGTCACTTTGGTCATCCATGGAATCAAAAGAACTTTCCTCCACCTCCACTTTTTAAATGAGCTGTTTTTTCCCCCTGTCAGCTTTCTTCATTGTCTAGCTTTCACAACCATATGTGGAAATGGGAAATACTATGCATGATTTTGCTTTGATTTTTAATTATGTATCTTTAAATGTGAGGATCCTACCTAGTTCTTCCCTAGCTTTCCTTACAAATCTGTCTTTTTCTGGTCTCTTGATGAGAGTCTTCATTTTGATTTATGATGGAGCCAAGGTCTGATGTCTTCAGATCTTAAACAGATAGCGTGATAAAGTATAGACTTGGCAGATCCCCTTGTCAGTTGGAAACCGTTCTGTTTCTCCATATTCTGCCCTGTCAGTGGCCTCGTGTATGTTATAATATGTATATTGTGACGTATAACATAATATAATAATACAATATAATGTAATATATAATATTCTTCTATAATATACTGTAGAACTGTAATAATTACCTGACTCACAGCATCCCAGGTGAAACAGGAACAATGTACAGCCTTCCGCTATACTTTCGCTATAGAATTCCTGAAGGAGAACCACTGTGCATGTTTTTTATTCCACAGTGACTGCACAAATAGGAGGTACCCATTTTTTAACCACATAGATAGCATGCAGTAGAAGTAAATCCAAATGATTCATTTTGTGAGGCAGACAGAAGGCAGGGATTAAAACTGTTTCAACAGTAGTTTGGTTCATCTGCCCCTCCATTGTAACACTCTGAAGACTCATCCATTTTAAAGACAAACCTGTATGTATTTTCAAAGATATCTATATCATTTACTGCAGATCCATGAAACATATTTTTTGACAGTAGTAGGTCCTTCCTTGTCTCTATTATTTGCTAGGTGCCTTGAGAACATAGTTTGTAGAAGAGAGTAGTACTTCCATAGAGTAGTCTGTGAATCAATAGAAATAAATGTCCTAGCAGTATTCCCTGCTAGGAGAATGTGCTATACCCCATCTCATTGTTTGGTGTGCAGTGGTGGCTGGTGATTCCATGTCAGTGGGGCAATGAATCCACTCTGGCATTTGGTCTGAACATTAAAGGAGCTATCCACAGTGCTAAACCTATTTGGAGGATGTGGTTCAGTACCTTGAATAAGTCTTTTAAAATAAAAACCTTGGGGAACAGCAGGTTATTGTTGATAAAACTGATAAGAGTACCTTTCCTCTGGATTTCCTTTGGTGTGGTTTATTCTGCTTTATACACTGACATCAAGCTCCTATGAGGCAAATAATAGTTGAATGTGTGGATAATCTTTCCCAGCATACTCTGTTTGGAGGGCAAGGCAGTCGAGGGCTTTCAGATTCTGTCTTGTCTCTATTGTTGAATGTCACCTAGTCTGAGGTATTTATCATGGGCAAACAACTTGGGTCCTTTAAAGAGGTCTTAAATGGCAAATGGTAGCACATCACTTAATTGTACACTGACTGATGTTTCTTGCTTTTTATAGATTATTCAAAACTCGGATGTCAACAGAATACACGGTTCTCTGATTTAGCTTGTAACCCTGACCACTCTGAACAAAAGGATGTTCATCTAGTTTAAATATTTGTGACATTCATTAATGAATCTAAAAGCTTGTAATGATATAGGACTTAATGTTCAGATAATTATCTTGGGAAATCCAGTCACTGACAGCTGGCAAATAGGCTTCCAGCTTTTCAACATTTGTGCTGGCACTTTAAGACCTCCCCCACACTGTTGCCGGAGTTGGGGAGGGGGAAATGGGTGGTCCATTGCAAACAATCAAAACCTCCCTTGATTGCAGAAATCCAGTCTCTGCTTTGATTAATAATGAAGTCCCTCCTCTTTTGATTCTGGGTTGGACTAGGCACTGTTGTTTGGTTGTCTGTGGGAAAAAAGATAAGGGATGCGGATGGTCCTCAGCTCTCAGCGCTTCTGTTATCTAAAGCGGGATTCTGTTGTCTTATTTTTGGCTGTGCTGGAATCAGAAAGGACAAAGGTCCAACAGAGGCAACACCATGCACTCTCCAGAGAAAAGGCAACATCTACAGTGGCAAGTAAGAGCTTTGCTTTTGGTTTCTATTTCTCTCCGGAGTGCTGGCGAGATGACCCAGCTCCGTTATTCCGTTCCTGAAGAACTCCCTCCTGGGGCTTTTGTGGGTGATGTGGCTAAGGACTTGGGTCTTGCGGTTGCCCAGCTGGTCTCTCGACAGCTGCAGATCATGTCTGGCACTGTTGAAAAGTACTTTGAAGTCAAGGCGCAGAATGGTGCCTTGGTAGTGAGAGAGCAGCTGGACCGAGAAGAGCTTTGTGGGCCCAGCCTGCACTGCCTGCTTTATCTAGAGCTCCTTCTAGCAAACCCAGTGGCTTCCCACCGTGTAGAAGTAGAGCTCCTGGATGTGAATGATAATGATCCAGTGTTTCTTACCACTGTTACCCATTTGGAGATTGCAGAGTCTGCAGTGCCCGGGTCCCGCTTCCCCCTGGAGAGTGCTGAAGATTTGGACATTGGTACAAATTCAGTCAGCACCTACCAACTGAGTCCACGTGGACAATTCAGCCTGAGCATTAAGTCTCATAAAAGTGGAAGTAAACCTGAACTGATTTTGGAGAAGGCACTGGATAGAGAGCAGCAGCAATTTCACCACCTGGTGCTCACAGCGCTGGATGGAGGAGTTCCTGCTAAATCTGGAACTGCTAAGATTGTAGTGTCAGTGATAGATGCCAATGACAATCCTCCTGTTTTTAATCAGTCAGTCTACAAAGTTACTCTATTAGAAAATTCCCCGGTGGGAGCTCTGTTGGTACATTTACATGCTGTAGACAAGGACGAGGGACTAAACGGTAAAATTTCCTATTCCTTCAGCAGTCATATGACACAGAAAATCCGGAAAATTTTCAGCCTTGGTGAAGAGACTGGAGAGATAAGAGTCAGGGGAAGTGTTGACTATGAAGAAGACACATCTTATGAAATTGATGTCAGGGCCAAAGACCAAGGATCTCCCTCCATGGACACACACTGCAGTATCTTAGTGGAGGTAACAGATGTGAATGACAACGCACCCCAAATTAGGTTCACTTCCCTAGCTGCCACAATACCAGAAGATGCTCCCCCAGGAACCACAGTAGGGCTCCTCAGAGTGAATGATGGAGATTCTGGAGAAAATGGAGAGGTACAGCTTCATCTCCCTGAAGATATCCCCTTCCAGGTTGTACCTTCTTTTAAGGACCACTATTCCTTGATCACAAGCAGCCCTCTGGACCGAGAAGAGATTTCACTGTATAAGGTTATAATCACAGCCAAAGATTCTGGTTCTCCACCACTTTCAAGTCAGAGTAGTTTCCTTGTAAACATATCTGATCTGAATGATAACTCCCCTAGCTTCTTGCAGCCTGCATACCAGACCACTGTAACTGAGAACAATGCTTTGGGGATACCAATTATTTCTGTATCTGCTTTTGACCCTGATCTCGGCCAGAACTCGCAACTGTCTTACTCTTTGGTGGAGAACATCATAAATGGAGTGCCTGTTTCCTCCTATGTCTTTGTCACGGACAATGGCACCATCTACAGTGGCTGCTCATTTGATTATGAAAAAACCCAACAAGTAGCTTTCCAGATTCAAGCTAAGGACAATGGTACACCTGCCCTTAGTACAAATGTTACCGTGTCCATCTTCATTATAGACCAGAATGATAATGCTCCTCTTATTGTGTATCCTGTGATAACAAAAGGAGTTCTAGCCCAGCAACCAGTCCCTTTCTCTGCGCAAGAAGGTTATTTAGTTACCAAAGTGACAGCTGTAGATGCAGATTCTGGACAGAATGCATGGGTTTCTTATAAGCTTCAAAAAGCCACAGACACAAGCCTTTTCAAAGTCTCAGCATTCACAGGAGAGATCCGAACAATCCGAGCCTTTGTGGAACAAGATGCCCCTTCCCAAGAACTTATTGTTGAGATCTTGGACAATGGGATACCACCCCTGTCTGCCACAGCCACACTAATGCTTCATTTAGAACAGGAACATGAGTTGGGCATGGCAGGACTCAGGAGGTCTAGCATGGAACAGGATGGACTCTCCTACCTGACTTTGCATCTAATTGTTGCCCTGATAGTAATCTCAGCACTTTCTACTTTAGCATTTATATTTTTAACTATAAAATGTGTCAAAAGATTGAGAGCAAAACAGACAGATGTAGCTTGGACCAGTGACATGAAGGGAAGAAACCCCATGGCAATGGGGGGACACTTTGACACATTCTCTATACATTTGAGCCCAGAGGAAAAAGTGGAATTTCCTACTGCCTTCATTGCAGAAGATGTTTCTCCTTTTACTCTCTTAAGACCTAATCAGACCCATTTTTTAGAAAGGACAAATGTCAGAATTGGAAAGCCAGTCACTCAGCAGGATATAAACAGCACAGACACTCTTCTGGCCAGCAGCCTTTCCCAGGAACCGAAAGAGGTGAGACCTGAAATACCATTCTGTAAGTGCTTAAGGCAGCTGTCCTTGATTTTGCTTCCATATCTGAAGATGCTGCAGTAGGTAATTTGAATATTATGCAGGTTATGTATTAGGGTGATCAAGCTTGTCAGCTGAAAGTACATATTTGGTATTTTCAGTTATGTCTCTTTACAACAAGAGGGAAAGAATGTGTGGCACTTCAAATGTTGTTGGACTACAACTCTCATAATTTATCACAGTTAGCCAATCTGGATGCAGAGCATGGTAACTATAGTCCAACACCATCCCAGGGACCATAAGTTGCCAACTCAAGCTGTTTTTTGAAAGAACTCAGAAGGGCAAAAGCTGTTCCTAAAGAGTTGACAAGAAGTAATGCTTTTAAACTGTTGGGACCTAGGTTTTACATTAAATGGCATCAGAGGCCTTTCTAGTTGTAAAACAAGTTAAGGCGTTGAATAATTTTCCAGGAAAAGCAGTAGAATCTATGTCTTTTTGGTATTTTCAAAAGCAGACAAAGGATATAGGAGGGAAGAAAGTGAACAGGCATCAGTCAAAAGGATCTGAGAACACAGTGCCCTATCTTAATGGTTTATTTCTGAGCTTGTTATAGTTATATGGTTCATACTTGAATGCCACAGTATTATCCAAAGGAGAAAAATATAGTGTGTTTCTATCATTTAAGATATATCCGTGTAAATCATTTGTATTTTGTATACTGCCCTTTCTCCTTTCACACTACAGCCTAAATGTTGCTTGGTTTGTGGGTTCCTGCTGATCAAAGCCACTCCATTCCTCTTCAATTATAACGATTTTACTCAGGAATACTGCTGCACTGACTGATGTTCTAATTTTGGAGAGCCCAGAAAATGGAACTGGGAAGCCCCAAGCAGTGTTTGAAGCTTATGCATTCTTGCACTATGTAATGAATGTTCCTATTTGTGCATTTAAAAGTGAACATTCTGAAAAGACCTGTATTTTGCTGGTAATGTCCAATGATTTTATATTTATTTCTACATAGAAGATGCTTTGCGAAATGCTGAAGCACCTTCTGTGAGAATTCCTCCATATCTTCCCTCTGTGGTTCTGTAACAAATACTTTTTTCATAGCAAGTGGGAAAGCAGATGAATGATTAGCCAGAGAGACTATGGTTCTGTATTCCCTACAGCTGAGAGTTTGTCTTTGGTTCAGATGAGGTGGAAGGAATCTAGCTAATGTGAACAATGAGGATTTGTACCGTTCATGCTTCCTGGACGTGCTGTTTCCTTGAGAACAAGAATCTGAGCTGCTAAACTTAGCTGCCAAAACCAGCAATGAACCAGCCTCCTGAATAGTTACATTTAGGGGTGAAGAATGGAAGTGATGAGTCTTGCCATCCCAACCTTGCATGTGACTGCAGCTTTAAGGGTGTAGGTGGAGTTGTCATGGTGGAGAGTGGATGGAGCTGTCATCCAGTCAGGTGCTGATCCAGATTTGGAGGGGTACTCTTTCTGCCTTGACTTTCCTCCCCCATCGTCGCTATGGCTGTAATTCAGATTCCCTCCCTCAATCCACCCCCTCAGCTCTCTGACTAACGCTGCAGCTAGGCAAGCTCAAAAGCTACCTAAATTCATTTGGAAGGAAAAACTGGAGGATTTTAAAACCAGCACGCATCCAGGTCCCGAAACTTCCTTGTCCTTGGAATACCATAAAGACTTCTTCTAGAAGAGGACTTTTCAGAAATGAAGCCACAATTGTCCTGGCAAACCTCTTTCAAATGGCAAGTACAGAGTTTGTTTTTGCTGTTCAACTGGGTGTTGGTTCCAGGACAGATCCAGTATTCTGTGGTGGAGGAATCAGAGCTGGGGACACTGGTGGGGAAGGTGGCTCAGGACTTGGGCTTAACAGTGGCAGATCTTTCCAATCGCAGGCTGCAGCTGGGTTCTGAGGAGAGCAAGAGGTACTTTGCAGTTAACTTGGCCAGTGGTGCTCTGATAGTGAATGAAAAGATAGATCGAGAGATCCTGTGTGGAGCAAACCTGGTCTGTGTATTGCCAGTCCAAGTAGTCATAGAAAATCCCTTGGAGCTCTTTCACCTGGAGGTGGAGATTCTGGACATAAATGACAATTCCCCCAGTTTCATCTCTCCATGGCTTTTATTGAGGATAGCCGAGTCTGCCACCATAGGATCACACTTCCCGCTGGAGAGTGCACACGATGCTGATGTGGGGACCAATTCAGTCAGTGCCTATCAACTCAGTGCTAATCCCCACTTCTCACTTAATGTGAAGAATCTGAAAGATGGCAAGCTTTTACCTGAGCTGGTGCTAGAGCAACCTCTAGATAGAGAACAGCAATCAGAACACCAACTCATACTAACTGCGTATGATGGGGGAGATCCTCTCCTGTCAGGAACAGCTCAGCTCACCGTTGTGGTCCTTGATAATAATGACAATGAGCCTGCATTTGATCTTCCAGTTTACAAGATCAGCTTTTTGGAGAACATCCCTATAGGGTCCTTAATATTCAAACTCAATGCAAGTGACCCTGACGAAGGTTCTAATGGGGAAATACAGTATTCTTTTGCATCACACACCTCCGATTCCATACAGAAGTTATTTGGCTTGGATCCCCACACAGGCGAGATCTATGTCCAGGGAACTGTGGATTTTGAGGAATCCCATTTCTATGAACTTCATGTGAGGGCTAGAGACAAAGGCATTCCACAGATGGAAGGCCATTGTGTTATTCAGGTGGAAGTTGAGGATGAGAATGATCATCCCCCAGAGATTGTGCTTACCTCCCTCGTAAACCCAGTACCAGAAAACACCCCATTAGAGACAGTGGTAGGACTTTTCAGTGTTCGAGACCAAGACTCAGGTGCCAATGGAAAAGTGAGCTTACAAATATCACCAAATTTACCCTTTAAAATTAAATCTTTTGAAAACCACTATTCCTTAATTACTCATGAGAAACTGGACAGGGAAACAGTCTCTCAATACACCATCAAGCTGACTGCCAAAGACTCTGGGTCCCCGTCTCTAACCACAGATGTCACAGTCTTGGTAAACATTTCAGATGTTAATGACAATGCCCCATCCTTCTCTCAGAATTTCTACACCTCCTTCTTGAAGGAGAACAACCCACCTGGCTCTTTGCTGTGTACAGTGACTGCCACTGATCCTGATGAGGGTGACAATTCTCGGCTCACATACTCAGTTGCAGGCAGTCAGATTCAAGATGCTCCTCTCTCTTCCTTTGTTTATATCAACCCAGACAGTGGGAACATCTATGCCCAGCACTCTTTTGACTATGAGATGCTTCAAGTGTTGCAAATCCCTGTTACTGTGCGGGATGCTGGGTCACCCCAACTGAGCTCCAGTGTCACGGTCTACCTCTTCATACTGGATCAGAATGATAATGCACCTATTGTTTTGTATCCAGTGGCGGGTCAGGAATTGTCAGCACTCCAGAGGATTCCTCAGTCTGCACCAGCAGGCTACGTGGTCACTAAAGTCACAGCAGTGGATGCAGATTCAGGTCACAATGCCTGGCTGTCTTACTCCTTGCTTCCTCAGTCTACTGACCCTTCCTTGTTCCATGTGGCTCCCTACACTGGGGAAATTTGGACTGTTCGAGACTTCCAAGAAACAGATCTGACAGCACAGAAAATCCTTGTCCTGGTGAAGGACAATGGAGACCCCCCAATGTCCACTACGGTTTCCATTTTGGTCTCATTGGAGGACAAAGCATCTGAGGAAAGGTCTCAGTCTCATGACTTCCTGACTCATCCCAAAGAAAAATCTGACCTGACTCTCTATCTGATTATAGCACTCGTGGCAGTTAGCATTGTGTCCCTCGTTACTTTCATCATCTTGTCTGCAAAATGTTTTTGGAACAAAAAAAGCAGAGATTCCTCTTGCTGCAGCCTGAGTGAGACTCCTGCTAGAGATGTTTTCAAACAGTCCAGCCCTAAACTGCAGCTGAACTCAGACGGCACACTGAAGTACATGGAGGTTACACTCAGGCCCACAGACTCACAGAGCCAGTGCTACAGAGCCAGCTATTCCCCAGGGTCCGACAGAAGCGATTTCACCTTCATGAGGCCTGTGGATTACCCCCAGCCAAGTACTTTGACAAGGGATTTTGATTCTTTCTTTTCTCGTACTGATACACTGAACCATCCCACGCAGGTGAGGCAGCGTTTTTTCCTTTTTTCTCCACACACATAGGCCATTTCTGCACTAGCCTGTTATAGTGCCATTATTCCACTTTCAACATCCTATGGAATCCAGGGTCTTTGAGGCCCCTCCCTAAACTGCAAACCCCAGGATTCCATAGGATGTTGAAAGCAGAATAATAGTGCTATAACAGGCTAGTGCAGAAATGACCATAAATGTCATGTCTCCAGGAGGACTTGAACCTTGACTAAGAACTATATCATGTTTGTCAGAGTGGGGAGAAGCATTACCACTTGGTTAAGTAAGAGAAACCATGACAGCTGGGTAAATCATCTGAATTCTTTCCTGTGAATCATGTGAATTTGGGGCTGCTAACAGCAGCCCCAAAAGAAAGCAGGAAGTGGAGGTGAGAGAGCAAGAATTAGGCTTAGAGTGTAACTTACAATAAAATGTTGTTGTTGCTTCTGCTTCCAAGTCATTTCTGACTTATGTGCTTTCAAGTCATTTCTGATTTATGGCAACCCTAAAGCGAACCTATTATGGGGTTTTCTGGGACTGAAAGTGTGTGGCTTGCCCAAAGTTTACCCAGTTGGTTTCCGTGACTGAGCGGGGGATTGAACTCTGGTCTCCAGGGTCCTAGTCCAGCGCTCAAAACACTACACCACAAAACATTAGGTTGTCATTAATTTCACTCTGGTCATCACTAAGTTATCTTCTCTCACATTCTGGATATTGTTACAAATATAAACTTCAAAGCTCTCTTTCGGTTAAAAATGAGCCTTGATTTATCACCACCCCTGAAACCATTTAACCTGAGAATAATTCATGTGTGTTCAAACGTCTATTAAGAACAGTTTATAGCTGCTCTGAATTTTCCATGGTTTGGTGGTGGAGGTTTAAGACATTTTCCCAAATAAATCTCAATTTTGAGTTGTTAATTAACAAACTTAGTGCTAATTAAGCAGTTGAAATAATTCTTCTGGAAGCTTGGGAAGATAGCAAACAGGAGCTCTTGCTTGCTGGCTTTTGTTTAACTGTTGTTCTTTGTAAAAAAATGGCAAATAGCAATTTATTTTGGGTATAATAGGAGAGGTGTCACTGTGCTTTCGGAACAAATGGTTTTTGCATCTCGTGCTTGTAAGGGTCCTATAGCTAACACAGAAGCCAAAACCAGACAAGATTTTGGGCTTTGTTTTCCATTGTCTGCCGTTTAGCCTGGTGTCTCTAGGTTAAAAACAGCAGGTTACGCGGTCCTTTTTCACACAGTAGCAACTTCTAGACTCGGATTGGTGAGTCTGTTGCTGTCCTGGAAAGGAGTTTGCTGATTGGATAAACAGGAAGGCAGTCTTGGCCAATGAGCAGAAGGTTAACATTGAAGATCTGCGGCGCGTACCACTCCCCTCCACAGCTGTGTCAATCTCTCTCTCAAACCAAAACAATGAATGAGAGAGGTAAACACTGACCACAGACCCTTTCTCTCTCATATGTTTCATACTTCTTCAAGATAGGTGGTGTGTTCTCCAGGGGGTTTAAAGAGATACTGTCTTCTATAAATAGCATCTGTTTTGCAGTTTTAGAGCTTCTTGCTGTGGATTTCAGAATGATGCTCAGAACAGAAAACTCTGCCTGGCGTTTGGGACTTCTGCATGCCTTTGCTTTCTCTCTGTTTCTGAGTTGCTGTTTTGCACAGATCCGTTACTCTGTCCCAGAGGAACTCACTCGAGGAGCCTTTGTAGGAAATGTTGCTAAGGATTTAGGAATGGATGTAACAAAGCTTGCAGCTGCCAATCTGCAGGTGCTTTCTGATTCCGACTCCCAGTACTTCTCTGTGAATGTGAACACTGGAATCATAATAGTCAATGACAGAATAGACAGGGAACAGCTCTGTGGGCAGAATCTGCGGTGTTTCTTGCATCTTAAACTTGCTATTGAAAATCCAGTGGAGTTCTATCGTATTGAAGTGGAGATTTTGGATATCAATGACAATGCTCCTGAATTCTCAAGTAGCACAATAGCTCTGCAGATCTATGAACTGGCTGTACTGGGACCCGTTTCCCTATCCCGCACGCACAGGATCCTGATGTAGGAACAAACACTTTGCAGACCTATCACCTCAGCGCCAATGAGAACTTCAACCTCAACGTGAAGGCACGTACAGATGGCACCAAATTCCCAGAACTAGTGCTGGAGAAGGTACTGGACAGGGAGCACATTGCTGTCCATCATTTGGTCTTGACAGCTGAGGATGGTGGCACATCCCCCAAATCTAGTACTATCCAAATTGCTGTCCATGTCCTGGATGCCAATGATAATCACCCAGTTTTTGACAAACCCACTTACTATACCCGCTTGGTTGAAAACTCTCCTCCAGGAACCCTGGTGATGAAGCTGAATGCGACAGACTTGGATGAAGGATCTAATGGACAGATCCAGTATTCCCTCAGCAGCCATAACTCTGAAGCCTTGTGCAGAATATTTGCTATCAATGGCACTACTGGAGAGATCCGTGTTCAAGGGAGTCTGGATTTTGAAGAGGCCAATGTGTATGAGATTGAAGTGGAGGCTAGGGACATGGGCTCCCCTCCTATGGAAGAGCATTGCAGTATTATGGTAGAAGTGACAGATGTTAATGACAATGCCCCTGAAGTCATTCTCACCTCTTTCTCCAGCTCCATGAGTGAAGATGCACCTCCTGGCACTGTGGTTGCTGTGATACACGTCAAAGACAAAGACTCAGGAGATCAAGGCAAAGTCCAGTGTGAGCTGCCCAGAAACTTGCCTTTCAAACTTCGGAAAGACTTTGAGCACCAGTATTCCTTGCTCACCAGTGAGCAGCTAGATCGTGAGAGTACTCCTCGATACAATGTCACCATCTATGCCTTTGACTTAGGAAATCCACCACTGTCCCAGCACACATCTTTCTCCATTACTCTGGCTGATGTCAATGACAACCCACCTCAGTTTGACAAGTCATTTTATGAAGTCATCCTAGAAGAAAACAATCCAGTAGGCATTGTTCTTCTTACAGTTTCTGCAACAGATGCAGATAAAGACCAGAATTCCCGTCTTTCTTACTCCGTTTTGGCGAGCCCAGGGCAAGACTTTGATGAAGATCCCACCACTTACGTCTCCATCAACCCAACAAATGGGGAAGTTTTTGCAGAGAGCCCCTTTGATTATGAGCATACCAATCATTTTCAGTTCCAGGTGGAGGCTTGTGATGGTGGCTCCCCTCCTCTCTGTAACAGGATCATGGTGCACATCTACCTGCTAGATCAAAATGACAATGCACCCTGGATCCGATTTCCCTTTATTGGAAAAGATTCAATTGTGCAGTTCAGGATTCCTCAGTCTACCTCAGCTAGTGTCTTAATCACAAAAATTATGGCTGTGGATTTGGACTCTGGGCGAAATGCTTGGCTCTCTTACCATTTAGAGCAAGCCACCGACCCCAATCTTTTCAGCATGGGCCTCCGCAGTGGGGAGGTAAGGACTGCACGAGCCATACAGGACCTAGACAGTCCTACCCAGGAGCTTGTTCTGGTTGTGAAAGACTCAGGAGAGCCTTCCATGTCGACCTCTGTCACTGTGATTGTGCTTTTGGAGGAGAGCAGTCCTGAAGCCTTTCTGGGGTTAACTACTCACACAGTGGAAAATGAGGGACCTCCCACATTGACTGTATATCTTATCATCTCTTTGGCAGCAATTTCCACCATCTCATTGATTGCTTTGGTGGCCCTGGGAGTTCGGTGCATCCGTCGCAATGCACGTGCAACACCTGCCATCTTTGGATGCTGTGGAAGTAAAGCTGCTGGGCTTGAAGATGCCCCAGATCATATCATGGGGCATTACCATTATCAGCTGAGCCCTGGAGATGCCATGATTGGAGTACAAGTGGCCACCTCAGGACCTCCTGCTCGGGGATACAGATCCTGCTTTTCTCCAGTCTCAGATATCAGCGAGTTTGTATTCATGAAACCTAATCTGACTCTTAGGACAGCCTCTTGCAGCAATCTCACTGAACCCAGCTTCTTTAGCAAGGTGAGAGATTTCCATGCAGTGCCTCCCATCTCTGCTTCAGCCTTGAGACCTGTATATGTCTTTGCATTGGCTGTCCCTCCATCTAGATGAGCTGTGGCATATATTTGTTTCAGGGTGGGAGGGATCTTTGCACTGTCTAATGCATAGGCTATGTTATATTGTACTTGCCTGCTCTACAGCCCTCTGGATTTGTGAGTCTCATCTCTTTTCTTTTCTTTTTTTTCTTTTAAAGGCAGGGAGATTGCAGCATGGTTAAATTTCCTTCTTCCCCTTTCCTCCAAGAGGCAGATGTTGTCTGCAGCTCTCCCTTCCTCTATTCTGCACCTTCAGTTTCAGCTTTTTTTTTCTCAAGACAGTCTGGGGAGCAGTTTTGGCCAGTGGCTCCCTTGGGTCAGTCCTCATATCTCTTGCCTGGAAAAGGAGGGGGAGAGGAGGGGGAATTGTTGCTGAGGGAAATGGGGTGGGAAAGCCATATAGGTTTGCTCTGGGAAGGGGGCTTCTCTGCTGATACCGATGCTGCTGCTACTGCTACCGCCACTGCTACCACTACTACTGGGGAGGGAATTGTCACTTGTCAGTATCCATTTCACAGCCCCTTTTCTCTGCTGCTCATTTTGCCAATGAGCTGCTGCTGATCAGTGCGCTTTAAAACCCATCCCCCCTCCCCCTTCCCCAGCTGCAGCTTGCTTCTTTCCGCCGCACAACCCCTTTCAGGTCATCCCCGAGCCACCAGGAGCAGACCTTTTCGGGGGAGGGACATCAGACTACAGTGTGTATCCAAGGGCAACGGCACCCCCCCTTCCTCCTCCACGGCTGGACACCTGAAGCAAAGGCAGCAGCCGGAAACAGCAATCCTTTTGAGCAAAGCAGCTGGGCATGGACGGCAGACAGAGTTTGCAATGGCAGCGGCTGGTGCTTTTTGCTTCAGTCTTTTCCCTGCCAGATCTCATCCCTGCGCAGATTCGTTACTCCGTCCCCGAGGACCGGGATCCAGGCTCTTACGTGGGGAATATCGCCAAAGACCTGGGAGTGGATGTGCGGAGCCTGTCTGCTCGCCGCTTGCAGCTGGTCAGTGAGGGAATGCACCACTACTTCCAAGTGAACCTAGCAGACGGCATGTTGCTTGTCAATGAGAGGCTAGACCGAGAAGCACTGTGCCGGTCCAGCCCCACGTGCTCTTTTCCTCTTCAGCTGGTGCTGGAGAACCCCCTGCAACTTAACCGAGTGGAGGTGGAGATACTGGATGTGAATGACAACGCCCCTAAGTTCCCAAAGGAGGCTGTATCTTTGGAAATCACCGAAGTGGCCAATCCAGGCACCCGTTTACGTCTGGAAGCTGCAGAGGACCCAGACACGGGTTCCAACTCTATTGCAACCTATGAACTCAGCCCAAGTGAGCATTTTGCCTTGAGCATCAATGTCAGGGGGGATGGGGTCAAAATGCCTGAAATTGTATTGGAAAAGCTCCTGGATCGGGAAAAAGCAGCTGTCCACCATTTAATCTTGACAGCCTTGGACAGTGGGAATCCTATTCAGTCAGGCACTGCTCGAGTGACAGTCCACGTCCTGGATGCAAATGACAATCCGCCTGTGTGTGAGCCACCTGTATCAAAGGTTTATTTGGAAGAAAATGTCCAGGTGGGAACTGTTGTAACAAAACTCAATGTAACTGACTTAGATGAAGGTCCAAATGGAGAGGTTGAATACTTTTTCAAACCCAGCAACAGTGCACCTCTGAAGCTTCTTGACTTATTTAGCCTGGATCCTCAGACAGGGGAGATCAGGACTAAAGCTCTGCTGGATTATGAAGAAGCCAGTGCATATGAGATTGCTATCTACATTAAAGACAAGGGATCCCCTGCCATGGAAGGCCACTGTAACATCAGAGTAGAACTTGTTGATGTCAATGACAATAGCCCAGAGATTATGTTGACTTCCTTGTCCAGCCCGGTGCAAGAAGATGCACCCACAGGGACAGTGATTGCACTCATCCAGGCAAAGGACAATGACTCTGAGGAAAATGGACAAGTCCACCTGGAGATTACAAGACACGTCCCATTTAAATTGGTGTCTTCCTTTAAAGGACATTATTCACTAGTGACCAATGGCCCTCTGGATCGAGAGAAGGCTGCTGGATATAACATCACAATTAAAGCAACAGATTCTGGAATGCCTCAAAGGTCCACACAGAAAACCATCTTGATTCACGTCTCAGATGTCAATGACAACACACCCACTTTCTCCATCCCTTCTTACACAGCCCACGTGGAGGAAAATGTCTCTCCCGGGACTCTAGTTTTTTCCCTGTCAGCTTCTGACCCAGATGTCGGAGTCAACTCCAAACTGTCTTACTCCATTGTGGACAATGGGAACCATGGCTTGCCCATTTCAACCTATTTCCACATCAACCAGGAGAATGGCAGTATTTACACTTCTAGGGTTCTTGACTATGAGCAAGAAAAAGTCTTTCAAGTTGCAGTGGAGGTGAAGGATTCGGGTTTCCCTCCCTTGAGCAGTACAGCCACCATTCACTTATTTGTAGTGGATCAGAACGACAACGCCCCTGTGATTGTACACCCTCAGGTTCTCAAGGGCTCAGCCTTTCACCAGTCAGTTCTGCTTCCTGTGGAACCTGGGTACCTGGTAACTAAAGTGGTGGCTGTGGATGCTGACAGTGGCCACAACGCCTGGCTTTCATACAGTTTACTCCAGGAAACAAGTGAGGCCACTGCTTTCAAAGTGGAACGCCATTCAGGAGAGATCCGGGTTACTCGGGCACTAAGGGAGCCTGGGGTATCTCACAGGTTGGTGGTAGAGGTGAGAGACAATGGGGTGCCAACTCTCTCAGCCTCATTGGTTCTACTGATCTCCTCAGAAGATAATGCTGTGCAGGACTTTTCCAAGTCCTTGGACCTTCTCCCTAAATCTCCTTCCAGAGCCCCCAACTTAACTCTTTACCTTATCATCTCTCTTGTGGCCATCTCTCTGGTATCTTGTGTAATGATGATTGTAGTAGGAGCCAGGTGCTTCAAATCTGGGCTCTGTGTCTCTAACTGGTTCATGTCACGCTGCTGTAGTAGGAGGACAGAGCGGAAATCCACCTTAAATTTCAGGGGGCACCCACATCCAGAAGGCTTTATCAGATACCTTGAAGTGGGTGGAGCTGGAGCTCAGCACTACAAGTCTTGTCTCTCCCCAATGTCTGAACAGGGAGAGTTCTTTTTTGTTAAACCTTTCAGTCATTCTACTACGGCAGAGAGCATTCTTGCCTTTGAGCAGGCAGGCAGTGTTTTGCAGACTCCCTCTGATGGGGTAAGATACATCAAAATGTTGCCTCAGGTTTCTGTTTTCAATCCATATTTAAGAGGAGCTCTACCATGGACTTCCATCTGCTAGGCATAATGAAGGAATAGGTCATATTCATGGGAGATGCTGGCGGGGGGAAGATTTGAACCTCCTACATTTTGAAGAGAATCATTCTTTATAAGATGCATGTGTGGTTGCCATTTGTCTTCACATCACTCTCTGTTCAACTGCCTTCCATTCTCTATTTCATCTGTGCTAACTTAGGGTGGGAGAAGAATGCAAGTAACCGCTTGACTGGTTGACCACTTGACTTGACTCCCCACATGCTGCACTGTTTGGGGTGAAGAGTCAGTTTTACCCATGAGCCTGCTCAGGTAGCTGAGGTTGCTTGTTTTTTTTAAATTTCTTTATTAATTTGTTATTATATCAATATCATAACACTTTACAGAGTAACAAGAGCAAAATATGCATATCCCAAGAAACTCACAGTCTAAATTTAGATAGGGAAAGAGGAGAGAAGCAAATTTAATTACAGATAAATGGAAGCAGATGAAATTTGTGAGCTCTGTTCAGCGCTTTTCCTCTATGTGTACAGCAAATTCAGCTGGAGAAGAGAGCTAGAGGACTAAAGCAAAGGTGGTATAGAAGAGGTGAGTTTCAAGCTGGGGTTCAAAAGAAGAGGGTGAATTGGCACGCATGAATATACATACATGTTTGTTTGCTAGTTGTGGTATCTGCAAACACGTTTGTTCACACGTACTGTGCCTAATGCATCCTGTCGCTCAAGAGACTGGGTCTTCTCAAGGTCAAGGTGACGGTGGGTCAAAGGGTGAGGCCTACAAGTGATCCCGTAAAAAGTCCTCTCCCTCTACCCTTTCTCCCATTATTAGTTATGGTAATTGTCAAGCGAGACTTGTATCTATCAATACAAGGTAATATTCTCACTTGTCATTTGGCAAAAGAAAAAAATATTATTATAAAGAGATCAAAAGCCTAGAATAAAATGCCTTAAGAGATGCACCTGTTAAATGGGCAAAACTACTAATAATTTGATTTTCCTCAGCAGCTGTTGAGCTTTTGTTGTTTTGCTATTTTAAGTGGATCTTGATGGTGTGTTGCTTTTGTAATTTTGTACAAAAAACTGTCTATACATTTTCAAAATAGACATGAGTATTAGTGTGATTCTAAGACACAGTAATATTTACAAAACTGTCCAAGTGAAATTTCATAAGATTATGGACAGAATTCACTGGAAAGTTCTCTTCAGCAAGTTCCATTGAAATGAGCAGGAGCTTCAAAAGATCTAAGTTTAGATCATGTCTTTTGCATAGGAATGGTAGGAATCAAGATTGTGTATGATATTGGATATTTTGTAATAAAAATGAGTGAATTAATATAAGGGCTGGAAAGTAGCAAACCTGCAACAAAGATGGCAGTTTCAGCTTATTTAAGAAAAACAGCCCATAGTTTATACATCAGCAATTTTTAAAGCTCTACAGTGAATGTATAAAAGCATATTTCATTTTTACCTCTTAATTTTGCTAGTACTATGAAGACATGCTTGAATATAAATGTACTCTTTTGCAGTGTATGATATTCTACGTTGATTGTTTTGCAACCCTTAGTGTTTACATATTTCACTTTGACATGACCCTGGCTTTTGCTATCTTGTAAAGCAGTGTAGAACTTTTGACATTTTTTGAGGCAGAGGCAGGGCTTTGCCTCCATTTTTAGGAATGCCTAAATCCACATTTAGGAACTTAAATAAACAGGTACCATTTTCTAAACTTAACTGTTTTTTTAATGTCCATGGGAGTTCTAGACTCCCAAAATAGATTTAAATAAATGTCTACATTTAGGTGTTTAAATTTAGGACTAGGATTTTATTGTTGCAGCCTCTGTTTCTTCAAATTACAGAAACAAGTGGAGAATGGGGGGTACAGAATGAATAGCTTGCTGTAGGAAGTGTCTGTGTGATCTATGTCTATATATTCATAATACGTAGCTACAATATATATGATTATTTTTCCCAGACATTACTCAACCAGAGAAACCTTGGATTAGCTGTTTGTTTGTTTTCAGGGCTAACTAGGAGTGTCCAGATTCACTGGACTCAATGAGTTCTGGAATTGTTCTTAAAGAAAAGTAAACTGCACCCTGATTTTAAAATACATGTTTATTTCATTATGTTCAAGGAAACTCACACCCCCAAAAAGGAATGGTTTGCAAGTCATTTCCTTGTTATTAAGACATTATTTGAAGGATTAATAAAGGAGATTACTAGAAGACTTGGATATTTGCATTGCATATTGACACTGGCATGTCTTTCAGCTGTGTTCACAAAGAGCCATTCAGACATGAAATTCATAGTAGTCTTTTATGTACTTCTTTATTTACAAGATGTCCATTGTTCTAATAATGCAACAATGTGGGTGGAAAGTAATACATGGCTCAGTCCAGTCATATATAGTACTACTGTGTGTCTTCTGTAGTGTCTTCTAAAGAAATAATTATTATTGTAGGAAATGGAATTTTTAATCTTAGTAGACAAAAAAGATAACAGAGCTCCCAAGGCACACTTCTAACAAAAGATTAAAGGAAATGCAAGACGTTATATCAAAGGCCTGTTTAAGAAGAGACTATACATTAAGAAATTCCATTAGCATTTCAGATGTTGGCAGTACAGTAGATCTCTCTGAGTACCAATTAGTTCTGTTTCACACCCTCAGTTCATTATTCCTGATGTTCTGATGTTCTCTGGTTTAAATGATACCCCTTCAAGCTTATTTCATGCTGCATTGATTTCATGAAATAGTTTCTGAATGTCTTACCTTCTAGAAGATTAGAGAACTTTCTCATCATGCTGTTTAATCATACCTGTTTGGAATATGTTGTTGTCCACTTCTATATGTTCATGTGTATTTATTACTCATATCTAAGTAGAGGACAGTTATTATAAGTTCTATATCTAATATTTTTCTTTATTCGTCTGTCTAGCCCCACGCAGGTGTGTTCGCCTGCTCATACCTAGAGCTAAAGTGGGGAAGAGGGTGTCAAAAGCACTTACAGAACCATCTGCAAATGTTCTCACTTAGTAACTGAATGTGCAAATACAGGGGGGAGCAGAGCTTATGTGCACACCTGTATGTCCCTTCCCATTCTGTTTCTGCACTTCTGTCTTACTTTAATGCACATCCAGGGCGAAAGTGACAGAAAATTAAATACGCCTAAATTTAGAGGTAAAAGCATTAAGCTTCTCTTTTGTTTCTTTTGCAGCAAGCACAGCCTAACACAGACTGGCGTTTCTCTCAAGCTCAAAGGCCAGGAACTAGTGGGTAAGTTATTTCTTTTGCTATATACAATTTGGGCAGCAAGTAGTTTTACTCTGTGCCATTTCTCAAATAAAAGGTACTAGAGATATTTCCAAAGAAGGTGTCTTGGGTGTGGTGAGTTAAGGGGGTTAACAGACTTTTGGTTTTAGAAAGCTGGGAAAGATCCATTGTGTTGGTAAGGACAGTTGTATTAGATTCCTGAGATTTTTTTTTAGTTCTTTTGGGAGGGAAGTATTTTTTTTTAATCATGTTTCTTTTTTTAGTTCTACCTGTACTTGCCAAAACTATGTTCAAATTGTCAGGTGTTGTTTGGTTGTTGAACAATAAGGCTGTAAATGAAAACATTCTATTAGTTTTTGACTGAGGCCAATTCCACACCACTGTTACAGTGCTATTATTCTGCCTTCAACATCCTGTGAAATTCTGGGGTTTGTTGTTTACTGAGAGCAAATTGCTCTCTGGCTAAGAATGCTAAATGCCCCTCCCTAAATTGCAAAACCCAGGATTCCATAGGATGTTGAAAGTGGAATGACAGCACTGTAACAGTGTAGTGTGGAAATGGCCTGCCACCGTATAGATAACAATGTCCTGTCAGGCTCTCAGACAAAGGCAGCTGGACTTAAATGGTTATTTTGTTATTGCAGGTAGGCTTATTAAATAGCCCATTGTGGAGGGGAGCAGAAGTTGTTGCATGTTTCTCACAGAGGTTTGATATGCAAAGTCAGCAAGTGAATCTTTAGCATGGAGCTAACCATTATCACCTGTTACATTATGCTGATAATTGAAAACTTTTGTTACTGGCTGGATGAGGGAGCAGGCTGGTGAAAACTTAGTGGGGCATTTGTTGTCTTACGGAAGCGGAATATGTAAAAGAAGTAGTTTTATAGCTGAAAAGGAAGTAAACTTTGCCAACTGACATCATAGTCAGGCAGCTGCTTGGCAACCAAGAATTCAACCCTTTTTCTTTTGCAGCTGAGATAAATCTCAGCAACTGACATTTTTCCCAGTTATGTCAGTACATTGATGGGAGGAAGAGGCTTCACTTGCTGAATTCCTTCTTGTTGCACACCTGTTAAAAGATTCAGAAACCCTGCCAGAAAAAGTTGGCAACCCTAATTGATAATGCAGTAAATATTAAATAGGGCAGTGAGTGCTTGAGAAAAACCTGTTTGTGCCTATGCCAGAAACCTAGCCAACAAGTCAACATTTATTCTACTCTCAGGGAAGGACTGATAGTTTGAGTTTTGTTTGCTGTTTCTGCAATAAAATGGTTAATCTTTTAAGCCAAGCCCCTCAGCTCTCCTTTAACAAATTAAGCTGCGGAAAATGAGCAAAGGATAAAAGTTTAGTTCTATGCCATGTAAAGCTTCATCCACTGTGATCTGCAGATCACACCTCTCTGAAAGGCACAGAAGTAGGGCAGGCAATTTTTTTCCTAGCCAGCTGGCACTCCTATTTGGTAGTAACCTCCAATATTTTCTTCATTTTAGGGCTAATCAGTCCTTGCTATGATCCATGCATTTAGTATCTTAATACCACTTTCTCTAGTTGCCCTGTTTCTGCTCAGTTCAGCAAAAACTACAGTTGTAGAACAGACTAACACCCCTCCTGCTCCCAGTGGTGACTGGGAGATGGGGGCAGCAGCTAGGTTAAGTTGCTTGGAGCAGGCCTGCCTCCTCTCTGCTATGATGGCTACCCATCTGCTTGCCCTTGCTCTTTGGATGGGGTGTAAAGAGAGAGAAGTAGGGGCAGGCTGCTCTCCTCTCTGGTGTCATATACTTAGAGTAAAAAGATGAGCAAGTTGCGGTCACAAAGAGGAGGCACAGCGTCATATCAGCATGACATGATTCATAATGAAAGAGGCTTGCTGATTTATGTTATGCTTTCTAGTATTGTATACAATAAACAGGTTATAGGAGGTAGTAGTTGCATAGGAGTTTAATTGCCAATACTTGCTCTTATGTTACGATGTCTTGTCTTATGTTGTATGCCAGTGTAGTAGGTCCTGATATGTGTTAAGCAGGTCTAGTTAGTACTGACTGTTAACTTTGTTTAATGGGGTTGTTCTATACCTTGGTTGATTAAATCCATGTTGTATTACATATCTGTATTACTGCATAAGTAGTGCCTTGATATATCACACCAAGGCAGGTAGTTTGATACTGTAAATTGCTACAGTATGATTTGTACTTGTTCCTGGAAGACAAGGGCCAGGCAATAAACAGAATATTTCTTTGGAGGTGCTTCGATGGGTAACCAGATGCTAAACTAGCCTTCAAAGATTGCTTTGTTACCTAGCATGACACGAGAGATGGCCAGTGGAGAAGTTGTATATCAGCTGAGATCAAAGAGGAGCAAGATGCTGGGTGAGGGTATCAAGGAAGAAAGAACAATAAAAGGAGAGCAGATGGCAATACAGGAATGTATACAACCAAAGGAAACCTGGAAAGGATCAGGGTGGCTGATGAATTATTGTGACATGTGAATTCCACCAGTCAATGTAATGCACACTAAATAATTATTCTATATAAGCTTTAGTGGACTGATGATCCTCAGTTTTGGCAACTGAAAGTTATGTTTGGTATCAATCTGTACCAACTAATACTGTACCAATCAACCTGTACCAACCAATATTGGTACAACCAATAAAGAATGCTTCTGTTCACATGTTTCCATATTCTGAGTATTCACCCTGGAAAACAAGTTAGAGCTGGCATGACACACAGCATCCCCAGAAGCTTCCAGAAAAAGCCTTTTCAGTGGTAGCACCCTGCGTGTAGAACCCTCTCTTTAGAAGTCTTGCCTAGCACCTCCATTAATGTCTTTTTGGACACCAGGCAAAGACCTCTTTATTTTTGCAGTTTTAGTTTCCAGTATTTTTATACCATCTCTTACTACTGACAATTGTTTTATTGCTTGCTATTATTTTATGAGCTGTTGTAAAATGCCTCCAAAATGTTTTAAATAAATAAAAATTAGTGTTGGACCCCCAACAGAAAGTACACAATTATGCTGCCTCATGACACTGGTCAAGCCACTTCATTTCAGACTGTGGACTTTTTAATAGGTTAATAAAAGCAGAAATACTACAAGGGAAGGTTTTTTTTTTTTTTCATATGGAGAGACAATGGATTTCGGTCTTTTCAAGCATTGTTAAGAGACAAAAGAGTGTTCTGTCAGGAAAAAAGTTGATAATCCTGATTGTCTGTAATCTTCCGCAGCCTGGCCCTTCTCTAATGTGAAGAAGCTTCTCATTTCCTACAACTCAGTATGGCAGTGTCAGTGTAGGATAATAAGAGGATTGCTGGAAGCTCAGCAACTATTGATTGGTTTCCATGGGCAGAGACTTCCAATTGTATCATTAAATGAGGGTGGCGTGGGGGCAGGCTGGCATGTTGGGCAAGAACTCTGGGATACCAGGGCTCAGATTTCCTGCTCAGCCTCAGAAATTGGGCCAGTTGCACTCACTCAGCTTTAGAGAAAGGCAGTGGGGAACCTCCCCAAGGCAATCTTGCTGAGAAAACCCTATGATAGGGTTACAGTTAGGCCAGTTCCGCACTATACTGTTATAATGCTATTATTCCACTTTCAACATTCTGTGGAATTCTGGGGTTTGTAGTTTACTGAGGCCAAATAGCTCTCTGGCTGAGAATTCTAAAGGCCCCTCCCTAAACTGCAAATCCCAGGATTCCACAGGATGTTGAAAGTGGAATAATAGCACTGCTAACAGTGCAGTGCAGAAATAGCCTAAGTCAGAGTCAACAACAACAAATACTTCTGATGATACATTCATATAGAGTTACTACGTGGCTTACTGGCTATGCTTTGACAGACAGTGTTGTCATGAAGATGAAAAATGCTGGGGGAAATTTCATTTGCTTTAGCTGTTTTGTTTTGCTTAGTGTTTTGTTTTTTTAGCACAGTGCCATTAGAGTCACACAAATATAGCTGGTTTTCTCATTTAAAGTAGAAACCCTGTTTTTTGTGTTAATAGTTGGCGGTTCATTCTAAACATTCTTCCAGGCCAAAGGAAACAGTACTTCTGGTGGGAGACAGCAAATGCTGCCAGGCAGTTATTGGAAATAAGCAGTAGAAAACAAAACAAAAACAAAAAAAAAGACAGATTCCACCATGTCAAAATCCTTTGGGGTTTTCACTGAAATGTGGAAGAAGTAAGGTTGTCAACTTTTCTTGCTTACTGATACCAGCAGTCTGAAGTGCTGACTTTTCAACCATTTACTATGTCTATTCTCTGAACCACTTAGAACTATATCAGAACATTTGCTATTGTGTTCCTTCAAGTCATTTCTGACTTACAGTGACCCAAAGGCAAACCTATCACCAAGTTTTCTGGGGCTGAGAGTGTGTGATGCACCCGGAGTCACCCAGTGGGCTTCCATGGCCAAGCGGGAAATCAAAACCTGGTCCCTAGGGTTGTAGTGCAACACTCAAACTACTACACCACATTGTCTAATCGTATCAGAACACAGGCAGGTCTTTTTTTCCTGCTCAGCTGGAAACTCTGCATGACACAGGCCATTGCCGCACTAGACTTTTATAGCGCTATGATTCCACTTGAAACATCCTATGGAATCCTGGGGTTTGCAGTTTCGGGAGGGGTCGGACGGATTCCATAGGATGTTTCAAGTGGAATCATAGCGCTATAAAAGTCTAGTGCGGAAATGGCTACAGAAATGGAACATTCCTCTTACTTAACTCTGTGCAGGAAATGTTTCAAATAATTTCTGTAAGTCAGGCTACTGTTTACCCATGGCCAGGTAAAACAATAGCAGGCTCATCAGGGCGGGGAGAATGGCCTTCCCCCCCCATGATTCTATTTTAACTACCATGGCTCCAATCTTATGGAATCTTGGGATCTGCAGTTTAAGGAGAGATGTTTAGCATCTACAAGGGAGACCACTGGGGAGTACCAGGTGCTATAGACAATATTCAGAGGACGGCAGTGGTAAAACTCTTGAGTACTCTTTGCCTGTGAAAACCTATGAAAATCACGGGGTTGCATGTATAGGTATACCTCAGTTAACAAAGTAGATGTGTTCCTGGGGCATGGCTTCTTTAATAGAAACTTTGGTACCAGAGGCAGAAATAACATGGAAATAATAGGGATAGGTTCCAGTACTATCAAAAAACAAACAGCAGTTCAACTTTTTTCCAGAGACTTTTTATTCAAAACTAAGCAGTATGTACATGTGCAGTGAAACAACCAGGTCAGACTAAGGCCCTTTCCGCACTGAGGCTTCTAGCGCAAGCGGGGGAGGCCGGCAAGCGCAAGAAGGCTCGTCCGGGAGGCTGCCACTTCCCCCCTCCTTCCTTCCGCAGGCGAAGGAACCAGTGGGGAAGCGGCACCGAAGGAGGCTTGCCGTGCAAGCCGCCCTCCCCCGTGCGAAGTGGGAGACCTCGCGCTGGATTCCCACCCCGCGTGCGCGAAGCAGGCAGCGTCGCGCCGGATTCCTCCCCCCCGCGCGCCCCGGATTCCTCCCCCCCGCGTGTGCCGGATTCCTCCCCCCCGCGTGCGCCGGATTCCTCCCCCCACGCGCCGGATTCCTCCCCCCCACGCGCGCGAAGCGGGAGGCGTCGCGTCCCCCCGCGTGCGCGTGCGAAGCAGGCATCGCGTCCGTCGCGCTACCTCCCCACCCCGCTCCTTCCTTCCGCAGGGGCGGAGGGAAGGAAGCGCGACCCGGCCGGCTCCTGGAGGCTCCGCACGAAAGGTAAGTGCGGGTGGGCGCCGGGAGCGTTGCGCGAGCGCGGGGTGATTTTCGCTTGGACGCGAAAATCAAAAAACCCGCGCTCGCGCCGCTTCAGCCCCGTGAGCCGGGCGGAAGTGGGAGTGCGTCGTGCGGAGCGACGCTCCCATTCCCCCGAGGCTCACGGGGCTGTCACGCGAGCAAAGGCCCGTGCGAAAAGGGCCTAAGCCTTGCATAAGCAAACAAAACATTATGATCCTTCTGGAGACCATATTAAAGCTTCTTGTAAAAAAGTCTCCAGGGCTGATTTTCTTTTCTTTCACCAGCCTCCACTTTTCTTATGATTTCTATTTTGGTTGCCAAACTTACAGATCTATGTTTTAAAAAAAAACATGCTGGGGGTGGTTGGTGAGGCAGGCTTATCGGCTGCTCCCTTTTTTCTCTTTCTCTTCACACATGCTCAGTAAGAGATTCTGGGGGCAGCTGCTGTTTACCTTGCCTGCTGCCACAGTCATATATGGCCACTGTAGGATCAGCCAAAGCAGACTCCCAGTCTTTCCAGCTGAAACTTTGTTGTATTGTTTACTGCAGAAACACTGCTGAAAACCAAGATTGAAAGCATGTGTGTCTCTAGCTATCCTACAACATACTCCCAATGCTGATGCTGCTTTAAAAAATAACTTCTAGCTGGACAGACGGCAAAGAAGAAAGGGGGGCTGGGTGGCCTTAAAACATTTCAAGAAGGAATGTCTTTGTCAGAGGCTTTGTTAACTGAGGTATGGCTGAGTGTTCCTCTAGTGCCTGATCCCAGCATTCCGCAGGATGTAACCATGACAGTAAAAGTGGTGTCACAGAGTTATAATTGTTTAGTGTGAAAAGGCCCCAGATGTTTGTAAAAGCTGGACCGTGATGATGTGCTATGACATCTGTCCAGTGAGTGAAATTGCCTCTTTCCTACCTCTGCTGTTTTCTGTTTCCTTTTTCTCCCCACCTCCCCAGTCACAACTCTCAACTTCTTCTACTGACAATTGTCTGATGGACAATAATCATTTTCCCCTGCCACTTCTAGGCCAGCACAGAGATCTTACATTTTATTTTTAGTTAGGCCACTTTTGCATGTAAATAATCTCAAGGAGTCTCATAGTAATAATGATAATCCAAAAATAACAGCAGCATCAACAACAGAAAAATAATAATGTAGCCTGCATTCAGTTCTCTCCTAAGGAGTCAGAAAATTGCCTTCCTTCCACAAGAATATAATCATCCTCCTGTTCATATTAGCCAAGTGGACCAGTAGATAGTTCTTAGCTCTTTCCTTCTTTTTGGCAGCACAAAAAAGTATGGGAGGACAATCGTCTTTCTGTACTGCTTGCCTGGCTTCTTCAAATCAGTGCGAGTAGCATTCTGAATGCTTGCAAGTGTAGGCATTCATTTCCCTCCCAGTTGGCAGCCTTTCTTCTAAACCACCTGAAGCTTCCCAACAATGCAAACTCAGTCCTTTTGAATTATGTAGCTGGACATCATCTCCTTTGCATCTTCCTGCCTTCCAGATAGCAGATGAAGCTACCTGTCATAACAATGAATAAAAAGACACCTTTGACTAGTAGTCTTCTTTGGCTAGGGCTACTTGATGCCCCGTAAACTCCCGCTCCTCTTTTACTACCTTTAAATATTTGGGGGGGGTGTCATTTTTAGTATGGAGAACGTATGAGGTGGATGGGTGCAGAGATGTAATGGTTTTCCATTCCAGTAACAGGTGCCTTGCTTTTCAGCACTCTGTCCTGGAAATAGCTATAGAATGTATCAAGAAAAAAGTGAAATCAAATACATCAGTTTCTGGATATGTGGCTTATCAAGAAATTTAAATACTGGAAAAACTGTAGGGAGGGTATGGTAATAAGAGTGTAAAACTGACCATCAAAAAAAGAAGAAGCCTAGGTGTCTTTTTACTGATTTGGCATGAGATGCCTTTTTATTGGAGACGTAAATAGAGATAAAGAAAGATCTCTGATAGCTGGTAGTTTTTGTTTCCCTTTTTCGGACCCCTGCCTTATACTATGTGAGGCCACTGGGCCACTGAGATCAACAATGACCATTGCAATGGGGAGCAGGTCTCCTGGTAGCAATGCTTACGTTCTGTTATTCACATCTTTTTACCTAAAGAATTAATAGGGTGCTTTCTGCATGTGGGCATGTCCTCCCCACTGTTTAGCTATTGCCCCACCCTTTTTTTTTTCAAGTGACAAAAACAACAACCTAATGGGGCTAACAGATTCCATAAAAATGCGGTGTAGGTCTGTAATGGTGTATTTGCAATGCAGTCAATGTAGTACACACAGAATGTGTTGCTATGGAAACTGCCAGTGTGCCAGAGGCAGGAGGGACTAGCCTTTAAAAGATGCTGAGCCGAGCTGGCTATCTCAACCAAATGGAGAAGGATTTTTTAAGAAAGCAGGCTGTTTTCTGTTATTCGAGCCAGAAGACTGTAAGAGTATTGGTTTCTGTTTTTCCCCCTCTTTTGCAACACTTTTATGAAAGGTGGATATAGTGACAGGAAGATAATCTTTCATAGCATCATGCGTGCGCTGCCTGTCGTATATTCTTTTCTGATTCATTTGATTTTGTATGCTAGCTAGCCTACGTGAGTGTTACATTCTTACGCAGAAACCAACTTTGGGTTCCCCTGATATGAAAGGGGATATAGCCCTTTTCTGTTGACCCGAGATTTCTCTTCCCCACGGAGGTTGTTCTTGGGACACAAGCAAAGGTGTTGACCAGGAGCTCTTTCAAGCTACCCACGTATAGCAGTAACAGCCTCAGTTGCATCCTGTGGCTTGATATTGGCCAGAGGCCTCCTAAACTGCAAGTTTTAGGATTCTGTTGGGTGTTATCATAGCAGTTAAAGTGGAACCATAGCATAATAACTGTGAAATGTGAAAGCAACCCATGTGCCAAATCCCTTTGCCGTATCCTCCAAGTCTTGATATATTTTGATTTCTTGTGCTGCTCTCTTCTTTTCAGTGAACACAACTCTTACCTTCCTTCCTTTCCCTAGCTATATTAGAGCACAAATGTCTTGGTTGACCACTTAAGGCATGCTTCCTTTACTAATTTCTCTTTCCTATTTCCCTCTTATTCTTTTCCTCCATATGCTGTAGTATTGGAATCCTGGTCTTTCATATATTTTTCTAAAATGTTTCTAAATTCTGTGACCCATATGGCATACACATGAAAGAATGATGTGAGGGTTTGTTGTTGTTTTGTCAGCATTATATATAATCTTTAGAATGCAATAGATTTAAAGCTTCCATGCTTATTCTTATGAAAATATTTTAGGAACTCTATTTCCTTCCTGCCATCTTAACTTTCTTAGGATCAGCTGGTATATTTCTAAAGTCCCTGGGAGATTAGAATTCATGAGAAGATCTGCTTTGTTTCTTGGGCTTCAGTCCCATATATAAGTCTCCCAAGGAACTTTGTGTCTTATTTCCTTGTCTGATGTAATTCTTCCGCCGCTTTTCCATTCCGTAGTGCTGAATCTTATTACCTGTCTTGGGTGGTGATACTGGGGGGATGGAGCAGAACACTCTGCTCTTTTTCATGTGGGGCTGTGATGAGTTCCAAGAATCCTTATATTATAGTACAGTGTAACTTTATGTTGATATTCCTATTGTGTATCACTCATAAACTTCAAAATTTCACAGATGAAAACAGAAAATTGTACATTCATGATGAGGTAGGGGCAAAATCCAGCAGCCCAGCACTGAGATTTGGCAGTGATTGTTATTCAGATAATGTATCAAATTTCTCCCCACCCTCCAAAAAGCAAGAATTAAAAATGCTTAAGAGGAAAGGACTGCAAAGCAAGTTAAATGGAGCCATGTTTTTGTTATTAGAAGGAATTGCTCTCATTTTACTGATGAAGAACACCAAATACAAGCAGAAGTACTTAGCCAAAGATTGGTCAGCAAGTTCAGGACTGGCCATCTCACGTAGCAGTTTTCATCTCCCACCTCAGGCAGTAGAAGAGAAGAGACAATAAACTATGGTTCTCTCCTCTCCTTTTCCTCCCCCTGCATAGGCCATTTCCACACTAGCCTATTATAGTGCTATGATCCCACTTTCAACATCCTATGGAATCCTGGGGTTTGCAATTTCAGGAGGGGCTGCGAAACTGCAAACCCCAGGATTCCATAAGATGTTGAAAGTGGAATCATAGCGCTTAACAGGCTAGTGTGGAAATGGCCATAAATACCTGAGGGCCAACATGATTGTTTCCTCAGCAAGGCAACACAGTGGCTACTCCAAAAAATATTACTCATTCTCTTGATCTGAGGACCACCCCCCTCAGGGAGAGTGGGGGAAAGTGCATACTTTCTACCTGTCCCAGTTTGGCAGGCAGAGACAGTCCTAATTAATGTTGTGTCACCCCATTAGTTTAGCTTGCTTGCTTGCTTACTTATTTATTTCCCACTTTTTCACAGAATGGGGGCTCAAAGTAGCTTACAATTTTTTAAAAAAAATACAGTTAAAATACACCAAATGGGAACATCAAATAGAATTAAACTATTCATGATTTTAAAACAACTCAAATCTCAAATTAAAAGAATAAAATGCAATTTTAAAAAGATAAAAAGCTATTAAAAACAGTTCAGTTTTTTTAAAAAAATACAGTACTCCCTAGCCCATTCGTTAAAACTTTCTGTTTTAAAAGCCTCTTGGCATAAAAGGGTTTTGGCCTGCCAATGGAAGGACAACCAAAGTGCAGGGGCATTTGGGCCTCCCTGGGAAGTGAGTTCCAAAGTCTGGCAGCAGCCACCAAGAAGGCCCTCTCCTGTGTCCCTACCAACTATGCATGCAGTCATGGTGGGACTAAGAGAATGACCTCTCCTGATTATCTCAGGGCCTGGACAGGTTCATGGGTGTTCCTGCATGGCAGGGGGTTGGACTGGATGGCCCGTGTGGTCTCTTCCAACTCTACATTTCTATGATTTCTATGTAGGGAGATACTGCCTGCAAGATAGCCTGGAGCTGAGCCATATGGGATTTTTATAGGTCATAACCAGCACTTTAAATTGTGCCCCAAAACAAACTGGCAGCCAGTTGAACTGTTTTAACAAAATTGCATTATGATCTCCATAGACCTACCTTTGTTAACAGTATGACTGCATCTCTTCTGAAGTTTTGTGAAATGATCTGAAGTTTCTGAACAGTCTTCAAAGGCAGCCTCAGGTAGAGCGCATTAGTAACAATGGCAAGCAACACCATGGCCAGATCTAACATTTCAAGGAATGAGAACAGTTGATGCATACATAAGCTTTAGGTGTGCAAAAGCATTCCTGGCCATCACAGAAATCTGGGCCTCCAAGGTTCAAAGCTGAATCCAGGAATACACCTAAACTGCAGACCTGTGTCTTCAGAGGAGTGTAACCCCATTTAACACAAGCCCAGTCCCTGTTCCCTGATTTGCCTTTCAACTGACCAGGAGTACCTCTGTCAGAATATTTTAGAATGTCCCAGTTTCTCTCTCGTTCTCCCACTTTCACCCTTTGACCTGGGGCCATTTCCGCACTAGACTGTTATAGCACTATTATTCCACTTGCAACATCCTATGGAATCCTGGGGTTTGGCCAGCCCCTCCCGAATCTGCAAACTCGAGGATTCCATAGGATGTTGCAAGTGGAATAATAGTGTTATAACAGTCTAGTGCAGAAATGATTTTAGTCCAAAGTGCAAAAGTAGTATGCATTGATTTAACTCAGCAGGGGGAGAGGAAGGGGAGAGGGGATGGTGGAATCCTCTCCTTGTGAGGCTCAGCAAAAGCAGACTGTTACAGGCTCTCCTAGCTTACCTGTTCTTCCTCATTTGCTGTCTTAGCCGCACACTGATGTTACTTGGCCCCATGTGTCTCAGTTTTCATCTGTGGAATGTTGCAGAATATTCATGTGGGCTATCTGGGGATCTGCTGGCCACAAAAATCAGCTAGCACAGATTTCTAGAGAACTGCCCCAACCCGAATACCTCTCTCCGAGGGGTTCCTTCCATAAGGTTGGCACTTGGCCTTTTTCTGAAGAAAGGCACCCTCAGAGACAGCTGTTTGGGCCTAGCTGTATCAGCTGCTTTTTACAGTCAATACATAGTCTACATGGCCTGCCCACTGCCCAGTGGCTTGCTGTGGGGGGTCATTGAATAGCTGCAGTGGATACACAATGGCAGCATTTGCAAGGGGGCAGCACATATCCTCCTGCCCCAAGTAGCAGGACATCATTGGAGGAGTCTGTGGTAGAGAATTATTCAACAGAAACAAGAATTAAGTAACAACAGGGAGTTTGCTCTAAGCGTGTATAGGGAGCCTTTCAATCTCAGCAGTTCTGTTTTAAACATGAACTTCTAACCTCCACTGCTGGTAACTACATCCAGATACGTTATGATCCCTTCTGTATAACAGTCTACTTCTAGTTCTCTGTGTCTTTTTTTCCCCAGCAATTCTTCACAAAATATGTTGGGGCGTGTCCCCTTCTGATACTTTCTCTCACATACACGTGTGTAAGTTACAGAGAGGTGAGAATTTTAGGGTTGGAAAGTAGTAGTGGGGGAACCTAACAAGTGCTCTCCCTCTTGCACACACATACACATCATTTGCACAAGTCACACTAGGCCAAGTGGCAGGTGGCCCTCCAGAAGTTTTTTGGACTGCAGCTGCCATTCTCTTACCATGGGCTCTGCTGGCTAGGTCTCAAAGGAATAACAGTCCAGGAAGATCCTAAGTTGCTTTTGGCTCTCCAGGTGTCAATGAAATAGTGTTCTCTCACAATCAAAAGTATCATGCCTCATAACTGGCCAGACTAGCTGGCACTGAGGGAAGCTGAAGTGAAAGACTATCTGGAAGGCCATAGGTCCAAGAGGGCCCTGAGCCTAAGGAATGGGGGAATTAAAATGCTTCTGAGCATGTGCAATCTACCCACTCTTTAATTACTGGTTATCTTCATTTTCATGTCTCCCCATACGCTCAGAATTCAGGGCCAGAGTAGCTGAAATCACACCCTTAGCCCTGGTTTTGCAAAACAAGGTTTGAGATCCCCTTTCTCCAATTTACCCACACATTTCTAATTTTCTCTGTCCCCCTTGTTGCAGCAACTCATTTCACAAAATAAAGATGTCTTTTAAAAAATTTACTATTCACAACCATAGTGGTTTGCCAGCACATGGAAGAAGATCATTTTTTAGGTTTAAATGATCACCTTTGAGTGTTGTAGCTTAGCAGTAAATTCAGAGAGGAGGTGGATGACTGAACCAAGCAGTTTATTTGTCCAGGCATCGCCTGCTCTGACTCTGCAAATGTCCATTGTGTCTTTAGTACAGAGCAGTTTGTGGAGGGGTGGGAATGCCTCCTCTCCCCCCCGTTACCCTGAAATTGGGGGTCCGCGCGGGGCGCCCAGCTCTGCCAATTAAAATACCAAAGATGGGGAAATTAGAACTCAGAGCACTCGTTTTGCAGGGTAACGTAGCGAGATCTTTTACCCTATGTATACAGCGTCAGGTTAGAGAGTGGCTAGACAAGGTTTTAAAATAATGAACACTTCTTTATTAACAGAAACACACAGAAGACAACACAAACTAACTAACTGGAAAAGAAAAGAGTTGTAAGGGAGGGCAATACGACCTGTTCTGCAGTCCTGGGGAGAGGTTGGAGGTTCGGGGAAGAAAGCTCAGCGTGGGGCGCTGAGGGGAGTCCTTTAAACACACCAGCGGCAAAGCAGGATGGCAGTCAAAGGTGATCCAAGGATCAGTTAGAAATGAAGGGTTTTTATAGGGAAGATTGTGCCTTTCGGCTATGGCAGTCCCAAAGGAGAACAAGACGTTTCGGTGCTGGACAAAAGGATTTGGTGAGGTCAGGTTTAGTGTGATGGGATTTGCATGTAGAATGTTGATGGCCCAACTCACAAGAGTAATTTGACTGAGAGCCTTGTGGCTATTGAGGAGTCTGTGGCAGGAAGTTCCCTAAAGCTTTGGGCGAGTTTTGGGTTGCTGGCTACAAAGAGAAATGGAATGTAAACCATTAACAGCCGCTCTCTGTCCGTGCTTATCCGGAGAACTTTGCGAACACGTGAGATGAGGTAATCACAACCAGTCCAGCTAAGGCCAAATTAAGTGATATCAAAAGGATATCTGGGGGTCCTCACCGGGGGTGCCATAGCAGAAATAACACCCCCACCTTTTCAGAATGAATCCCCACGCCTGTTCACTCCTCCAGGTGCCACTGTGCTTTGGCATTTTTCCAGTATCAGTGAGCTGGAAGAAGCAGAACTGACCAATAGTAGAAGCTTCTTAGTTTGTATATAGCAATGAGGCTTGGGGAGAAAACTTCAGAGTGGGAAAACACAATTGCAGTTGAGAGAATATGTTTCAGGACAATTGCAACTACTGTCATCCTCTTCATAAGGTGAAGGATGGAGTGCAGGGAGGGTGCCTCATCCTGAAATGGTGGTGGGAGGCGCGTTCACACAGGCAAGCACACTCCTACTCTGTACCACCCATGGAAGGATGTAAAGAACATAGAGATCTATGCACAAAATTAGTGGCAAAGTCTTCTGTTGCTCTGACCTCAGCCTCATGTTTAGCTCCCACGCGGCACGTGAATATGTATTCTCATCGCCTCCTAAAAGGATGAATTTGTGTGTGCATGCACCTTCAAGTCTCTTGTTGACTTACGGCAATCCCATGAATTTTTCATAGGGTTTTCTTTGGCAAGGAATACTTAGAGGAGGTTTTGCCAGTTCCTTCTGAACTACAGCCCACAGCACCTGGTATTCATTAGTGATCTCCCATTTAAGTTCTAACCAGGGCTCACTCTGCTTAGCTTCCAAAATCATATAGGATCTGGCGCCATTAGGGCTTTTAGGCCCCAGAAGGAAATGTAGTTGCTCTTTTTCCAAATCAAGGGAGACTGTTCCCTAGGTCAGACCTTTGATAGCTGTTTCTGAGGCATCTGGATTAAGAGAAAATAAAGAAAGCATAAATTTTGGGGGGATTTATTTTTCATTTATTGGTTATAATATGTTTGCTGGCTGTGGTAGATAAACATTCCCCTAATCCAACTTTCCATGGCCATATCCATAGCTGCATACATGCAGTCACTGGAATTTTTTTCCCAAAGACAGTCAAGATCTGTGGGTCTGGCCTTCAACAATAGTGTCACTTCCTTCCTTTCTCATTCTGCATGGCAGATGTTGATCTGTTTTCCTCTTTCCATCTGTCCTCCCTCCCTCATTTTTCAATCCTTAGCAGACAGCACTTTCTTACAGACAAAGCCTGGTTATCCACAGACCTAGAGTGAACTCTAGTATATTTGCTGAATGGACAATGTATGAAATGTTATCTTGAGTGACCTGAAAAACCTTAGCCATCAAATAGGAGGAAGACCTCCAAGCTTTCATAGTAACTACTTTGGAATGATTCTGTACAAACATCCAGGAACGTGTTTGTGTACATCCTCCCCAAGATCCTTGTGATCTTAGCTGATGTCCAGCAGTTAATTTTCTTTTTTTAATGTTGTTCTGGCAATTTAGATTACAATGTTATGCACAATTGTCTGGTAGTAAGACTTAATTTTCAGTAAATATACTTCAGGATGTCTGTTCTAAGGCAGCAAAAGGACATTACAGATGGATCTGAAGCCTGCCCTTGTAGCTACACTTATTTGGAATGGAGTGGAATTGACTTCTGCATGTACAAATAGGATGTACAAATAGGATAAGCCTATAAATCAGTATCAGAGGTAGGAAGCAAAAGGTTATAATGAGTTTTTCAAATCAAAGTTGGAGGGATACATTAGTTTTTTGGCTGTAGAGATTTGCTTTGGTATCTTGATTTTGGTGACAGCTTTGATGGTGGTGGTGATGGTGATGGTGATGGTGATGATTATATTCATTTGTATCCTGCTTTTTTCATCTCCTCCTGCCCTCCTCCTTGGTCCACAAGGGTTTAGAGAGGGAGGTTTGCTTAACTCACTTCAGTCTTGCACTGTGACATGAAACTTCCAGTGTTGCTCCCTGTTGCAAGAAATATACTCTGTACATGCTGAGACACACACTCTCCCTCTCCATGTCCAAACTTGGTTACTGACAATGAAAACAGATTCTAAGACTTAACAGATTCCAACTCAGAATTGAGTCAGAAAGCTCCTTATTTACGTTTCAAGCTTCTCAGCTGAATCCGATAAGTTTTTCTGAGCATCCTGCCAATCGGAGTGAGGGGGAGATCAGGGAAACCCAAGGACTTGAACACAGCACAGTCTTAAGCATGCTTAGCAGGCAGCATCTCCTACTAAATTCCACAGAAGTGAGCTGGTGTGTGATCAGATGCAAAGCGGAGGTGGGGGTGGGTTCCAGTTCCTTCCATTCAGCAACGAGGATTGTGTGCCACTGCCACCATCCCCATGTGTTTGTCCTGCAACTTGTGGCAGATCTGGTCAGCATGACCAGTGGTGAGGAATGCTGGGTATTGCAGTTCTACACCATCTGAAAAGCTGCACAGTTCCCATATTACTTGTAAATTTCAATGGTTTGCAATAGAAAAAGCAACATGGAGATGCTCGAATGTTATTGTAGCATATGGTTTACAGATGGACTATTGCCCACATGACTGGCTGCATGTACTAAGAACACAACATCATGCATCTCCCAGTGGAACTCTAGTTCATAAAAGCTGATGCCATATTAAGTCTGCTTTAAGGTGCATGCGATTTTTCATTGTTTTAACAGTTGTGTACCATAGAGAATGTCAGCAGGCAGCCTACTTATCTTTCGTGAATAACAAGCTGTTTTGCACAGTTTATATGTTAAAGGAACAGGAGCCTATCAATCCTTAGCTGGTGGAGACTCCCAGCTAAAGTACACTCATTGAGAAATATTAATCCTTGCAAGAAGTAACTATTTTTTGAGCTTAATTTTTTTAAAAAAATGAGAATAAACAATTGTGCATGCTTTGTGAAGAAAGGCATCCTTTCATTTTTAACACTGTCTCTGTCTCTACTTTACCTCTTAAATATTTCATTTATTTTCTCCTCAGGTCTCAGAATGGGGATGAAAATGGAACTTGGCCAAACAACCAGTTTGATACAGAGATGCTTCAAGCCATGATTCTGGCATCAGCAAATGGTCAGTTTCCACCAATCCATGATGACAATTGTATCATATGCCTTTAAAAATTTATCCAAAACAACTGTATTATAAAAGATTCAAGGTTAATGCAGGGAAGTGGCTTGCCTTTCTTATGCTTTTTAAATGGATATTGTTTAAATATCTGTGTCATTCTTTATCACTAAAAATACATGACAATAGGAAGCTTAACTATTTTGCAACATTTTGTAAATGTTTTTTATTCTCAGAGTGAAAAAAGAAGCCTGATTTCTTAGTGAATTAATTCATTGTGCAAGATAATTTTTTCCCAGCATCAGTACACAAATAGCTGGGAATGGAGGTTCAGATCCTTTTCACATTGTTATCTTTACCTAATGTAGTTTGTCACCTAAAAACACTTATTAAGCCACCAAGGCAGACAGGTCATTCGTCCTGCCTTAGGACAGTGAGAGAGGTCTTTGGAATTAATAGTATGTAGATTTTAAAAGAGAAAGGAAAGGAAAATAGAAGTTAAGTGCTACTTTGAACTAGATCTTTGAAAAAAATAGCCTTAGGAGATCCATATGTTTATCATAATCTCTCAGCAACTCCAGATCCAGTTAATGCAAACACTATCTAGCTTCTCTTCACTTCTGTTTTTCACCAATCAAATATATGTGTATTTCACCAATCCACCAATCAAATATATGTGTATTTCACCTAGGGATGGTGACAGATACAAGTAACAGCTGGATTTCATATTTTCAAAAATGGAGGATCAAACATTGTATGCTTCTTATCTCATCAGTCCTAGAGCAGCACAATATGCAATATGAAACGTAGTTTGAACATTTGTCTTAATACGGGGTAGATGGTAACTTCGTGTTACTAAAGACTCCATGTATCCACCCATCCTTTTATTTATACCCTGCCTTTTTTTCCATCATTCCATTTTCCAGCTTCCATCATTCCATGGCTTTGACCCTGGTTGCCTTTCTCCTCACTCCCCACCTTTTATTTATTTTATATTTATTTATTTATTTATTCCCCTGTTCTAGGCTGAGTTCTGGAGAGGTCAAAGGCATACATAGTTGTGTGACATTTTGGTTGAGCTAATGAAAATGTTATCTAATATGCATTTGGAGCTTTTAAAATTTGAGGAGAAGAATATACAGAATGAATGTTGTTCTTCTCTCCCATTCTGAGTTTTAAATCTCATCCCTGTGCTACTTTATGTGGGTTGGATCTGCCAGTCTGCAGCAAGTTATGTCTTGTTTGACTCTGAACACGGTTACTAGAATTATGTCCTATTAAATCGAGTGAGATGTCTAGGAAAATGTGTTTAGGATTGTGCTACATGCACATCAATGGAAACAAATCAGCTTCTATCCAGCCACTCCAGTTTAACTGGTTTATGACTCAGGAAGTCATTTACTGATCAATGTATGCAGCCTGTCTTTTTATTCACTGAAACACTCCTGTCACAAGCAAACTGTGATGAGCTTGTATTGGTGAAGAGCAACTGAAGTGTTCTCTCCCTTCTGACCTTATTAGAGCAGACTGTGTTCCATGGGAACAGGTGCCCTATTTTATTTATTCATTCATTTAAATATTTATATCACACTCTTTATCACCAGTTCACGTGGCAGTGTTTGGTTTGCATTAAACAGAGACTCAAGGGCCAACAGCATGTGCTCTCCCTTCTACAGCTGCTTGCTAACTCACTCACTCACTACATGCTTGCTAACTCACTTCTTCCCATTGTGAACTCTATTTCTGCACTAGACTGTTACAGCACTATGATTCCACTTGCAACATCCTATGGAATCCTGGGGCTTGCTGTTTCGGGAGGGGCCAGCCAGCCCCTCCCGAAACTGCAAGCCCCAGGATTCCATAGGATGTTGCAGGTGGAATCATAGTGCTATAACAGTCTAGTGCGGAAATGCTTGAAGAGGTGATTGTGGCAGCTGCTCACTGTGGGCAAGTCTAGGCACAGGCAAGCCGCAGGAAGCAGCTGAGGTGGCTAAAGAGGGAACCCTGCTAGCACTTTTTGGTGAGACGATTCTTTGCCCATTTATTCACTTAGACAGGAAAAAGCAGATGAGCTACATATTGAGAAGGAAAAAGGTATTAAGATCTATCTTATGTTGTGGGCCAAATGGAAGCCCTTGCAATGCTGGGCTGAGTACAGTCTGCCTCTTTCTTTTGTGGAAAGTCGTGGTTGATTGACAAAATGCAGTTGACTTCAGAAAAACCAAGAAGTTACATATTTGTTTTGTTTTGTTTGCTGAGGGTGCGGGGGGAAGAGACCTAACTTGCACCTGTTTAAAGGATTCAGTGCCTGCTATTTGTGGAAACTCTGTCACAAGCCACATAATGGGCTTAATTCAGAAAAGCACACAAGCGAGCGTTCAGATGTTCATTACTTATTCATGCCAGTTTAAGCAAGCTTTTTTCATTCTTTTGCTAATGCAAAATGCAAGCATGAGAGTATTTTTTCTGCATTCACATGATTTAGTATTAGCCATATACTCTGGTAGCTCAGCACTGGTCTTGACTGATATATATTCCAATTATCCTCAGTTACCAGGACCCTGTCCCTGACAAATCACTGTCCTGGTTTTTTTGTCTTGGTTGTATGGAGTGGGGGAGACTTTTTAAAATAATATATTAGTTTGCATATACGTTTGCTGGAATTGCCATTCCTGAGCTTTTAGATTCCTCTATTAATAATCTGGAGATGAGTTCTTTGTCAGGGGACCTGTGACTATCAGAATAATAAATGCTGTTGACTATGATGGAATTACATCTATTCTACAGTAACTATAGCCAGATACATTATGAAATAAACAGTATATATCCACATTGTTTTGTTTTTGTTTTAAAGGAAGGTGTTATGGTTGGTCCACTTGAACCACCAGTGAAGTGTAATAATGTATGAATATGTGGGATGGTTGGAGCAGTAGACATTCAGACAGTGGTTCTTGGTGTGAAAATAATGGCAGATCAAGCTCATGAGATGTATGTTTGCTTTCAAAGAAAGTGACAACGAATATTGACACTGCCAATTAAAATTTAACTAACCATATGCAATCAATTATAGAAACAAGTCTTTTTAAAAAAAGAGTTATTTTCAGATTATTCTTCAAAAAAATGCAAAGATTTATTTTTTATTTTTTTGGCTCATTTCCCTCATTTTGCTGGCAAAAAGAGGAAAGCCTTCCATATCACCACCCTTTGTTTCTCCAAGCCACTTGACCTTGGAGCTAGGCCCTTTCCGCACCTTACCTTTTCACGGCGCTGGGGTGCGGGGACCGTGTTAGCAGCCTCTTGCGAGACGCTCTCGCGTCCCCGCTGCTTCCCCTCCACAGCCACTGTCTGCTGGCGAGCAGGCAGCATGAGGGCTCCTTGCCTTCCTTTCGTAGTGCAGCCTGGGATTTCCCTAGGCTGCGCTGGGGCAGGAAGCATGACCACCACGGCTCCGGAGGTTCCACACACATGGTAAGTGCACACAGGGCCCTGGAGCGATGTGCGATCGCGCACCATTTTCGCCTACAAACCGGAAATGAAATAGTGCACAATCGGCGCTTGCCAGCCCTAGCAGTGTCGCACAATTGCGAGAACATCATGTGGACCACTCCTTGGAATTGCGCAATGCTCCAGAGGCCCTTTCACATGCTGAATGCCATAGTTTCCCTTATATGAGGAAGTTTCAACATGGGGACATTCAAACATGAAGAAACAATAATGGGTGTTCCCACATATAAAAATATGATCCACGTAACTGTTTGATGATTTTGTATTTTTGAAATATTGCATGGAGCATTTTTTTAAGTGCTAACATCTTTTAGTATGATCTGAAAACTGTTTTGCACCTAGCAGAGACTAATCTAATTGAATCTGCCTAACACCTCCAGCACTCCATCTGGAGAACTAAAGAGCTTGTTTGCTATTTCCGTCACATTTTAGAGAGCCCTGATAAAGGCATTACCCTACTGTGACTTTGGAATTACTTCCGCGTTACATGCATGGTTTCTAGTTGGTGTCCCTCCACTGACAGAAGGCATTCAGTGGCTTAAATGGAGGAAGGGAATCATTTTGTCAATTCCACCTCCTATCTCCATCTCCCCATCCCATTCTGCTCTCAAGAATCTGGGAGATGCTTTGGAGCAATATCTGAGGTGATACAGAGACCTGCAGGGTGAGGAGAAGTCAGGAAAAAACTGTCCCACATTCCATTCTTTTGAGAGGTCCCTTTGTACCTGTGGAGAATTAACAGTTAGATACCATCCTGTGTTACATGACACACCTTCAGTATGTCTGTATTAGTGTTGTTGCTGCTTCCTGCTTCGGTTCATTTTAATGCTACTGGCTGCTACCCTGGAAAAGCTGTTTTTTTTGTTTGTTTTTTTTCATTTGAATGAAAAGATAGAAGGCCATCTGAGGAAGCTTGACCATTTCAGGGATCTTTTAAATTCCCTTATGACCACTGCATGGGATCCCAGAATCTACTAAATCGCTGGTTGCTGCTCGGAAGGATACCCACTGCCTGATTATGAAAACTGTGTGTGTGCAGGCCCCAGGATTCCATAGGATATTGAAAGTGGAATAATAGCAGTATAACAGTCTAGTGCGGAAATGGCCTAAGTCTTTATCTGAAGCCATTAGCATTGTTGTGACACATCCTTATGGTCAAAGAGCTTCCTGAGAAATGGCAGTGATGATGATCTTATTATGCATTGGCTTTGAAAAAGCCTAGGAACCTCTTCAGTGAATTACAAAAACCCAGTGCTTTTGAAACATCAAAGAGAAATCCTCCAGCACTGTCTCCTGTGGCAGACATAGATAGGGAAATACTGAACAGATCAGAATTAAAGCACCCATGGAAAATTAGAAATCCTAAGGGGCTTAATGCTACAACCCTGAATAAATATTTCAGAGATCTCTTTTCTGTTAAAGAAAAGGGATTTTAAAAGGATCTAAGCTGATGAGGCAAGATTGCCTGGGTGGGGGTGGGAAGGAAATGTAGCTTCCATGGCTATAGGAGACATGCATTCTTTGATAAAACAGAACCAGTGGAATGGCGTTGTGTGGATTTTTAGACACCACCTGTCTGCAGGCCCCAGCAGGTCTCCCTCATCCCTACTGTGCACTGTTAAATAAAGGGCTATGCATTTGCAGTGGTCAAAGCTTATGCAACAGGCTCAACAGGCGCTGGCTCCAGAGTGGCTTGGATAAGTCCATAAATATTCAAGACTTATGGATGTGCTCTCTTTAGGAGAGAAGCAGCATTTGTTTATATTTGCCTGTTCCAAGATCTGCTTTCCTATTTTCCTACTAGCCATAGGAGGCAAGATACAAACATTCATTTCAACTGATGAAGGGCAAGTATTGCAAAAGATTCACAGTTACTTGGAGAGGAGAGAGAGGACTGCTTAGCCCTCCCTGCCAGGTTTATTATTAGCAGTATGTCATTTATGTCCCATCTTTTCCTCAAAACTAGAATTGGCAGCTTACAAAAATTACAACAAATACAGGTAAAAGCACATAAAAAGACATAGGTAAAAAAAATAGAGAAGTTATTAATTCTTTTGTTCCATAAAATTAAAAACCTTTTCAATTCATTCAAGAGACAAATGCAAGCAGAACAGCACACTATTAACTGGCCTTGTAATTAATGCCTAAGACCCTGTTGAAATAGAAAAGTTTTCACTCACAAGGAAAAGAGCTCACTTCACAATTTATTTCACTCATATCCAAAAATATAAAAATAGTAGCAAACCAAGGACATATTTCAGCCAAAATTAAGCACTTGAACCACACAATGCTCCACATGTCTACTTTATTTAATAAATATAAACACATACTATTACAAATTGTGTTTGACCCTCTTACCATCACATCATGGGAAAAGAAAGTAGTCCCTTCACCTGTGTCTCCTCGCATCTTACTCCCCTGGGAAAGAAAAATTATTTAGGAAGGATCCAATTGGACACACACTACTGCCCCCCTCACAGTTGGTCCTCTCATTCTTCTTCCCACAAGCCATTTTTCTTTTTAAAAAGTGCAGGGGAAAATGTACAACTGTATGTAATGCACAGATTGATTATTAGTGTTAAGGAATCTGGATGCAAGAACATAATGGATAAGATTGGTGAGAAGTGTTCCCACTATGAAGCAGAGTGAGGTGAAGGGGACAACACCTCATGCACTGAATTTAGAGTGGCACATTAAGAAATAGCTGCCAGGATTTTATTTTATGCAAATAAAATCAGACTAAGTCGTCCTTGGTCCCATCCAGCTAAATAATTTTCATATTCTTAAGCAACGCATGTATTTGGGATCACTTAACATGGAGCAGTTATTTCTTAACCTTTAAAAGAATAACGAGTAGATGCTGCTTCTTTGTAAATGTAAACATCTCTCTAGATAGCAAAGAGTAGGCGTAATTGTTGTTGTTATTCAGATTGATTAAAAACCAAGAAAGATTACTCAGGCATCCAGTATTATTGTGGGACTAGGGCCATTTCCGGCCCCTCCCTAAACTGCAAACCCCAGGATTCCACAGGATGTTGAAAGTGGAATCATAGCGCTATTAACAGTCTAGTGCGGAAATGGTCTAGGTGTTGTTTTTCATTGCCGAACCTTCTCTGGAAAATAATCAAAGTCCATCATCTCCCGACCTGCCATGCCACAAGGCCAGCAATGCTTTACTCAGGCAGCCCGGCTGGCTGCATCCACTCATTCACATTGCAGCCCAGAAGTGGGTTGGTAGGTCACTAAGCAAAGATGAGGCAGTAGAGAAGATAGATTGTCCTGTCCCAGTTAAATCTCTGTTTAAATGGTGTGATGATAAAATCCATGCTTAGCTGCTACAGCCTCGACAGAATGTCTCTATTCAAGCTGAAATCAAAATACTTAAGTACAGCACACAAATCAAATTTCTTATCCTCTTCCTCCTCCCTGGAGTGTTGCCATTCATTTCATTATATTTATGGATTCTGAATGTTTGGGGAAGGTCCAGAAATTAGCTCAACACAAAGAAGTCCATGGAGGGACTTCCGTAGATAAACTCATTCAACAACAAAAAGATGCTTCAGGCCACAGATGGCCCTTCTATAATTAGCAGAAGCAACTGATGTCTCTTTTTATAAAACGTATTATATATAGTTTCTTATGAAGGAAGGATTGCTCTAAAATGAACAGTTTAAAAATGAAGAAGTTCTGCCTACGGTGATGTTTGTACTCATTTAAGAAAAATCGTAACACTGTATAGGCACAAATTATCCAACATTAGGAATGGCTGAGCTAAACACATGCTTAAACCTTTCCCATTGAAACCCATGGTTTTGTCGGGGGACTGCTTCATACTCCCTGCTTGGAACCACTTTTAAGTGGGTTGCAGTTTCGCACAACTGTCATACTCCTGATTGAATCTATGAATGGCTCCTTAAGGAGAGGTGTGCTCCTCTAAGATGCGTGGTCATATGGCCATGTAGATCAGACTTGTAAGACTAAACATATAAGCAGTGTAAGTTACCTTATAAAAAAGACAAAGCATAAGGCAGTTCATGTTTCCCAGCTCAGTAAGCCACAGCAGGTGTGGGATTCTCTCCTCCTTTGGTTCAACAGTGATTAGTAATTGCTAGAATTTACTATGCTGCACTATTTGTAGCTGAAAGAGTACAAAGTAATGGTTTTTACTCGACAAACAAAAACGCTTCTGTCTTCCATCTTCCATTTTTTGCCTTTTGGAGGCATTCCCAGTAACCCTGAGAAGGTTGGCACAGGTACAAGTTTCTGTGAGTTCATTGTTGAAATGGTAATCAAGCCTTGAAACATTTTTATAGCCACCAGAATTGATTCTGAAAATTCTTTTCATTTTGTTTTGTTTTAAAGGCTCATCATAGTTTTAATTTGTGCCTGGTTGCATTGCATGCTTAATTATGCTCTTCTGTGGCACAGTACAAATGTTACACTCTGTTGCCACGAGCTCTTGGTTGCTCATGGCATTTCTCCTTACACAGAACACTGAATTTTCATAGCACTCTGCTCAAGTGAAGGGCAAGATTTGTAGATAAAAAAGGTTAAAATACATTTGGGAAAGGGATAGGGAAAGTGCTTCCTTCTAAAATCTGAGATATGTACTTGATTGGTTTTACATATTTTTTGGGAAGAATGTTGTATTTTTCAAATTGCTAATGTATACAGCTCAGCATAAACCCCAGGCATAAACAAAAACAGCAAAAGTAAAATTCTAAGGAGTTCTGTTTTGTTCTGTTAATCTAAAGCACTTGGCTATCTTGCAGTTACTCAATCCGATGAGCGTTCTTCTACAGGCTGTCCCTAAGAGGGAATAGTCAGATCTGATGTGTATGAATGCTGAATCTAGGATGTATCATGCAGCTAATTGTTATACTAAATTATATCAGTTGGAACTGCAAAGGAGTAGATACTGTCCTCCTTTTAAATGCTGGGAGCTGCATTGTACAGTTGTCTCCATTGCATCTAATGTCTCAGAGATAACTTACTGATGAGTTCTTCCTCAGTTTGCTTAGTACCAAGGGCATAACAACAAACCTTACTAAGGGAAAAAGCCTTTATTATTAAAGCTGTCCAAGTCTTACTGGTCTTTGACTACACACACACAAAAAAATGACAAATGGCTTTGTCTGTTTCTTTATACAGCCCAAGATACTGAGTTAGGTGATATAACTCACTTCATGTCCCATTAAAATAAACATGATAAACCTAAAAGGCTTATTCCACTATAGAACGGGAAGCTCACCCTGTCTGTAGGTCAACAGCTGAGGATTTGAACATTGTCTTTAAACTCTTTCTTGCCTTCTTGGTGTGTGTGTGTGTGTGTGTTGGAGAGAGAAAGAGCAAGAGTATACATATACCTTCAGGTCGCCCATTAACTTATGGCAACCCTATTTCATGGGGTTTACTTAGACAAGGAATACTCTGAGGTGGTTTTGCCAGTTCTTACCTCTGAAATATAGCCTACAGCACTTGGTATTCATTGGTGGTCTCTCATCCAAGTACTAACCAGGGCTGACCCTGCTTAGCTTCCAAGATCAGACAAGATCTGGTGCCTTTAGGGTGTTTGGACAGCTTTTACGATAGTGACTATTTAAAAGGTTTGTGCCTCATCTGCGATGATTTGTGCTCCAAAATAACAACAACAACATTGGGGAAAATAAGGCCTCTGCTAATACACTCAGTGATGAAGTGGAAGGGGAAGCAAGGGTGGCCATTGGTAGACTTTCCTTGTTCTGACAGATGAATATGTTGATTATGCACCTTTAATGGTTTGCTGTTTGTGAAAGATTTGCTTTAGATTTACTATTGTTTGTGAATGAGAAAGCTGGAGAAAGAGGGGAATGATCAGCTATGGGTTAATACTTCTTTCCTCTTTGTCGACTGTGTTCCTATTTCACATTCCAGTTTAAATGGGAACACTCCCTTTTAAGATTGTTTGCATTTCTAATTAAAAACTAAAGATTGCATTTCTGCTGGCTAAAAATATTTTGTAAGCAGCCAGTATCCATTGGTGTCATTCTTCTAGCACAAATAACCTTGTACTCATTGACAGCTAATTCTGGACTCTTTGCATGGGGGGAGGGAAACCAGTGTAGTTCTCAGCTGCACATCTAGTTATATGCAATAATTTGGCATCTGCAGATGGCTCTGCAAAGAAGCAGCCATTTCTCTTGCCTTTTCTGTTGCAATACAGATTATTTTACATTTTTCAGACTGAAAGACAAATGAAAGAAGACACATGTCAGAGGACTCATGCTACATGATAGTGTTAAAAACTGCTTCCTTTTTATCCAGACTTTCTGAAACTGTTGGAGTCCTTCATACCAGGGAACCAAGGGGATCTTCCCTAGCAAATGCAAAAACTGGATTCAGAGAATTCTGCTTGGCTTTACTCAAGGCACATCTGGAATTTTATTGTAAACTCTCTTATATCTCATGAGAGAGTTTGCAATAAAATACAACTACTAATAACATTGGGGCAGTTCTGCTTCCATAGTAGGATGCAAACAGGGTGCATTTATATATTCTGAAGTTTAATAAATAGACTGATACATATAAAGAAATGACTTGAATGTGTTTTCAGAACCCCAATGCTAGTTTGTTATATCTGTCTGCTGCCCCATAAGCCAGCCATGCCTCTGTACTATGCCCTCTTCTTCTTCAATTTGGCAAAATATTCCTGATTAATCTTCTGCTGTCCCACTTTTTCAGCAGCTTTTAAAACATTCCAGTTTCTCTTGTCTTTTCCCACTTTCACCCATTATCCTCAGCTTACTTCAGTTGCTGCAAACTGATGTCAAAGTACAGAAGGAGTTTGCACTCAGTTAATTCAGCAGGGGGGAGAGGAGAGGGCAGACATTTGTCCTTTCTTGTATGCTCGGGCAAAAACAAATTGCTGCAGGTTCTCCTAGTTTGTCTGTTCTTCCTCATTAATAACTTACGCCGTCTTGAGCACACTCTGATGTTGCTTGGCCATATAAGTCCCAGGTTTCATCTCTGAAATACTAGAGGGTATGCTGTACATGATAGGGGTAAGATCTGAACTACATCAGAAAAGAAAGCAACACAGAAAACATCTTGCACCCTCTAGAGCTGGAAATGGCTGGTACTTTGGGTGGGTGGGTTCGTTGGTTGGTTGGTTTCTGTAGCAGGCTCAACCAATCCATGTCCTATCTGAAGCAGGGATCAGAAATTCAAATTGATGCTTTTTTTGAACTTTTATAAATTAATATAAGTAGGATTTAGCAAATACTGTGGTAAAACTTGATTCATCTAATTTATTTATCTCTTTCAACATTTATAGCTTTAGACCCTAAATATCACTAGCATTTAGCAAATGCTGTGTAAAGGCTTTACTCATCTAACTTATTTATTTGTCTCTTTTATGATTTATCACTTTAGACCTTAAATGTAACTAGCATTTTTAGAACTGTGTTTAACACTTTACTCATCTAACTTATTTATCTCTGCTCCCCACCACCCACCACCCCTTATGCTGTTGCAGAAGCTGCTGCTGCTGCCGCCGCAAATCCTGATGGAAATTCAACACTAGGAGGAGGAGCAGTGGCAGGTACCATGGGCCTCAGTACCAGGTATGGCCCACAATTCACCTTGCAGCATGTCCCTGACTACAGACAGAATGTGTACATCCCTGGCAGCACAGCCACCCTCTCAAATTCCTCAGGCAAACGTGATGGGAAGCCTGCAGCCTCTGGAGGTGGAAACAAGAAGAAGTCAGGAAAGAAAGAGAAGAAGTAGGATCCACAGGACAACACCACTGCCATCTTAGATCTTAAAGAGCAGACTCTTCCAGCACTCCCCCAATTCATAGCCTAGGATCAAGGATGAATGTCAATTTGTGGTTCAACAAACAAAACAAAGTAAAGTGAGTGTGGAACATAGAGAATGTACAATGTTGTCATCAGAGCTATGAGTAATTTTCCTACTGTTACTCTTTGTGATGTAAAAGTATCTGAAAACAAAGAAAAAGCCCTGTGGATAATGATGACTATTGCTTATACTCTCTAATATGCAAGGTGGTCAGATCTCCAAAACATTTTATTGGCTGTTGTATTGCTCAAGGGTGATTGAACAAGCAACAACACTTAGAGTGGGCTCTTGTCCATTGTAAAGAATTCTTCTAAATTGGGGAGGGGGAGATGATAATTCTTATTTTTCATTTTAAGAACATTCTCACTTTCCCAATTTTGGTGAAAGCTCTTGTGAAGAAAGAAATCAAATTGAACTGGAATCCTTGTTATGAAATTGATAGGGAGTGCTTGTGTTCCTGCTTTATTTCAAAAGAACTAGGGGTTTATCCTGCATTATTACAAGTGAACGAGATTCAGCTGCATTGCAAATATTTCATTTTTTAGGTTTAACCAATGACAGCCAGAAAAAATAAAATAAAACCAATTTTGATGCCTGAGAGGCAGGGCGCACAAACACATTACAATAGAAACCTTTCCAAGGGCAGATATTAGCAAAGTGGAGAACGTTACTCTTATTGATTTGCAGTGGCCTCTGAAGAGACAAGACATCTCATCTACACTTTGGTCAATAAATATTTATGTGTACAATAAATGTTTTCTGAAATAAGTTAAAGAAAGTTGAAGTCACTTGCTTGTGAGCATAGTGAGCTGCTGCTCGTCTAAGCACTGAAATCTCTCTCTTAGTTCTACAGGCAGATCTCTTTGTTAGGTGAATGGGCTCTGGTGGCCTTGTAGGTAGAGAAATTTTGAAAATGGAATGCTTCACATTTTTCTGCACATCAAGCTGCATGCAAAGCACTCACTTCATGCCTACAGTAGGACCGCCATCTCCACCAAAGCTAGAGTAGAGAAGTCATTGCATGCCATAAACAGCATGATGTAAATATGCTGTCAAGTGCCCACATCCTAGTGGAACATGAGCATTGTCTGTCTGTAAGTAGAGTTCAGTAACAAGATGCATTGGGGAAGAGCGGTAGGAAAGTAGGATATTCTTTATATCTGTGCAGCATAGCCAAGAAATATCATTGGCTTGCTGGCCTTCACAAATTGATATTAACTCAGGAACCACTGAGTTAAGGAAGCTAAGGGACCAGACTCAGATAAGGAATTAAAACTGGATATGGACCGTTGACTGCCAAGCCAGTGACTCTGTCCCTGAGGTAAAGTTCTGAACACAATAGAAATGACTAAGCATTGGTGTACTGAAGGTCATTTGGGACCCCACCACTACCCCTACCTGGATATGAATCCACTGGTTTATTTTTAAAAAAATCCTTTGCTGTGTTTTGAAATTACTTGTTTTAGGGTTTTTAACTACATTATTTAGTAGCCTAGTGTTGACAGGATGTAAAGCTTTCTTACCTTGTGCCATTCTGCAGCTTATGCTCCTGTCCCCTCCATCATTTAAGCACAGCACAGACAGTAAGGGAGTGGCATTGTGCTCTTGGCACTCCTGGTTGCCTTTCTGTGGGTTACCTTTACTTTCAGCTGGCTTCCTGTCTCACAGTAGCTGAACCACGAAGGTGGTATATTTTCAACATAGAGGGTTAACCACGAGCCCAAGAACTTTAAATTTTCTTAGACCTCTAATAAGCAGCTTGCCTGATATGGTCAAGCCTTCTTTGGCCAGCTCAGGTTAGTTGTCTGACAGCTTTCCAAATGTTGCAGTCACTGGCTGTGTAATAATTACATGCTAGAGCATTTTGCTGACGATGCCATGTCTAGAAAGCAGGACCTGTCTGCAGGGAAAAACATCTGTCTGCATATGATTTTGTACTGATCCCAGTCACCCACTCACCCACCCTTTGTGTTTGGTGACAGCACTAGAAACAGTTTACATAGCTATTTGAAACAGCATATGATCTGCTGGGAAGTTCTCCTGCAGCGGTCCTGTTGAAATTGGACAGAGCAATGCAAGAGCGTGATCATCCTGGTGTATACCCCATTCATTTCAGTGGGACTTCCACAGGTGAACTTCTCACTGGATTGTGCCTAAGGCTTAATATGTACTGAAGTAGTTATTATGTGACCCTTCTTAAAGTACTGTAGATGCATTTAATCATTCCCTTTTTCCTTTTAATCAGCAAGCTGAAAGTAGTGTAGTGGTGCTGCAAAGCTAGTGACGTGTAGGTTTCTTTCTCTTTTTAAAAATCTTAGTAATTGAGTTGTGGACATCAGTATTTTTTTATTCCTTTGTATCTTCTTTATGTGTGCTCTTTGTGCTTTTAAATGTATGTGAATGGAAACACTTACTTGTCCTTTCAATGTGTCTAATATTGAACTATACTTATATATTATATATATGCTTATATCCTTCTTATATCCATATAGACTGACGTTGATGTGTTACACGCAAGTTTTATACTCTAATATTTATATTGCTCTTTTTTTCTTTGGGAAAAATAATAAAATCTTTTCTTCTGATACATTTCATATATTTGTTACTGGAGGAATAAGGCAGAAGTTTGGCTTGTTGAGATGAAGATTTATATATTCAAGGCTAGAAACATATTCCTCCCCTTCCCCAGAGAATTAAAGGTATTGAACTGTAGGTACTATATATACCTTTAAAGGTGATACTTCATTGACAACTCATTGTACACTCATCCCATTAGTCTGTCTGTTAAACAGGTTTCATAGGTGTTTGTAGTGTTTCATAATCCTGAAAATCTATTTGGCCAGAGGTTAGAATATGAGAAGTGATGGTGGGAGGGAAAAAGAGTCAGTTTCCAGGTGGTATCTCTCTGTTCTTTAACACACTGGGAGAGGAATAATAATTCATCCATGATACCTACTGATGATATGCAGGGAAGGAGAGACTGTGGTTGTGTTATACTTCCAGTTGGGATTTTCTACCTTTTGGACTGGGTCTCTTTTACATTTGTATAGGACATGCCTAGAGCACTGCTGCCTCCCTGCTCCACAGATACTACAGTCTTCAATCCCCCTCAAACAAGAAAGCCAAGCTTGAGTCACAGCTTTGAATAAGTTATAAGTTTTGTTTCATTTGGTAGCTATAAAGGACAGGAAATTGAGCTCAGAATCATTAGTACTTCTCCCATTTCCTTCCTCACTTACTTCTTAAAACAGAAGTGCCCAGGGGATGAACCCCTCTACATCTAATGTTTTCTTCCTTAAGGCTATGAGAGTTTCCTAAGGAGTAAAGGACATGTACATGCACACTTCCTACAGATATTCCAGAGTTCAGCCTTAGTGAGCTCACTTCTCTAACATGTCGTTACCATTCTTCATTTTGCTGTAGTGCTATTTCTGCGAAACAGGTTCTTCCCTCACCAATATCATGCATCCATATGACTCATGCTGTCCAAAACACTTCCCCTAAGAAATTTTGGGAAAATCCATGTTTTACCCTACCCTGCCCTGTCCTGGAACCATTGCAGACTCAACTGCTTGGCTTTTTTTTTTTAAGGCCAAAGTTGTGTTTGCCAGAGTTTTTTCTAGCTAACACCAGGATGGACTACTTTCCGTATTCCTTGTTACAACTTTGATACAGTGTCATACTGTCCCAAAGAACAATGGAAAATGCAAACACCTCACTCAGTTATAAATATGAACCCCCAAGGGGGAAAGGGGGGACTCCTTCCTTATGGAAAAGGTATTTCCCACCCTCACTGCTGATTTTGCAAGGCCTTCATATCTCTACGACCAATGAAAAGATATGTTTAGATCCTCCTTTTTAAACCTAAGCCAAACTCCTCCTTTCATCTCATGAAACAAAGGATGGAAAGGGCACATTTCTCCAAACAAAAGGCTGAAAGGGAAAGGAATACTGGAATAACAGGCTGTGATAGCCTTAGGCCCAGATCTCACTCAGGTAGTAAATCTATGCCTCAGCTCCAACCCTTTAGCTGCAGCTAGAGAGTCACCTGCCGGAATAATCTTCATAAAAGTCTGCCTTTTTCATTAGAATGTTTTTAAATCCAAGAACAACAACATGACCTTCAGATGAAGTAAGACCCAAAGAATACATTCCTGTCTTTTTTTACTACCTTTTGTTGTGCATTAGCATGATAGTGCCCAATCCCAATTGATGTAAAATCCTTGAATTCTCTATGGACCCATCCCACTCCTCCCACTCTTGGAAGTCTTTAAATGGCCTTCATCTAAGCCCAGAAGTTGCCTATCTTAACATTACAATGAGTTCCTCTGGTTTCTGTCATCTCTGCCAGAAACATCTGGATCCTGCAGCCTGTTTTAGGCCATTTCTGCACTATTCTGTTATAGTGCTGTCATTCCAGTTTCAACATCCTATGGAATCCTGGGGTTTGCTGTTTAGGGAGGGGCCTCAAAGGATTCCATAGGATGTTGAAAGTGGAATAATGGCGCTATAACACTCAAGTGCAGACATTTTATCCAGTTATGCAGCTAGAAGTAGCATGCATTCACTGTTTATGGGGGAGCGGGGAGAAGAGAAAGGAGCACTTGGCTCCTCATAAACAAATTATGTGCTGTGCTCCTTCAACACCAACCCCCCCTCCGCCACCACGTGATTCAGCGACAGCAGAGGATTCTTCGCACTCAGAGGGTACCAAACAATTGCCTGGGCTGTACCACTTCGGCCTCCAGGTGGGGGAGGCTCCTCTGAGGGAACAATGCCACAGTCTTTCAGGTGCCCAGGGAACCGGTATGTCCCTGCAGAAGACTAGGCTCAGAGGCATCGTTTCTGGACTGTGAGGAGCAGGGTTGGTCACAGGAAGTCAGAGTCAAGTCCAAGTGCCAAGATAAAGGTTTATCAACTCAGTAACAGCCAGGGCTCTATGGGGCTCCTGCTGGCCTATCTAACAAGGGGGAAAGGTTCTGCTGTTTCCTTTCTCGGTCCATTGCTGCACTACACTGGGCATTTCCGCACTACACCATTATAGTGCTCTTATTCCACTTTCAACATCCTAGGGAATCCTGGGGTTTGCAGTTTAGAGAAAAGCATTTAGAATTCTCAGCCAGAGAGCTCTTTGGCCTCAGTAAACTACAAACCCCAGAATTCCACAGGAGGTTGAAAGTGGAATAATAGCACTGTGACACTGTAGTGCAGAAAGGCCCACTGTTATAGTGCTATTATTCCGCTTTCAACATCCTATGGAATCCTGGGGTTTGCAGTTTAGGGAGGGGCCCTTAGAATGCTCAGCCAGGGAGCTCTTTGGCCTCAGGAAACTACAAACCCCAGAATTCCATAGGACGTTGAAAGTGGAATAATAGCATTATAACCTTGTAGTGCAGAAATGGCCTCGGTCCTTTCTGCCTTTTTTTTTTTTTTTTTACAACGTTTAGAGGGGACAGCTTGGCATGTCTGAATGTCTGTCTTTTCAGGAGGAGGGAAGCACCCGGCCCCCTTCCTCGCCAGCTAGAGGAGGCTGACCCACATCCCCAGGGCCTCCGGTCCCCGTCCGCTCCCCCTCCGCTTCGGGGAGGCAGTCGATGAACACCGTCCCTTCCCCGTCATCCCACCCGCGCGCGCGCGCGCACTGCTTCCCGGTCCCCGCGCTCTTCCCCTCAGGCCTCCCATTGAGAGTCCCTTCCTCCTGCTCCATTGACCTGCTTTAAGGCGCGAGGCCTCCCCGAGCTCGTGGGTAACTCGCCCGCCGCCGCCTAATCCGCCTCCTCCTCCTCCTCCCCCCCGTGACAGCTGAAAGGGCGGGCGGAGCAGAGACGGCGCGGCCTCTCCCTACAAGAGCAGCGGTGGGAGAATTCCCGCCCTCTCGCTCCGTGTCTTTGTTTCCAGAGAAAAAGCCTTGCTGTGCCTACCTGCAGGAGACCGGCCGGCCCCTCCCGAAACTGCAAACCCCCAGGGTTCCATAGGAGGTTGAAAGTGGAATCATCGCGCTAGAACAGCCTCGTGCGGAAATGGCCGGGCTGAGGGTACCTGGTGGTGTTAAAATGGGTTTGCGGGCCCGGAGGGAGGGAAGCCCCTCAGGCTGGGGGGAGAAGCCACAGTCCAGGAGAGACGTGTTTCTCTGTGGGGCTTGTTTTGTGGGGAGGAGGAGTAACATTTGCAAAACAAGAAACGGCCACGGATAAGACGTCCAACAGCCAGTTAACAGCATGCCTACCGAGGGGCCTCCCGGAGTCCCAAGTGGCTACCAGAAGACACACGGCACGGAGGCCAGGTGGGCTGCCTTCCTCGGGCGTGGCACGCCGGGGTCTTGTTGCCACCCTGGGGAAAAGGTTGTCCCCGATGGCTCCTTGGCCAGGCCCTTCTCTGGCTTTGGGGGATGTCTCTGATCCGAAGACGGAGAGCATTCCCTACCCCTGAATTCTTAACCGGCCTTTCCACACTATACCATTATAGTGCTATTATCCCAGTTTCGACATCCTGTGGAATCCTGGGGTTCCATCGTATGTTCGAATCCTGGGGTTCCAAAGGAAACTGCAAACCCCAGGATTCCATAGGATGTTGAAACTCGAACAATAGCGCGGTAACAGTGTAGTGTGGAAATGGCCAACACGTCTTTAAAATGCCGATGAATAGACATGCTCGGTTCATTCTTTGGGGGACCTTCGGCCGATCTACATAAAGGCAGAAGTCCTGTATTGTTTTTCTTCCAAAAAAGCAATCACACAGAAAGATGGAGGGGGGGGCGTATTGCAGAGAAGGGTAAAGGAATCCGCTTTTAAAACGAGGACCATTCATGGGTAAAGGGAGCTAAACAACCTTTTTCCCGAGTCACATGTTTGCTTGCTTGCTTGCTTGCTTATTTAAATACACTGCTTTCCTGCGCTGTATTGCAATCCGCCACTCCTCCCCTCCTGCTCTTTTTGGTGCCCGGCCCGCCTTTCCTGCGTGTTCGGGCGATCGCACATGCAAACACACGTAAATGCTGCTGTCACTTCTAATTTGGCGTTCGCCGTGCTAATCTCAAAGTCGTGGCGGGGGGGAGCATTATACATTAGCATCATTGTAATTTACAGAAGGGGCTAATATGCATTAGGCACTATTTAGTAATTAAAATTAATGAACAGCAAAATCTTGCCTGCAGGCTTATCCTCTCTCCTGGTTGCCATTCCTTTAAACTATTTTTTCCTCTTGGCAAGCCAAGCCCACAGGCGATTGCTCCCTATTGATCCCTCCTAATGTCTTTAGCAGTCCCTTGCTTAGGACACGGCCCAGAAAGGGATGGGAAGAAGCAGCGCGGAAATGTTTTGTGTCGTCCCCCTCCGCCAAAGAATGCAATTTGCAGGCGATTCATAACAGCCCGCATAAAAGGAATCAGACGGTAAACAGACAAAGAAATGGGTCAGAGGAATCGAGGACACGGCGCCAGGGTAGTGGAAGCTTCAGGTATTGGTAAATAAAATAATACCCTGATTTTTTTTTTTTAATCAAAGGGGGAGATGCCCCGAGGCGGCCGAGATCGCTGGCTCGGAACCAGATTCTGCAGGCAAGCTTGCCTTGGAACAAAGGACCGTGTATGGGGAATTCCTGAACCAAGTCGATGGGTGCGAAGAGCAATTCAGAAAAGATAGAAAAGAGGGGAGGGGGGAGACATCAGGAAAAGCCAGGAATCTGGCGTCGCCATGGAGACACGGGGGGAGGGTGACCTCAATTGGGCATGAAGTAGGCGGGCTCAGGCCCCCGCGCCGTGAGGGGGGGCGGAGAGGAGCGTGGGCGAGAAGTCCCTTCTGGCACCGTGGCCCAAACATGCGCGAGGAGCTCGGCTGCGGCGGCTGGTTTCTATTTGCGAGAACGGCAGCGGGAGGGGGGGCGTCCTCTCACTCGCTCCCGGCCCCACAGCAGCCGAGCTCCGTTTGAGAGGAGGGAGGGAGCGGCCCCCTCGCCAGAGTCCTGTCAGAGCTGAGGGGTCCGTGGGCCGGGGCCGCTGCTCTTTTCGTGCTCCTTTCAGCGGGGAAATAGGTGACTCCCCCATAAAGCGCCTACTTAACCAGCGCGCAGCTTTCTCCAGGCGCCAAGCGCGCGCTCTCCCTTGTCTGCGGAGAAGGGGAAGGGGGGGATTTATGCTTCTCTCCTGGAAGCCCACGTTGCCATGGCAATAAGGAGATCTTCCTTTGGCGTTGTCAGGGATTCTTGCCGGAGAAAGACTGAAGCGTCGGTCGTGGCGGGGCGGCCGCTTCGGCGCCTTGAGACATCTGTAGCCGTGCGCAGAAGTGTTGCTGCGAGCGAAGGTGTGGCGACTTTGGACGGAGGTGACGAAGAAGACCATTTCCGCACTAGCCTGTTATAGCGCGATGATTCCACTTTCAACCTCCTCTGGAATCCTGGGGTTTGCAGTTTCGGAGGGGCCGGCCGGCCCCTCCCGAAACTGCAAACCCCAGGATTCCAGAGGAGGTTGAAAGTGGAATCATCGCGCTCTAACACGCCAGTGCGGAAATGGCCGAAGACCAGCCAGCCGAACCGATTGTGCAAACACGCGCTTAATTCCTCCGTACAATGTTTAAAGCACGTCCCCTCGACATCGTGTTTGTTTCCCTCTCGGCCGCCTTTTTCCCCTTGAAGGAGTGTGAAGCCCAATGCTTGCTCGCGGCTTTACGGTTTGGGCAGAGCCTCGTAAAGGAGGCGCTGTCCTCCTTAGATATCATGTCTGTCCTTACCTTTCCGCACTAGGACTGTTATAGCGCTATGATTCCACTTTCAACATCCTACGGAATCCTGGGGTTTGCAGTTCAGGGAGGAGTCTCAGGCACTGCAAACCCCAGGATTCCGTAGGATGTTGAAAGTGGAATCATGGCGCTATAAAGGTCTAGTGCGGAAGCGGCCTTGGCGCTTTTCCTCTGCTCAGGAAAACTTTAATAAGAGTCCTGGAAGCCAAGCAGGGCAAATGGCGCGAGAGGCGGCTGTGGCTCGGATCTGTTTTTTCCTACTGTGACACCGTTCCTCGTGGCCAGGAGGAAATGTGGCACTTGGCGGAATTCGGCAGGAAACCCTTTTCGCGCCGAAAAGGTTCTTCCCAGCAACTTTCCGCCTTTCAGGCCGCTATTCAAACAGGGGAGCGGCTAGCTAGTAAGGCGCCGAAAGCCCACCCCGAGAAACAGAGGCGGGGAGAGGGAGCCGAAGGGCTCTGAGTCTCCCTGAGTCCTTCCCAGAGACACACCCCCCCCCCGCCAAGCAGTGGACTGGGGCAGGGGTGCCAGGCGGGCGCTTTCCTCCTCAGGCAATGAAGGCATCTGTCTCCGTGCAGGAAACAGGCGGGAGGCGGGAAAGCGCATCCTCGCTCGCAGCAGGGGGGCGCTGGCTTTGTGGCTCGGCCGTCTGGGATAACGCGAAAAGCGTCGCGGGGCGGGGGAGAGAGGGCAGAAGAGGCGCTGCCCCCGGCCCGGACGGCGGACCGAGCCCCACGCACCCCGCGGGGAGCCCCTCCTGCCTTGGCCGGATCATCCCGCCATTTGCCACTCGTGACAGTCGGCGAAAGAGGCGCCTCTCCGCCCTTCGGGCTGCCAGACGCATTTGGACCGTTTCCGGAGCGGGACCTCCAGCTCCAAGCCGCTTTCTGTTCCGGCTCCGGCCCTCGAGGATTCTCTCCCTCATCCCCCCACCCCCGCTTAACCAGGCGAGACATTATCCCTCTGCGGCGGAGCTGGTTCAGCCCGGTTGACAATGAGTCATCTCTCCAGCCCAGCGCCACCCCATCTCGCGCCCAAAATTAGTGTCAGCCTGACCACTCAAGCTCACCCCCCTCCCGGCCGCCCCCCCCCGTGACCTTTAAGCGGAAAACAGCCTTCTCCCTCTCTGTCTCCATGCTCACACACATGCACACACACGCACACGCGAGAGCAGCGCCTCCCACCCTCCTTCCCTCTGCGCGGCTCCTGCTCCTTGTACACCAGCAGGAGCAGCGGCTCAGTATGAGCAGCTTTCCGCCATTTCTGGGAGAAGGGGGGGTACCTTACAGCAAGGTTTAAAGGCCTCAAGAGGAGTCGGCAGAAAGAAAAGGGAGCGGTGAGACTGCATGTGGTGGCTGTTTTTATGACGCTCAGAAATCTTCCTCTTCCTGATGAGCTAACAAAGAGAGGAGAAGACCGTCAGTCAGCCATCCCTTCCTAAATGCAAAGCCCTTCAAAAAGAAGCTTCACCTGTTGAACTACTGTCTGCCAGACACTTGTCTGAAAACCTTCTGGACAGAGGTGAGGAGGGTGAAGCAAAAACAAAGCCCACTGCCTTGGCCAGGACAGTCTTCTTTGTTCGGATAAACACACACCTGTAGTATGAGGTGGCTGCAGTATACAGTCCGCCCTCCACATTTGTGGGTTTCACTCTTGCAGATTTGATTATTCACAGATTATTTGCTGTCACCCCTGCTGCCTCCCTCGGCCCTAGAGACTGCAAGCCTTGTGAGACTGAGAAACTGTGAACGAGGCTTTTAAGTCCCTATCGAAAATGGTGTGGAGCAGCAGTGGAGGTGGCAATAAGTCCCACCAGCCCCCCACTCCTGCCTTGTGAAGGAACCCTGACACCTCAAAGGAATCCATGGTGTGTTGAACAGGGTGATCATATTTTTTTTGTGTGTGTTAAATATGGTTTGGGAGGGCCTAGAATTATTCACATTTTTTCCACTTTCACGGGGGCCCTGTGCCCCTAACCCAAGTGAATGTGGAGGGATGACTGTACAGAAGAGGCATATGCTGCCAAGGAGCCGAGATGGCTGCAGCAGCAGAGCTGTGAGTCCTGGCAGTGGATGGACCCTCTGAGGGTTCTGGTAACCAGGTGGAGCTGTGGCAAGGTAGCCCAGTCTACTGTATCACAGAATTCATGCAGTTCAGCACTGAGGTGCAATTCTTACCTGTCACAACAAACTGCTCTGTTCAAATTGCATATTCAGCACTCCATCACACTGCCAGAATTCAGAACATGGTTCCTTTTTGCATGAAAATGGCCCAATTGGCCAAAAGAGTAAGAATGTACATCAGTGTCCATAGATGCCTCTATAAATACCTCACATATTTGTTCCATAGCATCAAACCTACACAAAGTTGGTGCTTTTCTTTGTCACATGGCTGTGGCACAAAAATTTGACTTGAAGATGGCTCCTTCTTGTTTTTACATGAATGAAGGCATCTGACCCAAAGCAAGTGTCAAATGACAGCTGGTCTCTGTATACAATGACTGCACACTAAGGAAAATTGTGGCTCCACTGCCATTTTTGACTGTTCTGTGGCATAAAAGAATGGATTTGGGGAAGCAATACTCATGGGTTGTTTGTTAGGTGTTTTTTGGGGGGAGGGGGGAACTAAGTCCAAATTCATCAATAGATCACATCTCACATCTGTGTCCATAGAATACAATATAATAATAGAGAAAACAGGAATCTGAAGAACAGTGCTCATTAAATGTTACCATTGTTGTCTGCACATAAAATGAACTGTAAAATATTCATCTCAAGTTTTTTTTTCATATTTTATTTTATTTTTTGCTATGGTAGGGCCCAAATACCCTAAAGGTACCAGATCCCATCTGATCTGGGAAGCTAAGCAGGGTCAGCCCTAGTTAGTACTTGAATGGGAGACCACCAAGGAATATCAGGTGCTGTAGACTATATTTCAGAGGGAGCTACTGGTCAAACCACCTCTGAGTATTCTTTGCATTTAAAAAAGTCACCGGTGAAATTCACAGGTGACTTGAAGGCACATAGACACATTGCTATGATCCCTTGTGTCTGTGATATTTGTGGTGCATCCTCTGTGAGTTGTAATCAGTCAAGAATTTTCTCATGACTGCCCCTTAGAATCAAAATGCCCCAAGCCACCACCACGTGCTTTGAGGTTTTAAAACCCAACTTGTTACATACAATAGCACACTTTGTGTTGATGAGTTTGAGCTACAGTCAAAGGGTGGGTTCTTCTGCCCTGCCTGTAAACATGATAAGACTTCAGTGGGCTTTGTATCTCAGTTGTTGTTCACACTCATCCTTAAGACATTGGTTTCAGTACTAGTATACTTCTGTTCACTCCAGTATACAAGCACTGAAGGCTATTGAGCCCAAGACTGGCCCTTTGTGTGCTATATAAAGATCATGCGCATCCATGTGTCAGATCTTATTTTTTCTCACCATTATTGAGCACCATGGATTTGAGTACTGATTTGGCCGTACATTTGGAGGAACTCCATGTGAAAAACTGAGCTGTCATGGTCTACTATGAAGAAATGGATCCTTCATATTTACAGTAGAGTTCATAAAAAGGGATGGGAGGTATCATTTGTGTAGATTTGGAGGAAGATGAAATTATAACAGTCCATGAGAAAACTATAAGGATCTGGGCCTTAGAATCTGAAGCATGGATCCAATGGTGTTTTGCCACATTATTAACAGCACACATCCTTGCAACTACAAATGCTAAAGAATGGCCATTCAATGCTTCCTTCTGGCAATAAAAATACTATGAATTTCTGAATGATCTAGGAATGTGCTACACTTAGGGTAGTTTTTACGTGCACTGCAACTGAAACAGCAATACAGAGACTGACTGTTAAGCACACATCCTTCTGTCACCATCATAGACACTGTATGGGGAAGGGCACAACTCACATAGTGACTTGCTGAATGCTCATTTACAGTGTTAGACAAGAGTAGCTACTGCTTAGGATAAAGTGGCATGGTTAGCAGTGACAGCTAGTGGCTTCCATGTTCTGGATTTAAGTGGGAACTTTAAAGAAGCTATCCCAGGTGCTGAACCTGCGGTGGTGAATTCAGCACCCGGGATAGCTCCCTTGAAGCTCAGAATCAGATCTGGATTGGATTCACCACCTAATACAGAAGCCATCAGACAGTGCTGCTGGTGAGGGTGCTGGACTAGGATTTAGGAGACTGACTTTCAAACCCCCAGTCAGTCACAAGGTTCACAAGATGACCTGGCCTAGTTGGGCTAACCTATCTCAGAGGATTGTCACAATGACATAATGGAGTCGGAATTACCAGACAATGACTATGAGCTCCTTGGAGGAAAGGTAATACACTTTAAAAATCATCTGCAAGTTTCTTACAACCATATTGTGACAATGGTCAATATCTTTTCAAGCCAGAGTCCAGTCTCTGCCCCCACACCTTTCTGATAATTCTGTTCATACATTCATCACTTGAACAGGGGGAGTGACAATGAATAGGCAGGACACATGTGCCCCTGTGTCCCCATGACTCTATGCGATCGGGCTCCTGTTCAGACCTTTCCCTGGAAATATTCAGAAGCCTCCCTATGATCAGGAACCTCTGAAAGCAGATTTCTGAATAGGGCTCTTCCCAGATATCCCAACATGTTCTTTCATCTCTTTCGTTTGTTCATCCATTCAGATCTACTTTAAGATCACTCTTAAAGGTGGAACCCTCTCCCTAGTTTCCCTTCCTTATGTCTCTGATTCTTAAAATAATCTTGTGAAGTAGAGCATCAGATCTGAGTTTAAATACCTCCTCTACTTCCCAGTTCATCTGATAAGATATCCAAACACAGTGTGAACTCTCTGATAGTACCCAAATGTGATATAAGGTGTGAGTAAGGCTAGCACCCCAAGTCCAGGACCAGCAGGCTTTCTGTGTGCCTCTGTAGATGGCAGCTGGGACTTCTGGCATTTGCCAGAAGTGCATGGGTAGCACTCTGACCTGTTCCAAAGCAGTTACATAGGCATTTATCTTGACTTACATGGAAACTGTGATACTGGTCCACCTCATAGGGTTGTTGTAAGGGCTGCATAGATAATAATATAACTAGCACAAAATAATAAAATAAAAAATAATAAAATAAATACAAAATGCTAAAATAAATAAATAATAAAATAAATACGAAATAATAACTAGTACAAAACTGATGGCTAAGGGAAGTAGAAATAGGGCTGTATTCTCCTGGATCTTTTTTTTTCCTGCTCAGTCTTACCAGCTATCTCAAAACATTCATTCTGCAGATTTTTCTGCATATGGAATGTGGTGGGGAAGAGGAATGAGTATCTAACCCAGGGGTAGGATGTGTGTGACTTTCAGACATTGTAGGACTACAACTCCCATCACCCCCAACCAGCATACCCAATAAATTATCATGGCAGCTGCAATCCAAAAACATCTGGAATGCCTCTCTGATTTGAACTATGAAAATGCTTTCCCAATACAGAAAGCAAAGTCCACAGGTCGCTCTGCAAGAGTAACATTATTTTAATACATTCTGGTTGGCTGTCGCTGTGTGTCTTCAGGATCACTCCTACTTATAACAACCCTCTCATAGGGTTTTCTTAACAAGATTTATTCAGGGGATGTTTGCCATTGCCTTCCTCCAAGGCTGTGAGAGTGTGACTTGCCCAACATTGCAATGGCTGAGCAAAGATTCAAACCCTGGTCTCCCAGAGTCCCAGTCTGACACTTAAAACAACTATACCACACTGGCTGTGGCATTCCAATGTGTGTGTATGTGCCTTAAAAGTCACCTGTTTATCTATCTATGGTGACCCCATGAATTTCTTAGGCAAGAGTTCCTCTGAAATACAGTCTTCAATACCTGGTCTTCATTGGAGGTCTCCCATCCAAGTACTAACTAGGGCTTACCCTGCGTAGGGTATCTGGTACCTTTAGTGTTTTTAGGCCCTTTGCATTCCAATAGCCATTCTAGAAGAACAATCCATTCCTATACTGTTACAAGTATAGTATTAAAAGTATACTTATCTGAAAATGGCATAAGTAGGTGGATCACAAAAGCATGCTGGAAAAAATTCCCCTTTATTGATATGGCTCCACGCAAATAGCTGGCTGTATATGCGGGAGAGAGCAGCACATTGTTGGGTATTTGCTCCTATAGAAAAATGCTGTTCTATCAGGTAATTTGGCCAGCTTTAGGTAATATACACCTCAACTTAGGGAGGTTCCTTCTGTGTTCTCTTGGGAAAATGTAGTTACTTACAAGACATCAGAAGAGGGATGGGTGTTAATCAGAAGAAAAGGAGAATCAGTAGTCCCAGATCAATGAGCCCAGCAAGGTGGGGGGGGTGAGGAAAGAGGGTGTCAGTAGGTGAGATGACAGCAGCAGCTGGGCCATTTGCTTCTGTAGCTTAGAAGAAAAGAAGTGGAGCAGACTGCCGTTTTTGAAGGGGACAGAGAGAGCTAAATGGAGAGTTCTATGTGGCTCAGGACCAAAGGATGTTAACTGGCTCCAGTTGTGGGTACAGTAGTGAAGGGAGGAGGCAGTGCTGTGAAGCACAGGCTGGAAGCAGGAAAGGTGAATGGATACATGTGTGTGCCTTAAAGTCACTTGTCAATCCTCAGGCAAAGAATACTTAGATGGTTTTGTCAGTTCCTTCCTCTGAAATATAGCCTAGAGAACCTGGTATTCCTTGGTGGTCTCCCATCCAAGTACTAACTAGGGCTGACTCCATTTAGCATCCAAGATTAGACAGGATCTGGTTCCTTTAGGGTATTTAGACCCTGGATTTGACAAAAATTTATCTTCCGGCCCCTGGTCAATTGCCCTCTGCCCCAGCTCTGGAAGGACAGAGCCATCTGTTCTTACTTAGGACAGAAGAGGGTATGTGTTTCATATGGCCATTAATAAGTTCCACTGCTGGTTGCTATTAAGAAAGCGATTGAGGGCTGTGACACCTGACCCCAACAAGGGCAAGAAAAAAATAAGAGTTTGGCACCAGTCAAGCTGCAAAAGGCCTCTCTGCTGGAGAGCCTCTTGGAGAAAAAAAGATACATACTGGAAATCAGGCTCTGATTCAGGTCCCTTGGCAGGCAGGTTCTCAACTAGCTAAGCTGCTCCTGTCCTGAGGGATCTGCCTGGAAGCCTTGCAAATGGACCCTGTGTGTTTCCCCTGAAAAGGAAAGCACCACTTGGAGATCACTGGGTCTGAGTCCCAAATAAAAGGGGGAAGCAGTGCATGAAACCCCCTCCTCATCAATTCAAACAATGAGTGAAATGGTTGCAGGGTGATGTAAGGTTAATCTCATTCCTGACATGACTAGTTGCCAAAGACCCCCCACCTTCATGCTGATGTTAATGTATGGAGCTCCTCCACAAGAGAGGTCCCTGACTGGTCCAGAACTTGCCTTTGCATAGAAGAATTCACCCCATGCTGGTCCTAGAGCCCTCTCTTTTCATGTGTACTGGATGAGGGGAGGCTAGTGGCCAGAAGTGTGTCAGTGGGCCAGGGGGTTCTGAAACTTTATGCCACCTTCCAAACAGGGTTGTTTATTTACAATGTTTTCACCCATTGTTAAAAAAAAGTGGCTCACAGATTGGTAAAACAAAACAAGACAGTCTTTAGGTTTTCAATCTAAAACCAACACAAGAAAGAAAAGTGGAAGTAAAGCACAGCCAGGCTCTAGTTCCTACAGTGGGACAGGAGAACTTCTGGCCCATAAGCCTCATATGGCCGACTGAGGGTCTATCCCTCCCTGAAGCTCCACTTCTTGTCATGGGAGGGCCTTCATGCACCACACACCTCTAAACAGATCAGAGATAGCAGCAAGATTTTCCCTCTCATCAGAATGTGGTCAGGAGAGGAAAGGTGATGGAATTCTTGTGTTATCTTTGATGAGAGATATGAGACCAGGGTTCTCCCATACACTAGTTGCTTCTGAACTGGACAAGCCCTCCAGTCTGCCAGGTTGGTCTTGGGGTAGGGCCATCTGACTTCCTGGGTCAGTGCAGCTCCAACTCCTCAAAAAGTTCTTACAATGACTAACTGGGATAGAAACTACTGGTAGGACTAGGACAGGGCCTGTCTCCTCTGCTGAGAAGTAGGATTGAGAAGGGAGGGAGGAAGGGAGGGTCATTTCTTCCTTGTGCACACACTCCCCAAGCTACTGAATTATTTATGGGTCTTCAAGCTGAGACTAAAAATGAGAACAAATTAAACAGTGGAACTTTATAAGACTGTTAAACTCGTGCTTGCTTAATTAGCAAGTAATGTTACTAAAAATATATTAGAAGAGTTATTAACAACAGAGCAGAGACTTTTATGTAGGTTAAAGAAGAGCACCACTGTAAGGACAAGTGGAAGCTGACCCTTAATAAATTTAGGGAACAAATGAAAAGAGTCTTCTTAACATTCTGATTTTTTTTTTCATCTCACCTAGAACATTTATGGTACAAAAGGACATTTTGTTAATTTCCAAAATCCAATTCTACCCTCCCTCATCTTGGCTATGATTCCTTTGCTGTCTGTTTCTCTCTCTCGTAAGTTTTACCACGTCCATTAAGCAGCAGCATTTCAGAGGTCTAGTATCTGCACTCCATTTAATAGCCCCTTAGTAATCCAGTCTGAAAATAACCAGCATATGAACAACTGTAATAAGGAAAAGCAGCAGCGGGCAAACACCTTTCACCTCTAGCTGTTGGTGTCACCTTTGTATCCATGGAGGTGAAGGCTTCTGCCATCTAGCTATGTCTCTGCTGCCTTGGAAGGAGCAGGTTGAGTGTCACCATCCAGACAATCAGAACAGTAACCCCACTATATCTAGGTTGAAGATTGTTAATTCACATCCGCTCCTGAATTGATTTTAGGTACAGTACTATTATTTCCTCCCTACTCCCTCTCTGGGATCAGGATAGAAATAAGAAGTAGAGCCATGTGTCATCAGTGGTCTCAAAGTCCTGTCTCAAGTGGTAGGAATATAAGTACTTTTGGCACACACCATGGCCCAGCGTAATCTGTTCAAGGCCAGGTTGTTATCCCTCTAACCAACCTAAAGTGTACTCCCTTACCTGTCATAGAATCATAGAGTTGGAAGAGACCACAGGGGCCGTCAAATCCAATCAGTCCCCCGCCATGCAGAAATACACCATCAAAGCATTCCTGACAGACAGCCATCCAGTCTCTGTTTAAAAACCTCCAAAGAAGGAGACTCCACCACACTCTGAGGCAGTGCATTCCATTGTCAAACTGCTCTTACCTTCAGGAAGTTCTTCCCAATGTTTAGATTGAATCTCTGTTCCTGAAGTTTGAAGCCATTCCATGTCCTAGTCTCTGGAGCAGCAGAAAACAGGATTGCTCCATCCTCCATATGACATCCTTTCAAATATTTAAACATAGCTATCATGTCAACTCTTAACTTTCTGTTCTCCAGGCTAAACATACCCAGTCCCCTAAGCTGCTTCTCATAGGGCATGGTTTCCAGACCTTCTACAATTTTGGTGGCACATTTGAGCTTGTCAATATCCTTCCTGAACTGTGGGGACCAGAACTGGACACAGTATTCCAGATAGGGTCTGACCAAAGCAGAATAAAGTGGTACCATCACTTCACTTGACCTAGACACCATACTCCTATTGATGCAGCCCAGAATCACATTGACTTTTTTAGCTGCTGCATTACACTACTGACTCATGTTTAGCTTGTGGTCTACTAAGACTCCTTTTCATATGGACTGAGTATCTGTGTACCTGTGTTCAACTGGATTCATTTCTCGTCTCCCACTTCTGTCCTCCAGCCATTTTGCATTCAGTTTCACTTCCCCAGAAGATAAGAAGATGAAGGAAATTGTCACAATCTGTGATTTAGAAAAAAGCACATCACCTCTCTAAAGACTGACAAATCATTAGGACTGCCTGATAGGTCAGCAGGAAATTCTCCCAGAATCAGCGAATCAGAGAACTGGAAGGGGTCTTATAGGCCATCCAGTCCAACCCAGTGCAGGACCTCCAGCTAAAACATCCCCAGCAGGTAGCTGTCCAGCCTCTTTTTGAAGACATCCAGAGGAGGAGATCCCACCACTTCTTTAGGCAATTGATTGCATTGACAAACTGTTCTTAATGTCAAGAAAACTGCTTCTAATGTTCAGTCACAATCTACAATCTACCCTCCAGTAACTTAAAACCATTAGGCCTGGACCTTCTTTGTGGGGCTGCAGAGAACAAATCTGCCCCTCTTCTCTGGGACAGCCCTTGAAGTATTTAAAGAGTACAATCATGTCACCCCTCAGTCTTCTCTTCATCAAGCTGAACAAGCCCAGACCCTTTGACCTTTCCTTATATATTTTGTTCTCCATATCTTTCATTCTTGTTGCCTTTCTCTGAACCTGCCCCAACTTGTCTATATCCTTTTTCCGGATGAGTCCTGAACAGTGCAGAATATAATGGGACTGCTACTTCCTTTAACTTGGAAACCATGCTTGTACTAATGTAGGCTAAAATAGCATCACACTGCTGGCTTATATTCAATCTATGATGAACAATAAACCCAAGGTCCTTTTTGCATGTAGTACTCCTGAGCTATGAATCCCCCATTCTGTAAGTCTGCATTTGATTTTTGTGGCTTTAGTATAAAATTTTGCATTTCTGTCTATTGAATTTCATTTTATTCGTTTTTGTTCAATTTTCTTCTCTCAAGGTCCCTTAAAATTCTGTTCCTATCTTCTGATGCATTAGCCACTCCTCCCAGTTTTGTGTCATCTGCAAACTTGTTAAGGATTCCCTGCACCCTGTTGTCTAAGTCACTGATAAAAATATTGAAGCGTAATGACCCTAGGAGAGAACCCTAAGGCACTCCACCTGAGATGTCATTCCATTTGCCATTAATGATGACTCTTTTGGCGCAGTTTTCCAACCAATTTTAGATCCATTTGATGGTGTTTCTGTCTATACCATATTTAATCAATTTGATAATCAAAATATAATGGGGGACTTTACCAAATGCTTTGCTCAATTCTAGATAAATGACATCAACAGCATTTCTACCATCTATTAAACTAGTGACCGGATCAAAAAAAGATATAAGATTAATTTGGTTAATTAATTAATTTCTTCTTGACAAACCCATGCTGCTTTCTACTGATCTCTGCATCATTATAAAGATACACCAGACAGACCCCTGTATAATCCATTCTAATGTTTCCTGGTGTTAAAGTTAAGCTGACCAGCCTGTAGTTTCCTGGATCTTCTCATTTCCCTTTTTTTAAGGGAGGGGCAATCTTTGCTTCTCTCCAGTCCTCTGGAACTTCACCTGTTCTCCAAGATTTCTCAAAAATGATGACAAGGTTCTCTGAGTATGTCAGCAAGCACGGGGTGCAGTTCATCTGTTCCTGCATATTTGAACTCATTTAGGTTAACTGGGTGATTCCTGCACCCAGAATCCCAAAAGCCTACAAGACAAAAGCCTCCGAATAGTCAGGTGGAGCAACCCTATGAATACTTCATCCTCTTCATCTCTATCAGAAGTGACAGCCCAAAACTAACTAAGTAGTGATGTGTCCTTGGCAAGCAAACCATATCAGGCTCTCGCACTCACTTGCTACCTTACTTGTGTCTAGTACAAAACACAAGATCAAGCACCTGCACAATGGGTCAGACAACTTATACAATGTGAGGCAGGCCCACAGATATCATAGCATCAGTCAAGATGATCTCAGCATGAAGTAACTTGTCAGAGACATCTAGTTATTTGTAATTAATCTCATTTGGAATAGGAAAGTACATGTAAATTACAGCTGTAAATTTATGGGGCATAATGCCACTCTTTTTGATGTAACTGTAACTTTATTTTTGTAGTTAGAGGAGTGTGGCTTCACTGTATCACAGAGGAGAAATATCACATGGCTCCAGTGCTGGCTCATTCTGTGCATTTTTGAAAAGTAACAATGAGAGGAGCATTGTTTTTAAACTAACAATGAGACTACTGTTGCTGTGGGTTTTTTGTTTTTAACAAAATGAATAGGTCTGAGGAAGACAGAACTGTATTAAGTAGATCACCTATAGATCTTTCTGGAGGTGTCAAGATGCACCATGCAATGGTGCTGATGTAGTTCTTTCCCTCTTGAAACACTAGATTACTTTACAAAAGGAGACATAGGCAGCAGGGGATGGATTTTGTTTAAAATAAACGCAGATCCCAGCATCTCTGGCAGACACCAATGTCCTGTCTTTCCCTGAGGTTCCAAACTGATCTAATTGCTTTCAACTGAAGACATTGTTCCTAAACTCTATACTGTTGGTGAGTAAAGCACTTTCAGTACATTGAAGGTAGCAGGCAGGGGCCCTACACAAAATGTGTACTGATGGCATTGACCCAATGGACTAGATGGATTACTTTTTTAGGGCACTGTGATTACTTTTTCTATTGGGAACCTGAATAATTATGGACTCTAATTATGGTTAAATTGCAAGTGAATGGAGCATCCTTTTTTAAAAAAATCCCTCTGGTATTTGCATTATTATAGCAAGGCTGCAATGTATAAATTCTACTGCAATTTATCAATCAGTATTTGCTATTAATGACCCAGTGCTTAGACCTAAATTTGTGTGCAGAGAGGAAGCTGAAGTGTAACACCTTGACACAGGAACTTTTGGAGGATTATCCCCCCCCCCACACACACACACCTGTGGTCTAAAAGGGACTATGGGTTGCATTATTCTTAAATTAATAGACAATTTACAGCTCTATGTACACAATTGGTATATTATTTTTGATCAAACTGTAGTGGACCTAACTAAATAGATTGTGCTCAGTTCACATCTTTGCAAGTTTCATTCGAACTATGACTCATATGATTCACATAGGAAGAAGTTAAACAAGTATATCCTTTTGCCAGAGCTACCACACTCATTGCACATCCCTCTTGCCTCTGGACTGGCAACAGGGACACCTTCTACTTAGTAGTGCAGATTATGCTCTTTGCCTTCCAGGTGCCAATCTTATCATACTGGTCAAATTCCAGATGTCAGATGAAACATTTATCCTTGCCTTTTCCACTCTCCCCTTCTTTGTATTTTTCCCTTTGTTGGTTACGCTTTTCTTTTTCCCCATTTCTTTTCTTTTCCTGTTTTTTTTCCCCAATCATGATTTCCTCTTTTAATGTTGTTGGCACAGTTGCTGCTTTTACAGTTGGTCTCAGCACAGACTAATCTTCATGTATTGGATCCAGGGGTGGAGGTGGGGATACTGGCATTTGTGAATAGCTCTGAAACGTAGCCTTGCCTCATACATCTGCAGGCAGCAAAGGCTTTGCTGCAAGTGTGCTGCATTTTCTTTTAAGGCTATTCAGGAAAGCAGGAAGGTTGTTTCTTGGAACAGCAACAAAAAAGGTTTTTGCTGAGTCAGGGAGATACACTGCCTGGCTTTGCACAACACTATGCTACTTCCACTTCTGCCAGGCTTTCAAATGGACTGAAACAGAGGAAAAAAGTAAATCAAAAGGGATGGCCAGGAGAATGTCAGGATGCTGTACAGGCTTTGTGAATAGTTTTCTATGTGAACAAGATTGCCAAATGGCCTCCTGGATGGTTCCCAGAATGGAGCCAATGGAAGCCCCCTCCCCTTGAACTCTGGTGGGGGGGTCATTTACAAGAGAAGGAAATGGCATGAGGGGGCCAAAGCCCCTTTCCTCCTCTCACCCTAATGGCACCAGATTTTAGAAGCAAAGCAGGGTCAGCCTTGTTTAGTACCTGGACTACCAAGGAATACTGGAGCCATTTCCGCACTAGACTGTTATAGTGCTACGATTCCACTTTCAACATCCTATGGAATCCTGGAGTTTGCAGTTTCGGGAGGGGCTGGCTGGCCCCTCCCTCAACTGCAAACCCCAGGTTCCACAGGATGTTGAAAGTGGAATCATAGCGCTATAACAGTCTAGTGCGAAAATGGCCTGGGTGCTATAAGCTATATTTCAGAGGAAGAAGATAGCCCTATGAATTTCATGGGATCACCATAAGTAGACAGGCAACTTGAAGAGAGGCACACTTGCACTTGTGTGCGTGCACACACACACGCACACACACACACACACACACACAAGTTCTAATCTAGACTGGTCCTGCACATGCCTACTTTGAGGTAAAAAGGATATGGAGGCTTAGCTGCACAGTACTTATTTAATGGACTGTGAAACTTTGCCAAGTTGGAAAGCCTGAATTCAACCACTTTTTTTTAACCACCACAGTTTCTGTGTAATAAGAGAAACTTGTTTTAGCACAGCCAGAATGAAACACAGACCTCTGCTGCTCAGTTTCTGCTTAAGGGGGGTGGGAACAGACTAAAAATTTATTTCACACACATTTAAACTAATACAAGGATTAAACAGTCCTCTCTTCCCATGATTTTGGGGTCATTTCTGTAACTTTGTTTGAATCCTTCTAATTCAGAGTACTGTAGTAGAACCAGAAAAAACCAAACCAACCCTGAAGTATTTAAAGATGGGCTTACATAAACTAGTATGCAATTCATATGTACCTATGAAAATCTGAATCTGTAAATTCATCTTGCTTCTCCACAAAGAGTTATGATCTCAGAGAAAGATTAGCTTCAGTTGGTAGGAAAAAATGTTTTGGCTTTGTACTTACTAAACGAAACCAAACACTTGGAAATTGATGCATGCTACAGGAATGGAAATGCTTTCCATAAACTAAATCAACAGAGAGGCCTGAAACCCCATGGATATCCTAGTACTGTTCATTATAAAGTGCTTAGATTCTCAGGTTTCTGTAAGTTTAACCAATGAGGGAACAGCCAGTGTGCTTGGCACATGCATATTGACTCCTCTCTCATTCCCCAGGAATTGCTTTCATTTTTGAAAAAATGTTGGAAGGAGTTTTACAGATGATTACTTCCCCGATTACATCCCCCTCCTCGTACATTCTCCTCGTAAATGTAAACCATTCCTAAGGTATGTCAGTGTCATGGCCTGGTTAGCAGTATCACAAAGCTTCAGACTCACAAGGTAGGAACTAATGATGTCAGAGGGTTGGCAACTATTGAATCCAAAAAAATCCAAACTCATAGCGGGGCAAACCCCAGGGGAAAAAAGTGGAACCCAGTCATATGAAAACTGGTGGGTATGTGGTAGGGAGAGAGAAATGCAGGAGAAGGCAAAAAGGGGAGAGGAGCTGAAAAATCTGTTAACACAATACGTTTTCCAGATGATGGATGAAATACTTTTAAAAAGTGTTGTACTGATATGATATTGTTGCAGTTAACTACACTGCTAAAAATCCCTACAACCCAGGATTCAAAGTTAGCAATATTAATGCCGGTGGTAAGGGTAGTGGCACTCAAAAACTAAACCCTGCCATCCAGCTTTTCAAACAGACCTTGGAAATGTTAGTGGAAAGTCTAAAACATTGGTGTCACTTTACAGTAAAACTGTGGCTGTCAACAAGCACTACTATTCATGACTTTATGTGTGAAAAGGCTTTTTTTTAAAGATAAACATCATTTAAAAAAAAAACTGCCAGTGCCCCCAGTAACAAGTAGATGTTATTGGTTGTGGGTGATGTTATTGTTCCCATTATAATGCTTTAAATCAATGGGAATCTAGGATTTTTTTAAGAGACAAGGAGTATCAAAGTTCCTGTTAATGGTCATTTCCGCACTAGCCTGTTATAGTGCTATTATTCCACTTTCAACATCCTATGGAATCCAGGGTCCTTGAGTCCCCTCCCTAAACTACAAACCCCAGGATTCCATAGGATGTTAAAAGTGGAACAATAGCACTATAACAAGCTAGTGCAGAAATGGCCAATATGTTACCAGTAAGCTGTGCTTTTAAAGTAAGTTGTGAGATACCTGTCACAATCTTTGTTCCATTCTCAAGGAAGCTTGAGCCACCAACTAACCCTCCTTCCCCACTCCCATGAAACAATTCTTAAGGCCATCCTGCACCTGATGTGGTATTATTTCTTTATATCCACTTTTCTTCTGACAATGGGACTCAAGTATAAATATAAAATTTAAAATAAACATAAAAGTTATAGATTTCAAAACATTACATGTTAAAATATTAAATAAATTAAAATACATTAAAAACTATACCAACCTTAAAAACAGAATCCATAGCATTAAAAGCCCAAACCTGTCAACTGATAAAATCCTGATGGCATAAACATGTTTTAACTTGCTATCGGAAGGGAAGTAAGGAAGGGGCCATCCTGGCCTCTCTAGAAAAGGAGTTTCAAAGTCTGGGAGCAACCACTGAGAAGGTCTTCTCCCTTCTTCCCACCTAATGCACCTGAAAGAGTGGTAGGATAGAAAGAAAGACCTCTCCAGATGATCTTAAGGTTCTAATGGGCTCATAAAGGGAGACACAATCATCCAAATTATCTTGGCCCAAGCTATATAGGTTAAAACCAACATGTTGAATTGTGCCCAGAAATGGACTAGCAGCCAGCAGAGCTGTTGCAGCAAGGAAATTGTGTGCTCCCCATAGCCAGGTCCAGTTAACAAGCTGGTTACAGCTCTTTGGGCCAACTGTAGTTTCTTAGTTTCTGAGCACTTTTCAAAGGCAGTTCCATGTAGAGTGCATTATAGTAATCCAAACAGGATGTGACCAAGTCACATACCACCACAGCCACATCCAACGCCTCCAGGAATGAGCACACAGTTGGCACACTACCTTTAATTGTGCAAAAGCATTCCTGGTCACTGCTGAAACCTGGTCCTCCAGGCTCAGAGCTGAATCTACAAGTACCCCCAAAGTATGAACCTGTATTTTCAGTGGGAGTGCAACACCTTCCAACACAGGCTGAATCCCTATATTCCCAAGACAGAGGTGCTTCTGGTCTTTCATGTGACCAGAAGCACCTCTGTGTTATCAGGATTAAGTTTTAATTTGTTTGCCCGCATCTATGCCAGATACCAGTTTAGCACAAGAATGGCTTCCTTGGAATTAGGCTGAAAGGAGTAATAGAACTGAGTATCATCAGCATACTGGTGCTAGCTAACCCCAAAACTCTGGAGAAACTCTACCATCAGTTTCATGTAGATGTTAAATAGCATGGGGGACAAGATTGAACAGTGAGAGATTCCATAGGCCAATGGCCAACGAGTCGAGCAGGAATCCCCTAGCACCACCCTCTGAGAGCGCCTCTCCAAGAAAGAACGGAGCCACTGTAAAACAATACCTCTTGTTAGATTTGCTAGCTGTTGTTAGATTGACTGGTGAGGACATCACTTACACAGCTGGTTTATTCAGATTAAGCTGCTCAATATCTGAATGAGCAAACACTTCAACAGGATGCAGAGGACTTTTTTAGTTAAAAATATTTTTAAATGGGGGTGGGTGGGAAGATGATAGATGTGTGATGCCCCCAGGTCTGAGGGTCATGTATGGCCCCTTGGACTGGGGAAGTTGCTCACCCCTAACTTGTATATTAAAAACTGCTGCTGCTGTTCTTTTTTTTTTCCTGTTGCCATTCCAGCTGCAAATTCAGCAACGATGTATGTACTGTATGCATATGGCCCATGGACTACATGTTGATCCACCATTTAGGCAGTGTTAAAACACTTGCTGTACCTTTTTTTTTAAAAAAAAAAAAAAAAAAATCTTCTAAATGGAAGTGTTATAGCAGTGTGCCCCTACTGCACACAGTACATTTATCATGCTATGCGCCTTCATTAATGGTTAATAGTAGTGACTAAAAATCTTTTTAAAAATTAAAATTAGCATTAAACTCTTTCCTGTGCTCTAAACCTACAATGCTGCTTTAAAGAAAAAGTATCGTAGCATTATAGGTATATAACATACTATGATTCTAATTTTAAAAAATAATTCCGGTCATAGCTATTAACAACTTGCCATGATCAGAAAGGGGTTTTACAAATCACATGAAAAGGTGGTAAAGGGCATCTTGAAATATGCTGAGCTTTGAGGGATTCTACTATCTGTCTCCACTCACATCAAAACCACACTCCTTGAAAAGACAGGAAAAAAGCACGAAAGGCATGCTAGTACAGGTGAAGCAATGCACACACAGGAAAGGCACAGCAACTTCCAGAATCTCTGGTTCTTCCCACTTCTTCCCATCTTCCCCTATCCTTCAGGGAATGTGGCCATCGGCAGAAAGAAGGTTTCCCAACCCTGCAATGTCCAATAGTTAATGGCACAGAAAACCAGTCCTCGTGCCCTCCCAGTTTGGCAGAGGTATGTGTCTGTGTCTTCAAGTCACCTGTTAATTTATGGCAACCTCATAAATTTCATAGGGTTTTCTAGGTAAGAAATGCTCAGAGGTGGCTTTGCCAGTTCCTTCCTCTGAAATATAGTCTACAGCAGTTGGTATTCAATTTTAGTCTTCTATCCAAGTACTAACCAGAGCTGATTTTGCTTAGCTTCCAACATCAGATGTGTTCTAGTGTGGTGGTTCTGGTCCACAGAGTTCTCACAGGGGGTCGCATAGGGTTGCCATTCATCTCAGAAAACAGGGAAAATTCTGGATTTAAGGGACTAAAAAATGTCCCAGCCAGTTGTGGCCAGTTGATGCAGCATGTCCTAGATTCCTCAAAGGAAGTAGCAATGATGGTGGTGGCAGCACAATGACATACTGGGGAATATCTTATCCTGTGCTGGAAGCTCTGGGTGCTACTATGTAGCTTCACTTCAAAGCTGCTTCACTTTGAATCTGTGGCTGCTTTGTTACCCCAAATTGTGGGTGAATCAGGGGTCTACCCACATTGCCAGTACCTCCATGTGACAATGGGGAATTAATTCACTCAGATGAGGAGGCCTGCAAAAGGGGCATAACCTAATGAGATCTTTCTCCCAATGTTTATGAGGTCTAGCAGGAAAGAACCAGCCAGAGATTCTAAAATAAGCTAAAATGTGTTTTATTTAAAGATTCACACATGCATGCAAAGACCAAATGCTCATACTCTCGCACAAGAGCTAACCAAGCAATAAAGGGAGGAAAGATAGAGGAATTTTAGGGTTTGGGTAATAATTACCTATCCAGAAAACAGCAAAGAAAGCAGTGGTGTAGGTTAGATTAACACCTAAGAACAGTACTCATTCAGGAATCAAAGTGACAGCGTGATGACCATCAAACAAGGTAGTGCATCTTGCTCAAAACAGAGGGCTTATATACCCAAAATCTACTCTGGGGGTATGGGTGTGAATGGCTCTCCCAGCCAAGTGAACAATGGGAGTTGTGGACAATGGGGTCTGGATGGAGTTAACAGTCTTAATGTTACCTAAAGAAGTAATGGCTGTTGTAATAGCTCTGTACTGTGGAGACGTTTGTGGGGAACAATACAGGGAGACATCTAGGTGTGAGGGAACAGGGTTGAAACAATCATTGTTTTGGTGGGAACTTCCCTTTGACCACTGTATGCACAGAAATGTTCCAGCTTTAGCTTGAGCCTATTATCTCTGGAGTTGCTTGGTAATCTACCCGACAATGACTTCAGCTACACCTAGAAGGGATGTTGGCTGACCTGGCTTGCAATCACACGTTTTCAGTCAGTAATTTTTCCTGTGCTCAGCTTGACCTTCCAGTTACTTCAGGTTCCATTTTATATCGATGCCAATTAATGTATTTGCCAATTAAGTAACATTTTGCCAATTAAACCATATCAGTCTTGTCGTGTGTGTGGGACTATAACAGCTTGGAAAAAAAGCAGCAAAGGTCTCAGTGCTCCTTTGGGGTGAAGTGCAAAAGAAATGCCATTTCCCTCTGAAGGAACGCCAAGAGAGTAGAGTGGAGAGATGCTTTCAGAAGAAGCACCTACCCTCTCTACTTTCTCAATGCTCCTTTGGAGGAAAATGGCATTTCTTTCATGCTTTCCCTCAAAGTATCACCTTTACTTTCCAGGTGCTGGTTTGGGCAGAGAAGAGGGGGAATAGAAACATCATTTCCCCAAAGGAACACTGAGAGAGTAGAAAGAGGGTACTATTCTCTTGATGCTCCTTTGGAGAGAAACAGTATTTCTTCCATGCTTTCCTGCAAAGTAGCACCAAGACCCTTACTTTCCAGGCACTGCTTTGGGGGAAAGAAAGGGCAAAAGATGTGTCAGTTACCCAAAGGAAGACCAGGGCCCTTTCTGAAACGCACCTTTTCACAGAGCTGAGGTGCGGGGATTGTGTGAGCAGCCTCTAGCGAGAGGCTCTCACGTCCTGCTTCCTTCAGCTCTGCAGCTGCTGCCTGCTCATGCGAGAGCCGCACCTCTTCCTTCTGCAGTGTAGCCTGGGAGTTTCCCAGGCTGCACTGGGCAAGGAAGCACGAGCGCTGTGGCTCCGGAGTTCTGCACACACGGCAAGTGCGCATGGGGCCCCGGAGTGATGCACGATCGTGCACCATTTTCAGCTCACAGCTGAAAATGAAAAAGTGCGCAGTCGGCGCCTGCCAGCCCCTGGAGCGTCACACAATTGTGAGTGCATTGTGTGGACCGCTCCTCACATTCACACGATTCTTGAGGAACCCTTTCACATGGTAAATGCTGTGCGAAAAGGGCCCAAGAGTATAGAGAGGGTAAGCGCTTCTTTTCTGTTTACTCTCTCAGTGCCTCTTTGGAGGGAAATGACATTTCTTTTGCATTTTCCCTCAAAGCAGTACTGAGCCCCTATTTTCCAGGTGTTACTGGAAATGGCAAAAGAAATGTCATTTCGCCAGAGAAGCATCAAGAGAGTACAAAGAGAGTAAGTGTTTCTTTTAGAAGTACTTACCTACCCTCTCTACTCTCTCAATGCTCCTTCAGAGGGAAACAACATTTCCTTTGTGCCTTCCCGCAGAGTAGCATGGAGTTTCTTACTTTCCAGGTGCTGCTTTGGGGGAAAGGACAAAATAAACTATTCTTTTGACCTGTCTCCTATTCATAACTTTCCTTTAGGGGCACATCACAACAAGATTTCAATTTAATGTTAGTAAAATTGAATCAACTAGCATTGACCTTCAAAGCCTTAAATGGCTTAAAACAAGAGTGGGGAACCTATAGCCTGCTACATCTTGTGGTACTCCAACTTCCATTAGCTCTCCATATCATGATTATAAGGAATGATGGAGGTTATAATCTAACATTGTGAGGCTCCGTTTCCTTACCCTTGGCTTATGATAAGGTTGCTGTAGAAAGTGTTTGCTCAGCTATGAAGTGTTCATTCCATATTAATGATTTATACAATTAACAAGGACTCTTATCACACGATGCTCCAATTGCACAATGTCTGGATCCCATCCCGGCAGTGCCATTGTCAGAATAGGATTAAGACTCGAATGCTCCCCACAACACCTGGTCAGCTGCCAACGCATGGGTAGCATTCAGGACATGCCTCCTTCCTTCCGCAGTACAGCTGGCCTCTTCCTGCACTGTACTGTGAAAGGAAGTGCTTGATACTGCTTCCGCTACCAGAACAGGGGATGTGACAGGAGTGGGGCTGCAACAACGTTATGCAATGGCATGCACCCCAGACTGACAGCAATGTGTTGCCATGCTGGGATGGCGACATTGTGGGGTAAGGGCCAAAGATTTGTTAATCATGCAAATAAGTCTGCACACACTTGGAGAACTTAAATATAAAAACTGACAAGCCAGAGATTACAGGCTGGAATCCTTTTATTTTTGTTATTTGATCTTTAAGTTTGTTGGACAACAGAGTATGGTTTCATGAAGTTTTAAAGAGGCAAAAGTCACACAATTATTTCAACTACCTTAAAAGGGCAGGAAATAAATTGGGCTGGGGTGGTCCTCCCTAATTTATGGAGAAAAGTTGTTAACCTAGACATGGCTACCTCCAAAAAGTTGTTAACCTAGACATGGCTGCTTCCAAACAGCAATTCAGTAATTTTAAGACATTTAAGACATTTAACTTCACAATAGTTGGATACTGGTTTTCAGGGTCCCAAAGTATTTTACACCACAGAATCCATTTTTGACAATGTAAAACTTCTATTGAGGTAAACACCTAAAACTGCTTTTTTTTCCTACAGTGCAAAAATATATTGAACATTTTGAATACATTTTAAACTTGGGAAACAGGATTAACACAGATGTTTTCATTGACAGTCATTTATTAAAATTTCCTGGAATACAGGGCAACATAGGGTTGGCACTGATGAACAATGAAAAAGGGAGGGCAAGGTTTGCATGTGCTATTTTAAAACAATACAAGCATACATCAATTAACAAAGCCTCTGACAAAGAAGTTTTTAGTCTTTTTATGGGAGCCAAGCCCAGCCCCACCTTTTCATGTCTTCTGTTTAGCTGCAAGTTTTTTGCAGCATTGGCATTTAGAGGATTGTGACGGAGGGTGGAGAAAGACAGACTGGGCTTCAGCAGCATATCTGCAGTACATGATGCAATAAAGCTTGACCTGGGAAAAAATGGGATTCCACTTACTGTCACTGTGTGTGCTTATGTACAACAGGCAAGGTAAACAGCTGTCTCCAGAATCACTTAAAGAGCATGCGTGAAGAGCAAACAGAAAGAAAATGGGAACACAAATTACCCTACCTCACCAGCTGCCCTGGCTTGTTGCAAAAAAGGATAGATCTGTAAGTTTTGCCACCAAAATCATAACAAGAGTGGTGGTCATTGAAAGAAAAAAATCATGCTGGGATGCATTATGCAAGCTTTCGAGTGGTTTCTAGAAGATTCTAATTGTTTTTGCTTACTTATACCTGACTTGGTTATTTCATATCTGCATAACGTTAGTTTTGAATAAAAGGTTTGCAGAAATATGTTAAATTGCTCTTGTTTTTTGTAGTGTAGGAACTTTAAATCTTTATTCTTTCCATGTTATTTATGCTTTGGGTACCAAGGTCTCTGTTAAAGAAGTTAAGCCTAGGAACACAACTACTTCATAAAATAAGGTATACCTGTATATACAAATATAATTAATTACATTTAATTAAAAATAGAGCACAACACACAGTAGCACAGAGGCTGCCTCCCTACTCTGTCTCAGTCTGCCCAAAGTCTGGAAAAATTGCCAGGTGCCAAAATTCATGACTGCTTCTCCACTACTTTCAAAATGTCCACACATCCTGAGTTGATAAGCAAGAGGTTATTGTGACAAAGGGGACCACTGTACATAGATTATGGCAAACTGATATTCTCATAGCAAGGGATTACCTCTTTGGAGGAAAATAATAACCTATGTGTTTGCGCTGCTACATGTGCACAGTTCTGCTAGAATGACCTTTGCCTTCCAGCACGCAAGAAGGAAGTTTTGCTCTTAGCAAGGACTGTCAAGTGCCAAGTTGCTGCAAAGAAGTGAGATTTGCTCAGCAGCAATTGGAGACTGAGACTATTTCCGCACTAGCCTGTTATAGCACTATGATTCCACTTACAACATCCTATGGAATCCTGGGGTTTGCAGTTTCGGGAGGGGCCGGACAGCCCCTCCCAAAACTGCAAACCCCAGGATTCCATAGGATATTGCAAGTGGAATCATAGCGCTATAACAGGCTAGTGTGGAAATGGCCTGAGCTGCAGCATTCTGCAAAGAGAAACCTATCACTGGCTCCCAAAACCACGACAGATGCAAGTGCCCAGTTGGAATTCAACAGAGGCCCATCAGTGTCAACCACTGAGGATAATTCCAGCGGCAGACAGGGGAGAATATATTACTGAACTAATGGTCTGTCAATAGCACTGTTGGGAGCAACTGAAGATGATTATTTTCTAAAAATGATGGGAATTACACCTATCTGGAAACTGCATCTTCTCTACTAGAAGCCTTGACTTAAAATCCCACAGGTGCGGTGCTTGTTGGTGTTGCTCAGACGTCATAGAAATTCACTCTGTGATCTGAGGAACTCTCTTCTTTACATGCTCCAGAGCTAAGGACTTTCTGGGTCCAGGACTAACATTTTCTGAAGCGGAAAATGACCAAGCCTTCGCACTGCAGGCTGTTAACACTGACTAAGATGGCTCAGTATGAGCTGTAAAGTTCTCCCCTCTGAAAGCCAAAATCAAAGCAGCTTGTGCAGCTCGCATTTAACACAAACACTGTTATGACTTGTCTCTTCTCTTTAATCCAGAACTTGGAACCATTTCAGGCTTGCGACAGAGAAAGGAAACCATAATGCAACACAGCTGGAGAGGGAGAAGTTGGGAACGCTGAGCAAATAGGAAAAAATAAAAATGAAATGTAATAAAGGCATTTCCTGCTGGACATAAGAACCATTCACCAGGGAATAGTGGGGACTTCCCGCCAAGCGCTTCACCTGCGTGACATGCAGCCGAGAGCCAAAGTCCGGCAGCCACACCAACAAGAGAGTAAAGACTCCTTCCCCAATGGATTCATGGCTTTGTGGTCGTGGTGAGGCTCCACAGCAAAGAAGGGACCGTAAGTGTCCTCATGCCGGTCTCCTTCCCCATAAATACTCCCCTTCTGCTGCCCCCTGACATTTCCAGATCCATGCCTATGAAAGCCACAGAACAGCCTCTTTCCTAATCAGGGTCAAAGTGCTCACTTAGAGAATTTATTATGAAGTGAAGGCACTCTTCACATGCTCAGGTGAACTCTCTTTTAAAGCATCACCCTGACTTTCTGTGGTAGCAAAGGACAGAGAGAGAGGTTCTCTGCAGCCACAGTGCTTCCCCTTTTTAGAACTGGCCAGGAAAGAGACAAAGAAAGAAAGATGCCTCCCGATTGCCCCCCCCTTCCTGCTCAAAATCCGTCCAGCCATGCAACGGTGGCACTTTCCACAGCTGGAACTGTGCCATTTCCGCACTAGACTGTTATAGCGCTATTATTCCACTTTCAACACAGTATGGAATCCTGGGGTTTGCAGTTCAGGGAGGGCCTTTGAGGCTCCTCAAAGGGCCCTCCCTAAACTGCAAACCCCAGGATTCCATACTGTATTGAAAGTGGAATAATAGCGCTATAACAATCTCCTGAGGAAGATGTGCTTGGCTGAATCCCGGGGTGATTAAAGAGCCCCGGCACAGGGGCCAGCCGGCTGTCCCAGAATACAGCTGAGGGAACTTCTGGCACCACAGGGTCTCTCTTTTGGCGGAAGAGTCTTTACAGCGCAAAACAGCTGCCAGCCAACGCAACCAGTTGTTGTTGTTCTGGGGTTTTTCCCCTTGTGACGGAGCGGGGGGGTCGATTGAGAAATCCCTCCGCCATCACAGGAAGGCGCCGCCACAGCAGCCGCGCCGCCTCCCGGCTCAGACCGATTGTGAGGCTGGGGCCCCCTGCTGGCGGACGGTGGGAAAGCAGGCGGCCGAAAACACGTGGTTCGGTTTCCGGGGCAACGGGCGAGCAGCGGTCCTCTCCCTCGGAAACAAAGGCGACCAGAATGGAGACACGTGTTCGGAGGGGGGAGGGGCAGGAGTGGGAGTAGCTCTGTGTATCGGGCGGAACTGAGGGGAAAGATGGTCTCCTTCTGCAAAAAAGGCACTTAGATACTGCCCCTAAAGGGAGAATACCCTCCCTAAACGGCCAAGCCCAGGATTCCAGAGGATTACAAGCGGAATAATAGCACTATAAGGGTCTAGTGCGGAAATGGCCTCTGACTCCGCTTCAGCTGGCGTGGCTGGATCCTCTGGAGTCCTGGGGTTTGTAGTTTGGTCAGAGGCAGCAGAGGAGCACCCTGGCCGAAAATGCTGCAATCTCCGGATTCCATAGGACGCTGCCATAGGGTCACAGAGTTGGAAGGGGCCTCATGGGCCATCTAGTCCAACCCCCTGCTCAGTGCAGGGTCTCCTGCTAAATTGTCCCCAGCTCGCAGCTGTCCAGACTCTTTCTGAAGACACCCAGAGAAAGAGAGAGACCCCACCACTGCTCTGGGCAATTGGTTCCAATGCTGCACAGCTCCTACTGTCAAGAAATTCCTTCTAATGTTCCACTGAAAGTGGGATCACATGGCAGTGCTATAACTGTGGCCATTTCCGCACTAGAGTGTTATAGCGCTATGATTCCACTTTCAACATTCTCTGGAATCCTGGGGTTTGCAGCCTCAGGCCTCTCCCTAAACTGCAAACCCCAGGATTCCATGGGATGTTGAAAGTGGAATCATAGCACTACAACACTCTAGTGCGGAAAGGGACTGTGTGAAGTGAAAGTGGCGCTGAGGGGGAAAAGTTTCAAATTCTCTTCAGAAACAAAAAACAAGGAACACTAGTGAAGAAAGGACTGCGGCTTTTCTCCGTCTTGTCCTATTGGGGCTGGATGAAGGAAGGAAGAAGGGTTCCATCTTCTGTGGCTTTCAGCTGCTAAAGTGGAACAGTGTTCTCTTGTTCTCCAGGCAGAACACTTAGACAAATGGAGGGAAATTTCACTAATAACCGTGGGAAAGCAACACTCCGCACCCTGGAGAGAAAATATGCATCATAGCGTCGTGTTCCCTTCTGCGTCTCACTGGTCAGAACGGGAGGTGGGCGAGGTGGCTCTTTGCTCGTCTTTCTACTTGTGCGTTTTAAAGATTTCCTCCCTCCACTGAAGCCAAAGAAATGGCTTTGGATTCAGCATACCTAAAATGGCTTGTAGCAAGCCCTCCAGAATGGCCTGTCTGGGTCCTTACCTGTGGCAAGAACCCCAGTGGCTCTATTCCTGCACCTGAGGATCTTTCTGTGGGTTCGTGACCACGAGACATCATGGTGGATGTGCTGCCCAGGTGAGGAAACGTCTTACCAGGAGTGCAGCAGCACTTCTAACTCTTCCTAAGCCCCCATTTTTTTTTTTTTGGACGGTGGGAGGTAGGATTCTCTATAAGCTGAACAGCTACATTAGGCTTTTCCTAGGTTTTATGAATAATGTTATTGTTATGACTGTTAAAACAATTTTTAAAAAGCCATCAGAGTGAAAATTCTTCAAATAGGTACAGGCTATTTAAAAAAAAGAAAAAGGGAGGAAAGGATAAAATAGTTCTTTTGCATTTTACAACCCACCTGAGAGAAATTCCAGACCAGCTAATTGACTAAAACTTACTTCTCCACTCATATTCTAGCTCAAAAAACTCACTGTCACAATCGTGTCCTTACACGTATAGCCAGGGAACTGAGCTGTAGTAAAGAGTGGAAACTCTCTATAGCGCATATCAGATCCCCCCACCCCCAGCTCACCTTCTGGAGCAATTGTGGGCTTAAAGCATTACTCAAACTTCATGGAAGATTTTAGAAAGCATCCCCAGGACTCTCTATAGTAGGGATGGGCCAAACGAATCCTTGAATCCTCAGCAAGGATTCGAGATTCATGAATCTGAATCCCTGTGCCAAAATGGGCAAACTGAATCTTTAGAATCCGCCAACCAAATAGTTTGTTGGGAGACCTGGATGCCTGAAAACCTGGGAAACCAGATACACAAGGGGAGATGGCAAGTAGGTGAGTTTTTCCCTTGGAGTAATAATGGCCTTTGCTAACAATTTCAGAAGTTACATCTGGGGTTGTATTCTAAGATATTTCAATTGAACATTTAATATTTAAGTTCAGCACTTGACTGGAAGGTATAGGCTTCTTGAGATTTCAAGGACAGCTGAAAGAGTCCTTTACCTAGCTCCCTTGCAAAGCTCTTTCATACACAATTCTGGGGTTTGTAGTTTTACAAGGTGTCACAGCCTTCTCCGCCAAAGTGTGCTGGTGCATCATCAAATTACAAACCCCACGATGCCATAAGGACCTATGCAAAGAAAGTCCACTTTTGACCTGGATTCTCTCTGTACTGTAGTATGTGGGCCTGCTTACATAGGCAGGAAAATGTGGGATTAATCCACATCTTCCTGCCAGTGTAGAAAGGGCCTTCATGTCATTTTCAATATGGGAAGATCCTGAGGCAACTGTCCTGGCCAGATTTCTTCAAAGGGAGGTTTGCCTTTGCCTAGGCTTTTGCTAAGGCTGAAAGAGTGTGTCTTGATCAAGATTATCCTTCTTTCCCTTGTTTTCTTAACCCCTTTTTAAAAAAAGGATTCAAAAGATTCAAGATTCATGGATTCCCAGAACCTTCCAGGGATTCAGAAAATTCTGGATTCGTCCCATCTCTACTCTATAGCATGAGTTCCCTGTGTCTCAGCAAACAATTGGGTGTGGGAAGAAGCACTTCCAGCAAGCTAAGATGGCTGCAGAGATATAGATTATAGATATAGACATAGATAGAGACACAGATATAACCCTTCGAAGACTCTTACTGAAGTGCATGTCTCAGGACTAAAGGGATAGAAGCTACATACTTCCCCATTAGAGGACTGAACTTGTGGGTGGAAATGGAAGAGATGCCAAGAGGCCAGTGGTAAAACCATCAGAGACTGAGGAGGAGCAAGAAAAGCTGCTGAGTCCTTTTCCAACAAGAGACTATGACACCTCAAGAATCCGTTTTGACAGGCCTGCTTAGTAATCTTGAGGCAATGATGGTAGCCGTCCGTCTTGTGTTTCTGACACAGGCCCAAAAAAGAGGAGGGTGGGAGTGGGAAAGTGCCCATGGGGGGTTTCAGTGGTAGGGATCACTCAGCTGCAGCATCGTCAAAGGGAGAGCCTTCCTGAATGAGGCAGAATGAGAGCTCTAGAGCAAATAAAAACAAGGAAATGGACCCTGCAGAGAAAAATTAATGAAGAGCATAAAAAAGAAAGAAAAGGAATAGGCAGAGGAGGAGGTGGTGGTGAAGGAGTAAACTTGAATAATGCATCAATGGGGAGCAAAAACTTTCGCAGAACAAAAGAGTTCTCTGAAGCTGACACAAACACAGCTCTTTTAGTTAGAAAAGGCACTTGTGTCAGTCACATTCTGCAGGACATGCACACTAAAGGGAACCCCTTCTCTTGGTAAGTGGGGGGAGGGAAGCGAGCACCATTTCCCTGGCTGATTCTCTCTGAAACTGTATCTCTGCAGGAGCAGAATCCCTTAAAGATGTCTGGATGGAGACCAAGAAAAAGAACAGCGGGCAATTTCCTCCGTCAGGTCTGCTGGAGATGTGGAGTGGAAAAGCCTGAGGTTTTAAAACAGGGAGCAAAGCCATGGCAGACCCCTTTAAGCCAGATTTGGTGTGCGGGAGAATAGTGGATGTGCTTGGGGTGGTCCTCCTGGCTGAAGCAAAATGTGGAAGTCTGTAAAAACCACAAGGCTGTGCCCTTTCCAGCCCCTTCCCTAGCTTGAAGTGACACACAGTGGTGGTGTGGGAGAACAAAAGGAGAGTAAAAGAGGCAACAAAAGAATGGTATATGCACTGGCACACACGTCAGACAAGCAGAGTGAGCAAGAGTTAGTCACCACTAATTTTATACACCCAGGACTTCGTCATGATTGGGTGAGGCTGGAGTACATGGAAAGAATGAGGAGGGATGGTTGGAAGGATCAGGACACAAATGCCCTGCAGCGAGTAGATGAAACTGCTCCACACTGTGCCCCTCCTCACAGAAGCTCCCAGAAAGCCATCAGGATGCAAACAAAGACAACGAAAACTAGGATCGCTTTTTTGCTACAGGAGAACAGGTGGCAAGTAGGCATATGGTTGTGGGAACAATAAAAGTAATGCCCATGGAGGGGCCTTGTTTGAAAATTCCTCCTCCTCCTCCTGCACCAATAGAGAGCACGGCCTGGCCCAGGCCCTGCATCTGCCTGGTGCTCCTCTTCTGCCAAAAGGAACAGAACAGTCTGCCCTCTGGTGGTTCCCTACCACTCATTAATGGCTTCTCTTATCTGCTGTTCCCCCTAAGAAGTTAACATTCTTTATCAGGACAAGTACATTCTCCATGGGACCAGTTGCTGTTTGAGCTGGTCAGATCTTGCCTTTGGGACCTAGGCCACTTTGTGCCAGTCACTCTTTGGCACCCTCTGCTGGTGTCTTGTTTGCATAAAGACACAGTTGCCACATTTGTTCTTAGTGAAAAGAGGATGTGCTTTTGTCTAGCCTCCTTGCTTCTTCTCCTCCATCTTTTATAATCCTGTGGAAGACAGAAGCACGAGCTGTCAGAGGATAATTCTTGCACTCACAGTAGGTAATAACATATCAATAATTCAGAGAAGCTTCTACAGCACTAGCCAGGAAGGATGACTGATAATTCCCAGCAAGATTTCACAATCCCTGCTGTCTGAAATACAGCCCATGTCACAGCCAGGCCCGGCTTGTGTAAAGGAACCAAAAATATCCCACCGGAAAATGAAGGTGGTTCTTGGCTCTGGGCCTCTGTGTTGTTTGCTACAAATGTTCCTCCGAGGCTGAGCTGTTTCCTCTGGATGCACCTGGGTTTGCTCTTGCTGACAGGAGACAAAATCTATTTTAGAATCCGCAGGAAATCATGCTGGGAAGGAAGAAGAGGTCTGCAGTTTTCAGAAGTTATTTTTTCCCCGTTATTATTATTGTGTCAGAATGAAGAAAGACTTAATCCTGGCTGTGAGCTGGGCACCCAGAGCCCCGGCCCCGAGGGTTTCCTCAGTGCACTCCTGGGAGCCCACAGCTTGTCAGGAGAATCAGCTATCAGACGCGTATTCCCCTGGACCAGAGAGGAGAGAGACAGCTGGACTGCCCCCACGGATCCACTGGGGAGGGAGCTGCTGTGATGGAGCCCCATATATGTATTCATGATGTGGCAAGACTGCTTTACACGAGCAAGGAGAGTAAAACTAGGGCAGATAGTCATTAAATATGGAAACAAAAAAACCAAATTGCTTTCACTTGCCTTATTATTATTCCTATTGGGAATAGTTACAGAGAACACTAGTCTACTGTTTGTTTTTTAAAAAGACCACTGTAAACCAGTTGGACTGAGCACATCAGTTCAGCTCCCTAGTAACACCCCCCCCCAGCACTGTACCAATACCCAGCCCCCTTGATCTGAAAGGCCTTGGCACATCCAGAGATCCCTTATTCAGATCAGGCACAAAGTTCTCTTACTTCAGCTCTATGAGCTGTTTCTTCAGATTCCTTACAGCATGTCTGCACTGAATCATGTGGGACTCTTCCATACAAAAGTGTTTATTGTGGAACTTCCATGCTTTGTTCACACCCTATTCAACAGGACATCTTCATGACATCACTATCCAGTCCTTTCCTCCCGCGTTTTTCCTGCTGCTCTTCTGTCTTTTCATAAGCGGCAGAAAGGCCAGCTTTTTAAATATGAATTGTGCAATCTCCAGATGTGTGGACAGACTTAGTGTCCCTCTTTTAGGAAGTGTGTTTGTGATGGGTGCAGTGACATATAAGACAGGGAGCTCTTTGTCTGCTTGCTCAACTGATACCCCATCTTTCTCTGATGAAAGGCACTCCAGCGGAGCTAAAGGGAGTAAAACATAAAGTGAAGAAAAGCACAAACATTTTACAACACAAAATGAAATGGGGCACTAAAGGAAAAGAACAGTATCCCATATCCTGTCAAAAGCCCCTTCTGCAGCAAGTGACGTCAGTTGTCGAAAGCCCATCTAAATTAAAAAAAAGTATTTGCTTGCGAGCAGAAAGACAACCGGGGTGGGGTGGGGGTAGCACAGCCGCTCTTGCTTGCCTTGTTTAGCAAACCCTCACAATTACTTTCCCAGTTGCTATTTTTCTACCCAGTCTTATAGCACTTATAAATTGCAGCAAAACTGCAATTACCAGGCAGTTTGACAGCTCCCCCCCATGCTTCTCTCCTTGAAATACATCCTTACCTGGACAGCTAGACTGGGCCAGTCTTGTTTGTAAATGAGCTTTGCTTCACTCTGCTGCATTATTTTCCCACCATTATTGCTATAACGTAAATGAAACTGGAGGAAGCTGTGAATTTGATTGTAAGAGTGTGTAGTCTACATGTGTGATGCCACACTGGCCAAAATTGTCTCCCCTAACTAAGCTGTGTTTCTTTCTGATAGACCCCCATTTTTTACTCAGCAGGTAAGGAAACAGCTGAGGAGGATTTTGATCCCAAAATCAGCCTGTAGTGTAGGGCTAAGCATCGTGTTTAGTTTCAGTTCTAGTAAGCAAAGGTCTATAGTTGCTACGTTTCTTTTATCCTACCAAGCCAGCACTTTACACTGGCACCAGTTAAATGCTTTCTTCTCCTGTAAATGGGATTTCTGACCATAACACAAAATATTTTGTGTTATGGTCAGAAATCCCATTTACAGGAGAAGAAAGTATTTTGTGTTATGCATTCTAAGCATTCATAAGCTTAGCTTATGAATTAGCATTCATAAATCACTATATCATAGTTTCAGGTGCTTTAGACACCCCAGCTTTGTGGTATATTCAGGTTGCTTTATGCACAGTGCTAATTTCTCAGTTGCTCTGTTCAGTGCCATCAAATACTACAGACTTCTAACAGAGCCATCTAGAGGACACAGTCTGCAATGCTAAGGACTATTGCAAATGAGAAGGTAAGCACTTCTGAAAATGAATATTCTACAGGACTTTTAATAAGGTGCCGTACTGCTTTTAATTGCACTGTTTAAGTGACTTTTTATTACGTTCAGTGTTATTAACAGTTTAATTACATTTTATTGTTTTACCTACACAGTATTTGTTTTAATTTGTAAGTCACCTTAAATTCCTGTTTTAGGGGCAGGAAGCAGGAGGAGTAATAATCTCTTCTTCCTCCTTCTCCTCCTCCTCGTCAGGAAGGCCTATGGCATTAGCTGTCCAGTTTTCATCAATTTAAGACCAAGTCTTCCTTTTTGACCTCTCTGTATACACAACACTCCAAATAAATTGGTTTAATTATTGTGGCACTCTTCCACCATGTTGGAAAACCATTTTCAGGAGGAAATCCAAGATTTCTGTGCTTGAAACCATCTACATAGTTTTCACAAATCTGGGTCTAATTCTTGCTTTTGTAAAACAGCATACATCAAAGCAAAATATAGAAAGCTACATGGATCCATGACAAATTTGAGACTCTCTCTTTGCTTGTTCTCAGGCACCCTGAGCTTATTCTTTTTGTCCGCAGTGCAGTTCTTGCAGCAGTTTTGAGGAAATGTGGCAGGAGTTCTGGTCACACATCTAAAAGGCCAGTCTACGTTATGCCCTTCAGTATTTCCAGGACACACAAACTGTTCAGAGAACTGTACTGGACAGAATTCTGGATTGTTGTGGATGAGCTAACATCCTTGTGCACACTGGCCAATCTGTAAGCAACGACAGACCTTCTATCTGTGGTTTATCATGTATCGTATTGTCTGAACCTATCACGTCATGGCATGTTGGCTTGTCTCTGCATCAGCAACCCAGAGGCATAACCTATGGTTTCTTCTACATTTATTATTATAGCTTTTCAGGAAAGGGAAAAAAAAAAGGCCAGACTCCCAGGTTCAAACCTCACAACCAACCCACAGCTACAGGGATGTGGTTAGCCATTCCCACTGCAAGCAGGAGCAATCAGTTGATATCCATAAGCATACTGCCAGGCCACAACAGGCCAGCATTTTACAGAATGCTAGACTGTCATTCCATGGGAACATTGTGATTGTTTAAACTGACTTTCCAAAACAAATGACCACGGATTACCTGTGTAGAGATTACCTGTAGAATGTGTGAATAATTCTGACATTCTTGTTGTTGTGTGCCTTCTAGTCATTTCTGATTTATGGTGACTCTAACGCAGGGTTTTCTGGGGTTGAGTGTGTGTGATGCACCCAAGGTCACCCAGTGGGTTTCCATGGCTGAGCGGGGGATCAAACCCTAGCCCCCAGGGTGGTAGCCCAGTGCTCTGCACCATGCTGGCTCTAATTGTGCCATTAACATGCACCAAATGTACAAACAGTAGGGCTATGACGGCTAGGTGTGTTGGTGGCAGCGTAACCCAACAGGATCTCCCTTGAATTCTTTGAATTACATCAACACAGGGCTCCCACAGCACTATTAGATAAAAATTTTAAAAAGACATGGGAAGCTTTTTTTTTATTAACAGTTTTGAACAAAATTAGATATAACACCCCAAACACCCAATATACTATCAATTATAATTTTTTTCTTATGAAATATAACTTAACAGAATTTCATTAAAAATAAAAGTTACAAAGATCCCAGTGTCACAACTTTGCTTTGAGGGAAGGGCATCATATCCTATGAATTGTAATTTGTACCTCTTATGAAAGATAATAAAAGGTATTTTACAATAAAAAAATAAAAGTTGAAAAATCCCAGTGGCACACCATTGGCTTGGGGGACAGAGAGAGAGAGAGGGAGGGAGGGAGGGAGATGAGAATTACAAAAAATGCCTGCCCCACCACTCAGTGTCCTGGAAGGACCTGGAGGCAATTTCTAAGCTGCTGTACAGAAACCACCACCCAGTCCCCACCAAGAAATGATAGGTAATCCATAGCAGACAATTTCACCTCTCTCTGTTGGGAAGTAGTTTCTTTAGAAACACAGCTTTTAAGTTTCAACCTTTTGAAAAGAGATGGGGAAGAGTCTTATGGGGGAATGCAAAGCTTTGAGACCATGGTTAGGCTGATACAGAACAGATGCCTGTCCCAGTCACTAGACTTGACTAGAGACAAGAGGTCTAATCACGTGGCTTTTTGTGCATTAAGAGTCTCCAGAAGCAGAACAGCTGCAATGGAGACATAAATCTGTCCATATTTCCCCACAGGAGGATGAAACTCTCAGTGGCACCAGATCAATGTAATCTACTGGTCTGTGTCTACACAAATAAAAGCATCTTGGTCACAGTCCTACCTACTTGTTATCATACTGCTGATGAAAGAAGCAGGGCAATGTTTTTCACTGCAGAACAGAAAGGCAGAAATCAGTCTAGTTTATCTATCTTGCCACTACACCCTCCTAGGTCTGCCTCAATCATCTGACATTACTTCCCTTCTGCTTTGATTCTGCTGTCTTCACATCCAGAGCAAGGAGGGAGGAGACCAGCATATTCCTACTGCTGTTGTAGAAATGGCGATTCAAAACTGAATGGGAAGGAGGTGAGTATTTGGCAGTTCAGCCTTTGTACAATTCACTCCAGTCCACATGAAGGAACAGTTCCCCAGAATGAGACAAGATGGGACCTTCTTCCTATGCAGGTGACCAGGAAGAGCATAAGAAAGGTAGCCGTGGAGTTTGCTGGCTCCCCCTCCACCCCATAGAAAAATTTCTACCCCCAACTCAGCTGTGCTGAGTGACATTATCAAGTCAGTTGAAAATCAAGACAAAGGAAAAAAGGGGGAGTTAGGGAGAAAGATGCTGAACATTTTTCTCAATAGAAGCAATGAACAGAACTGTCTAAGCAAACAGAAGCAAACTGAGGCTACATGTAGGGAAATTAAACCTGCCCCAGATATTGTTGAACATTAACATCTGGGTCACAGAACAAATTTTGCTTCTCAAAAGTGCTGCTGCATATTCTTTCCAGAGAAGGGATGCATCCAGGCACTGTTTTTTTGGGTGCAGATCCATTTCTGTGCTACCAATGGCAGTGGTATCTCAGTGTCAGAGGCACAGAGAGAGATGATTTATAGGTGTAAATTCCCTAAACAGATCCATCTATTTTCTTCTGTATGATGGTTGTGTCTTTACCTAGGGACGAAAATTAATGGCTGAATATGGAGGCAATAATGGGAAGCAAGACCTGACCATTCCCATGACCATCAGTGTCTAGGGACAGGGCCAAGGTTACTGCCTTCTCAAACACAGCTACCTTTTTGGCAGGACTGAATGCAGCTGGTCACTGTAGTGGAACTTAAGGAAGGCTGCTTTTGCCAAGGCTGAATCTGCCCACAGCACCTGATTCTACTGAGCCCTGTGTTATCGCTGTATCAGTGGTGCAACTGCTTGTTCTTCTTTCCATTACTGTGGAGGAAAGCATAAACTATAAGAACAGCTACTACTGAGTGTGAGCAATTCTCTCCCCTGGTGAAACTGGCAACCCCATTAACTGGGGGAAACCAAGTTCTGCACAACAAAGGCAGTAACTTATATAGCAGTCCAATTTTGCTGAGTGAGGGGTCCCTAAATACAGCCTGATATAGTCTTCCATAAAAATGAATGTGCCAGGCCATTCACCAAGAGGAGAAATTAAGACTCACTTGGGGACTGCAGAGGTGGAGGTGAAACTGTGCTTCAGCCAACTCAAGAAGGAAAGGGAAAGAGAGCAAGAGAGAGAAGGGCAGGGAGATAAGGATGAGAGTGGTGGTATGCTTTGTGGGTATGTATGTGTGGTTGAAGGGAGACAGTGCTATGTGGCTGTTTTACCTGTGGTTACAGAGGATGGGAGATGGGCAGAGAAAGCGAAAGACAAGAGGGATGGGAGATGTAGCAAGGAGAGAAAGAAAAGGGGACAAAAATGGGAGACGGAGAAATACAAACACAGGACAGATATTGAATGCAGGCCATGCCCTTAAGCGGCAGATAAACATTCCCCAGCCCTCGTCACATGTGAATGACAGAACTGTGACCATGTTGACACAGATATCAGCAGTCCCAGAGGAGGCAGCACAGTCCTATCCCTCCCCTGCTTGTTTGTGCAGGCCTCCCCAAAATGTGTCAAAGGAAGGAGGATGCCTTTTTGGCTTAGCAAGATGAAGGGGGCAGCACAGTCTGATCCCCTTTTCCTTGGTGTTGTTGCAACTATGATGGGGAAAGTTCTGCTTTCTTACTTCTTTTTGCTCCCATCTTGACAGTGCTAGTAGCTCTGGCCAAGATCCAGAGATTTACTTCAGACCCACCCAAAATCTTGGATTACTCATGGGAATAATCTTCTTTGACCATGTGCTATTATTCCTTTTGAAATAGCTCAGTTTCAAAACTCATGTTTCAATTGGCAAATGGGGAAGAGCAAGTGAGGTTGTAGAAATGAGTCCAGACCTTCCCAGAGCATGCCAAACTAGTTCTGCAAGTGCATCCCTGGCTCCTGGGGCCTGTCACTCTACAAAAACAAGAGGGGAAAGAATGGATGCAGCTCTGAAGCCCAGTGGAGGCGAGCCTGAAAAATCTAAACAGTTCATTTTCCTGCTTTGCACCATTTTGTGCTTTCTGTAATGTGACCATCTGAGGCTTTTATGTATGTGTATTTTTATGCATCAATGCCCAAAGCATTGTGAATGACAACACATGAATGCTGACAATCTATAATGCATTTTGCAAGTGTCCAACAGATAGAAATCTCCCCATATTGGGACAGATGATCACATCAAATGATCATCAGTACTTAGCAGTGTACTTCACAAGTTTTCTGTCACTTCCCTATATTCACCTGAGGTTGTTAGCACTTCCACATGAAGACAGATAATCAATCCCAACAGATTACATGATGGACATAAATTAAAATGCCCAGGAAATTTGAAAAGACTGCAGACAGGAGTGCATGCACAGGTAACTTTTCAAAACTTTACTGCTCTAGAACCATTCTGCATTGCAAAATATGCTTCAGCAAATAGGTGGCTACTGCTGTGAACTCCAGTTAGTACCCGACCCAAAGAATGAAGGAAACTGACTTATATCCAGCCTAAACTGCTGGGGGAGATGGCACTTGCCAGACCTCTGAAGAGTGATACTTCTAGCCTGTCCTACCAAGACGGAACAGGCAGGACTTCGAAACTGTCACACCCATAATGGTAATGGAAGAGGAATTCTGTTGGCAAAGCTACAGGACTTCTGAGACTTGAGGAGTTTCTCTGGCCCTGGAAATTTAAATAAAGGAGGTCCAACTGTAAAAGCCTATTGAGAGTTGGATAATCTGACTCCTATAGGTGAATGGTGTTAGAACGTACAACAGTGCAAGGAAGGAATTCCAGGAAAATGCATGTATTATTTGAGATATTTTCATTTTACCTTCACTGAGTTTCCTTTTAAAAACACAATCTGATAGAAAAATAGATACATTTGCAAAAGTGATGTCTCACTTTTGGAGACTTCACTGTTCTTCCACCACCACATGGAGGTTAGATATGTTGGTATGGATGGCACGGCACCTGCAAAAGCAAATAGGCCTTAGAGGCCAAGGTGGCAGCTTCCAGACATTGTGCTTCAGTTACACAAGGGATTTTGCCACAAATCAATGAATGAAGACATTCTTCCAGTAGCAAGTCCAGCATAAGTAGTACACAACAGAGAATCACAACCCAGGATGCATTCCTTTGGGCTGCAGTAAACACTTGTGCTCAGGCATGAAGAGATGCCCCATCCCTGAGGCTGTGCCCTGCAGAACCAAAAGCTTTATTCCTCTTGGCTCAAAAGCTTGCAGAGGTAGATGCAGCATGCTGCCCTTCCAGCTAGTTAGCAGAGAACAAGCCACAACCTTCTCTTAATGGGTTGCCATTATCATCACATCAGTGGCAGGAAGAGTTCATGTAAAAAGACAGAAATAGCAGCATAGCAGAGCAGCAAAAATCATCTCAGCGCAAAGAAAAAAGGAGAACATACCCTATCATGCTCAGGCAGAGTCCTGACACTATAGTGATACTGTGATCCAAGAGATATTTTCTTTTCCAGCACCGGCTAGCAAGTCAGAAAAGCAGATACTGCGTAACACAGCAGCTGGGGATGCAAAGTGGGTGGGTGGGTAGGTGGGAGGGAGGCCATCTAAGATGCCTGATGGAGTTTCCTTGTATGGATTATGCAAAGGGAACCAATGCTGACCACAAGGATTCTGGAGGGGAGCTTTTTGAAAAAGGCCTATGAGATATGCCAATAGGCCAGGCTGCCCACATGTAAGGGCAGCTTAAAAAAAAAGTCCTGGATAAGGCAGTTTGTTGCATTCCTGCTTTGGCAACATCAGTGCAGGGAGAAGTGTGTGGAAAGGTCCAGGCCTGCCTTCGGGCTCTTCTGCTTGGCTTCTTGCCCCGTACCCCTGCTTGCAGGGAACAGAGCCAACACAGGACCACTGGTCACCTTTGCTCCAAGCATGGTGTGTGCTCAGCAAAGAGCTTTGCAGTTCTGATTCTGAGAAAGGCAGATGGCAAATTCAAGGTGGGATGTATATGGTAACAACAAGCCCAAGAGATGTTGCAAAACAGCCCTAGCAGGGGCAAGGCAACACTGATTGCATCATTTGATTCTTTGTGCCCATGAAAAATAAAATAAAAATTTTAAAAGATTACAAAGTGACTCAGTGTTGTTTCAGTTCCTCTGTAAAATGTCTCTTGTGCCAAAGTCTTCAGTCCCACCCTGGCATTCAGCTCTAGTTCTGACGGCTGCCTGCCCCGTGGGTGGCTTCATCAGGAACTTCTGAAGCAAGGCCTTCTCCATCCTCATCCTTTCTGACAGTTTTGTTTGACACGCCTCCACCAAGGGCATCTTCCTTGGTCAGCTCTGAAGCTAACAACGAGGTGACAGCACAGCCAATTTTTCTGTTTGCTGTGATGGGGAGAGAAAGAACAGAAGTGGTGAGATATCAAAGGAAGTCCAGAGGAAGCCTATATTGTAGGGCCTACTGATACCATCTGGTATGTTTTCCTAAGTGGGGATGGAGAGAAGATAGAACTGAGTAATTAGCACACCAGCTGACCCCTTTCAAGCAACCATTTCAATTTCAATTTATTTATTACTAGACACAACAACATGCAACAGTCTGTCAGAGGACATGGGCAACCTTTAGGTGACCATAAATGGACAGGGATAAAGCAAAAGCTATGATTTTGGGATGCATGGAGCTTTCGGAAGTAAAATTTCACAAGAGCAGAGCAGGCTAGAAATTAGATTTTTTTAAAAGAACAAAGAAGGTTTTTGTAGGCTTTAAAATCATTTTCATTTCCCTGATTTGACCCTGGAGTTACATGTAGCATCATGAACAACAGAAGCCAAAATTCATTCGCTACAGATATGGTGTATAGTATTTTTGCAGCAAAGGGAAGCAGATGAAGGGAAGTCTTATAGGAGAGTCTCAATGGGGAGAAGGGAAAGATTTTATTTGTGAGGAAAAAAATATTGTTTTTGATCATTTCATTTCTTCTCTGCTTCCAGATGACTATCCATTTAATATATGTGAGCAGGATTTTCTGTATGCAGCCCCTCCCCATAGATACCATGTAGATGAGTAATCATCTCTGAGCAACTCCTGTGATTCAAGGAGGAGACAAAGTAATCACTTTAAAGCAGTGGCTCAAACCCTTTGATCCTCTAGGTGTTTTAGCCTTCAACTCCCAGAAGCCCAATCCCACATAGCTAAACAGGAAGGGATTCTGGGAGGCAAAGTCCAAAGCATCAACAGGATGAAAGGTGGACAATCACTGCTTTAAATAAAGCCATCAGTTCCATGGTGGTAAGCACATGTTTTTATCTTGCTGTCACCTCTGTTTAATTAAGCTTTGCAGGCCTTTGAAACAAATCAGTTTAGCAGAGGTGAAAGAAGAAATGGTGCAGAGACCTCTCTTTCAAACCATCTTGTATTTTGTAAATTGTTTTCATGTTTTCAGTCTCACTGAAGAAGTGTAAATAGGTGCTACCTTTTCATTTCAATCAAATTCAACCTGGTGCCTTTAGCAGCTGATATGAAGGAGAGACTGAGTCTCAGGATGTTAAGAAAAGAAGCATTTGTTCCAGAAATTAGAATAAAAACACCTTTAAAAGAAAACATTCTGAGACTCTGCTTCTCCCCCAGTTTTATTGTTTCCTATCTGCTTTGCTTTTGCCTTTTAACAGTACGAGGCTTACAATGAGACATGTACTTCCAGGCAACTAGGTCTCAAGTTGGAAAGTAAATTATTTGGCTGAGAATTGTTGGGTCAGATACATAGTAGAGTAATCTAGGAGACCTCAAGTACAAAAATTCTTTAATCCAAGTCTAATGAGTTTTTAATCTGTACAAATTAGCTGTTGGAAATGATGATTCTATTAATCTCAAAATCAGATGAGACCAAGAAAGCATACCAAACATCAATAAACATGAACTTCTGAGGTGCTGCATCCTCATTCATGGGTCTACTTTGAGAAAAATGTAGGGTTCACAAATGCTGTTAGAGGAAAGAAAATGGATAGACAAGACAACAAAAAAGAGTGAAGGAAATGTCCCACTCAGTGCTCTCTTTGCCTTCTTTTCCCCAAGGCAAACAATCCACAGAGGAATAATAGGAAAGGGTGGCATTCTTCCTCATCTCCCTATCCCAGGATGACCTGCAATAATATTGAATTCAGTTTTGGTTAACTTCAAACCTTGGTTTGTAAAATATAGTTATAACTGTAGTGAATATTAACCGCTGTCTGGAGTTCAGACACAGTTTTCAACTGGTTCCTCAAAATCATGTTTCACATTTCTTTCTGGGGGCCATGGTAGAGGAAAGGAGGGTAGCAGAAGGCTGATCTCAGCAACTCCTTTGGAACAGGGATGTGCAACCATACTGACAGTGGAGGCAATTATAACTCTAATCTCCCATAGAGATGTTAGGGCAAAGCTGCATTTTTTTGGGGGGGTATTAATTGTTTTTGCAGGCTGAGCAACTTGGGGACAATTCCACTCCTAATACTCAAGGCTGGGGCTGGCCCTATAGGGGCTGAGGATTGCCTGTGGCCTTCATACCTGCTGTACAGATATACCACGATACATATCATTATATCTGAATCCAGCCAGTAATGATGCTTCCACAAAGTGCGTGCATCTCTGCACCCAAACATTTCATGGGGTGACATTACTAGCATGGAAGAGAAGTGATAATAGACCCAACCCCCATAAAACAAAAACACAAAACAAAAAAAACCTACATTATGGCCTGGAGAAAGGGCTATATGATATAGGCAACAATGTAATCTAATTTTGCTATATCAAGGGATGCATAACTAAAAATGCATAATATAACCAGGAGTGACATCAAACTGATTCTGCAAACTATCAGAGAGAAATGGCCCTCTGTTTTCAGACACAAAGCTGTTCTGCTAATGCTTGTAATGGATACAAAAATACTTCAATTAAGCATGATTTTTAAAACACTACTTGCAAAAGAAGCACAGTTATCTTTTTAAGCAAAACACCCCCAAGACACATGCAAAGACACATGTTTTGGCATGGACTGTAAAGAGCAGCGGATGTCTGCCAAAGTATAAATATGGTTAGTTTCAAACTGTAACTTTCTATCTCAGTATACTGAGAATGTCAACCACCACTCTGGTCCTTTTGAATGCCATATACTTATACTTGCAGGCTATTTCTTTTGCTTGCCTGCAACTCTTTGTTGCCACAAAGACTGAATCTCAAACGCCTTGGATCAGTGGTCTCTTTCCCTTTACACAGCTCCTCCACACAGCCTAAACTTTGATAAGAACACTTTGCTCCAGAGAATACTTCAGCAAATGATTCCATACCTGAACCCATTAGGCACAGTCCCCCAAAATTTACAGTGCTTTCCATTTGTAAGGAGACAGGATAGGCATGATGTTGAAAAAGAACATTTGTTAACTGTGATAATGACCCTTAATACTAGAGATTAACCAGATCATAAATTCTAACCATCATATGGGGCCTTAGCTCCATGATCAGCCGTAACACAGAGAGATAAAAAATTGTTATGGTTAGTTTTGACCTGAAGAGTTCCCCTGACAGTAGATGACAACACATTGGGACATGCAAAGGGTGGAACAGCTATCATGCAAAGACATCTCACCTTCTTCGTGCTCAAGATGTCTGCAAACAAGTCTGTTCTCTTCATACCATGCACAGATGTATGGCATACATCACAGTCATATTTAATACAAAGATCAATACTCATGCAATGAACACAGACTTTTCACAGTGTGGCATTGCACTATATGCCTGTGTGTATAAATGTGCCTATACACAGAAGTTTAGAGAAAACATCTCTACTTAGGAATATGAGAAACACAGGAGGGCATATTTTTGGGGTGTTTGACAGAAAAGTGTGTTTTCAGCATCAAAAACAGACATTTGTAAACCAGATGGAAGTGCTACAAGAATGCAACTCCAAAGATGAGATGCCTCTTGTTGCTGGCCATGACCTCTCCTACTAAGAAGACATGTGCAGCAAGGCACTTCTTCTCTACACACAGCAGAATGCTGCAATCGAGGGCTGTTCTTAACTTGCTTGCTACTGGAGTCACCTGTGGTTCTCCTTCCGTTCTGTATAACTTCTCAGCTTTTTCACATCCCTCCCACAATATCTGCCTCTTTCATTTGTAATGATCCATTGGAGGACAAGTTTACTCATCCATCCACTGCAATTGCATCTGCCAAGAGACTGCAGAACCACTTACTACTATTGTGACCACTGTTGTTGCTGCTGCTGCTGTTGTTGTGTGCCTCCAAGTCACTTCCAACTTATGGCAACATTAAGGCGAAACTATCACAGGGTTTTCTAGGGCTGAGTATGTGTGATGTGCCCAAGGTCATCCAATGAGCTTCCATGGCCAAGTGGGGAACTGAATCTTGGTCTCCAGGGTTACAGCCCAATGCTCAAACCACTACATCATGCTGGCTCTCAACTATTATTGTACCTTACTATTACTTCAACTTCTGCCACATGCTTTGCTCCAGGCTAGGGCTGAGCTACAAATGTCCCATGGAACTGCATGTATCTTTTCCCACTCCTCACTTTTTAAAAATTTTTTATGATTCCACCCCCCAACATAATAAAAACATGTAGCTTCTGGCAACAGCTTTTCATTATGACAAAGGAAAGCTGAACAGAATTCCATGGTATGTGCAGTTTGGTTATTATACACACAAACGCTTTATCATTCAGTAGTCTGTGCTTTCACTTTGCTGGAGAAAAAGACTGAAGTGGAGAAAACTACAGTGTAAGTCTTTTCCCCAGAATTCTGTTGCTAATTAACCATTCCTCCTAGTTAGCCTCATTCCCTCATGCTCTCTGTGTTCTCAGCTTACTGATCTGTACCTTCTCTTAACATCCTTGGTTGATCACAGCCCCAGTCCTGCCCCTGAAGGGCAATTTTGGAGAGCTATGCCCTGAAATGGGGCCTGCCGGACTCAGGATGGAGAGGTATAGGGTTGTAAATACTTGAAGCAATAAAAGAAGAGAATATATGGGAAGTGTCAGCTGGCTGCATTGCCTGGATGATGGATCACTGCAGTAACAAGCCTTTGAATGCTACATATGCCAGCACAGAGGGAATCAAAGGATAAGACAGACATCAATGGGAAAATGACCTCAGAAGGGCAAAGAGAACACAGGAGGCCGGCCAGCTGGCCCTCCAAACAATACATGTCACCATAGAACAGGAAACATGGGTGGACCACACTTTCGAGGAAAAGCTCATGAGAAACATTCAGGGACAGTGTTGAACCCACATCTGAGTCTGACTGAACGTCAGTCACCTCTTCCCATCTTCCCCTCCTACAGTCTATGAGAAGGTGACACACAAATGGAGGTACAGGGAGAAAGGAACATGAACATGCCCAAGGGTTACCCGCTCAGGTGTGTCCTCCTCCACCTCACAAAGGGACAGGAGAGAGTGTGCTGTGAGGAAATAAAAAAGCACCTATCAGATAACTTGGAAAGAAGGCTCAGAAGCTGTCTGTCTCCCTTGCCTCCTCCTCAAGCAAGAGTTCTGAGATCTCAGGAGACATTTTTGCATAATATCAGAGCCCCATGGCTTCACATTTGTTCAAACGGTGGTTCTGCTGCTCTGTGGTCTGCATTTTTTCCATAAGTGTGAGTGAAGGAAAATCAATCCTGCAGTTCACTAGCATGTGCTGGTCAGGAAAGACTGTGGCTGCCCAAGCCAGGACATAAATCAGGTGACTTAAGTCACATTCCAGTTCCACAACAAATGGAACCAAAATAATTTGCTCATGTGTATCCAACTATGGCAAGTATTCTAAGACTAAATTTTCACAGTTAAACCTCTGTCTGGAAAGTACCATTGCAGGCTACAAGCTGCAGGAGTTAAATGAAGGAATGCTCTTCTCCCTGACATGCTGGTTTCCTTGCAGGGATGATAATGTGGGTGGTTATTTTGGTATGGAAGAGAATTCCATCATGCGAAACTCTACCTGCAACTCCAAGTGGTATGTGGCCAGAATAGCTGCAGAATCTGAGTGAGACTCACCCTGACATTTCATTGGCAGGTTACGGGAGAAGGCAATAAAAAGAAGGCAAACCAATTGACAGAAGGAAGAGGATGGTTCTTCTTCCTGCAACTACTCTTATTGAGAGAGGAAGCCAATTCCCCTCCCCTCTTTTTTTTTTTTTTAAAGCAATAGCTCAAACACTGGATTTTTTTCCCCCCTCCGATGGGGAAGAGCCAATGAAGACCTCTGATTCTGCACACTACTCCCCTCTGCTGGTGGGAGCTGCATCCTAAAGCTGGAGGCTATATAAATGGAACCAGGCCAGAGGAAATGCATTAATAGGTTCACTCCTTCACTGTTTGAACTTCATTACCACAGGAGCAGATGGTTAGCATGATGTCAAGGCTGCGGAAGAGATGGTGAGATGAGTAATCAAAATCAGAAGGCCATCTGAATCATCAGGCTGAAATCATGACTGCAGGACAATTGTAGAGACAAGCTCCAGGGGGACAAACACAGGACTATTGTCTCTCCCCATCCTGCAGGCAGCAGTGGCTGGCATGCCTTTTTTAATGAAGTAGTGGGAACAATCTTCCTGCTGACTTCTCCAACAATGACTGTTTAGACTATTCAGTGGCAGCCATAGAAGCCCGTCTGCTTTTTCATTCCAATACATCCTCTTAAGAAGCTGCCAGCATCACTGAATAGAAACAGCTGCTGGTCAGCAAAAAGGGAGTCAAAGATCAGGGCCAATTAGATTTATTTGCAGTTATTTGGCTGCAGTAATAGGAATGATACAATCCCCCCCCCGTGGCAAGACTTTTATAAGGAAGCACCATCTCTTATCCTTGGGATGATGGTACATTAATTTTAACAACAGCAGATTTCAGAAACATACCTTGTACAGCGAGATCATTGGTATACTACTTATATATTTCATTAAGCCAGTTCTTTCATAGCTTTTGAGTATAAACAAACCTGGAAATTTGTGTGCATTCAAAAGCTATTGTTGGCTAAAGCAGAAAACAAAACTGAACTTGCAGTATGGATTTGGGAAAAAGCAAAACCCTAGGAAAGTTCTCCTATGAATACATAAAACTAACTTAACTCACTGTTCCATTTCATCCAGTATTGGCTGTTCTGATCGGCAGCCACTCCTCCAGTTATGAAGCAGCCATCCTGCTACTTAATGTCTTTTTGTTTTAAACTGAAAATGCAAAGACCAGAGATGTTCTGCATGCCAAGTAGTGATGCTCCCACCCACCACATATAGGTCACATCTCCAGAACACAGTGAGACACAAAGTTCCTTGAAACTCAGTGACTATTTGACAGTGAATGAACAGCCTGTGAGGCTACATAGGCTTAATCCTTATAGAATTCCCTCACAGAACTACCTCAAGTGGTAAGGCCTACTTGCTTGAACAGCAGGAAACCTCTGTAGTAACAAAAGGAAAATTTAATATAGTTGATAGGATCTACTGGTCTGGGATTGGGTTGCAATCATCTTGGCTGGCTTTGACATCAGCCAAAAGGCATATTAAGCAACTGTTTTGCACCTCCCACAAGAGAAGAGTGCCCAAGCATCCAGTATAAACTTGCAACATGATCCAATTGCCCTCATGTTCTCCTTTCCTTTGAACTGGAAGATTCTTTGGGCTCCTTTAGGCATTATTGTTTTTGATGAAGCACCATAAATAAAGACAAATATAATAAATATTATAACCAGATGTGGCAGTATGACATTGGTATTTATGTATATAAACTGCTCTTCAGATATGATTTCCTTTCACTAGAATCTAGTGTGAGTTTTTCTAAACACTTCCAAGATCAGAGGTCTGATTCATTTACTCATATAAGGTCTGGGTCCCACAAATTCTGCTCACACACCTAATATTTAGACTCCTATAGGCTGATGACTTCCAGGATTCTTTACGTTGGAGTTTGACTTAGGTAGAATGACCTGTGCCGGAACCTGGGGCTGTTTTGCATTATGGATCTTTGCTTTAAAAGCCAAACCAGCCTTTCCCCCACTTCAACCTTGTAATATTAACCAGGGTATTTGGGGAGGAAGGGCACATTTGTAATCCACTCCCTCTCAATAACAGGCCCTGATCAGTAGTGTGATGGTACTTCTATTGAGGGAGTATTTTTTTAATTCACTTTTGCCACAGATGAAATTGTATTTCTAATCAACTTTTGTTTTTTGGTGGGCATACTGCTGTCCTTTCTTCACAGCTGTTAAAATTCTGGATTTCTCCTTGGCCTTCTATGGGCAGCTCTCACATCTGCTCATTGGACAGGGAACAAGGAGAAGATCACGAGCCCACAAGTCCAGGAACCATTTTATGCCTTCTTGGGTCTGCATGGAGTAATGAAAAAATAAAGCAAAAGCCCACACAAAGTGAGCAGTCCACTTCTGGCTCTCAAAAATGGCTAGCAATGATTTTTAAAAATACATTGCTTAAAAGGTAGGTGAACCTGGAACACCCTCAGTTTTCATCAGAAAAAAGGTCAGCCAGGATTCCGGATGTGCATCCATCTTGGGAAGGGATGCTGCATTCAGGCCCATGACTGCACTTTGCCCGCTAGGGTCTAAGAGAGCAGTCGGAATCATCTGGGACTTCCAAATGTTGTTGAATTGCAACAAACAGTGGATATAGCCAAGGCAGCCAATGTTGAAGAATGCTGGGAGGTGCAGTTCAACAATATCTAGAGGGCCACACAATCCCTGGCCATATTCTAAAGGAACCCAGAACTTCCATCTCAATGGAGTAAGTTATTTGTGAATAACTCTAGTTTTTTTTTAATCCTCATCTCTATTATCTTACTGCCACCACTAAGCCTCCCTATTCCTTAGATTGTTAAGCCTGAGGACAAGGAACTGTTTTGTTGTTCTTCTACTTGTAAACCACTGTGTACAGTGATGGTGCTATATAAATAAATACATTATGATGATATTCCTGATTACTATGCTGCTTGTCCCTTGCCATACTCTATTGTGTGCCTCTACCTGTACATAGTACATGCTCTCAGGAAATTCTGGGACATCATTCTACCTCTCCGTCTACACCTGCTAGACTCTTCTGAACAGCCAAAGCAATACTCTTGTGTGCTCCTTTATATGCACATATGCACTATGTTCCCAGAAGGTGTTCCCAAGAGCTTCCCATTTGGGGCAGTCTAGCCTCCAAGTCCAAGAAATGATGCCATATTGCACACCTTGCTTTCTCCAAAGCACGCCAGGCACATGGGAATGAGTAGGCAGGGTGCATAATGTGTGGAACCCTTGGTCAAAGTCCCTACATGGGAGGAATGCTTCCGTCTTGGTTTATTTAAGTGCAAACGTCCCACCCAAACAAGTCAATTTTCCTCAACCATAGCATGGTGGGATGTGTGCATTAAACCAACAGCCTCTGGCCTTTCAGCACTTATTTAGTCCAGAACTTGAGCTGCAATTAAAAGTCAGCGGTGGGTGAGAAATCAGCTCATGGCTGCTACCTTTCCCACAAAAAGCTGCTGAAAAATGCCACAGCCACTTCACTCCAGTCTTTATGTAAAAACACTACCTAAGAAAGCCCTTTGACAGGCAAAACGCAAATTCTACAATTTCAGTGGGCATTCCAAAGTCATATCACATTAAATTCCCAGCATCCAGACAAAGGTGGTTAAATGGGAACTCTCTCTAGCTATACAGCTCAGCAATTAGCTTTCATACTTCTTTTGGCAGCAAAAGCCAGAAATCCTAGCAAATATTTTCTACTGCAAAAGTTAGTTTCTACTCATTTTTGGTGAAAAAATTTGGTGTCAATTGTTTTTATACTGAGCTAGGATTTGGTTCCAGGATTTCCCATGGATATCAAAATCCATGGATGCTCAAGTCCTGTTATATACTTTAGTGTAGTAAAATGGTGTCTCTTTTATAAAATGGTAACAACTCATAGATTTGCTTTTTGATTTTTCCAAAAATATTTTTAAGCTTTGGATGTTTAATCTATGGATACAGAACCTCTGGATAAGGAGGGCCAACTGTATGTATACTTTGCACACTGTGAAGAATCCTCAGTTATTCTCACCAAGTTGCCATTCAGTTATAAACAACACATCCCGATTGCCACATTTATTATAAGCAGAGTATGTCGTTTTGTTCTGTTGCAGGCAATAGTTGGATAAGAACAGATCCTGGAACAAGGGATAGAAATATCAGGTGCAACAAGGTGAGGCTAAAGGCTGGGCAGAATATGCAAACACCCTCCTGGGGAACCTGCCTCATCTTACTCATGGTTTGTAATCCTTTGTTTGAACTTTTAGAACTTTCCCCATTATTTTCTCTGCTCCACTGAGTTAAAGAAGCCTGCTTTCCAGAAGTAATATGTAAGATTCTAACATATTTGTATTTTGTACCAATGCAAACACATTCCAGGATACATTCAGAATTTCCAAAAGAGGAAATTCATGCACCCTCTGTCCTATCTGTTCAAAATGCTGATTTATTCATGACCTTCTTGACTTAGGAACACTTTCCCTTTCATCCTACCATAACTCAAAAACTGTTCACAGATCAGTCTTAGCAACAGGAAGACTCTGGCCCTGTCAAAACTGCTTTACAACTCAGTTAAGTCAAGTAGTTTAGACTTAAAGTCATCTTGATCCCATTGACCCCAAAGGGGACTATAACAGCTTAAATCCAAGTATTTTAGCTTAATTGGATTGTAGAGCAGGCTGTCACAATATAACAAGTCACTTTTGTTGAGCTATCTGATCAGGTTGTTGTGGGTTTTCCAGGCTTTGAGGCTGTGTTCTATTAGTATTTTCTCCTGACATTTCGCCTGCATCTGTGGCTGGCATCTTCAGAGGATCTTATCATCCTTTAAAAAAGCCAGCCACAGATGCAGGTGAAACATCAGGAGAAAACACTAATAGAACATGGCCTCAAAGCCTGGAAAACCCACAACAACCTATCTGCCTATTCTTTGAGTGAGCTCGGCTCCATTAAAGTGAAATGTATTATTCAAACAAATAACCATTTCTTTCCTTAAAGTGGGATACTTATAATCCAAACGGAGATATTTTAATACATATACTCACAATACTTGTCATTTAACTAACATGCAAGATCCTCTCTAAAGCTCTGCACATTACCAAATTAAATGACATTCCAATATTTCAGAAAGATCTAAATTTATATCCCTTACAAATTACGTATCAATATATAAGTAGGCATATTTCATTATATAGATCAATTAGACTTACTGTATTATCTCCTATAAATAAATGAGCTCCAAAATATAAATGCACACAAAACCACAAGAATATACCATGTATGGAAAAGATCTTCTGTTCTGCAGAAAACAATATTTAGGAAATCTTGTTTATTATATCCATATCCTGCCTTTCTTTCAGAGTGGGTCCCAAGATAGTTTCCAAAAAAGTTTAAAAACATTAATGAAACATTTATTAATGTTGGTTTGTATATTAAAAAGGACAGTGACTATAATTCTATACAAACAGCTCTGCCTGAATCAGTCAATTGCATTTTTCCTGGTACAAACCATGTGAAAAGATCAGCTGGTCTGAAAATGATCTCTCCAAGAGGCTTCTCATGATGATAAGAAAGGAAGAAACAGTAAGGTTACATTTATTTTTTAAATAATCTGCAGCCTGGATGTCTATTTGTACCATAAGAACTAGAGATTATGTAATAGTTTAGCACTTTTGTTTTCATTCTATCATTATTGCATACTTTGGTCAATATGGTTTATTTAAATACACAGGCTTATTTATATACTATGATGTTGAAAGACCCACATACTGCCTTGTTCTTTGTCGCATGTGCTTTGCTTTCTAAGAACAGCTGCCTAGAAGAGTTTCACATGGAAACAAGATTTTTACTAGGCTTTACAGAATCTAGCAAATTACAGTGTGCATCCTTGGCTTGCAGACCATCTGTCTATTAATGAAGAATGGGGGTAGGAAGACCTGCTGGGAAAATATGTGGATTCAAGATATATCTGCTGTCTTAAAACAGTAAGGCAGCAGGCTTCTGTTCATCAATTCTCCTCCTGCTATTTTGTTTACAGAATTTTTTTAACGCTTAAAATAAGCATAATGGTATCTACAAAATGAGGAATTACTGAAGAAGTGCTCCAGCTCTGCATTCAAAAGTGGTGAAAGTCATCACATTTGATAGATGAAATGGCTAGATCTAGTCTTTTCCCTAGTTTCATTCCACTCATCATTTCCTGTCTCATTTTACCTACTCCTGAATTGGAAAGGCTGGCCTGAGTCTGTTCTATAAGAATGTTTTATAGAGCTTCTAATAAGTATTAATCACTCATCACTATGGAGGTAAAAAAGGAAATGCTGTGTATGGGAGAAGGGGCAGTAAAGGAGTGGCAACCCTATCTATTTCCTCTCATTAGAACACTGCTTCCATACATGATTCTTTAATGACAAAATTAATTTCACCAACGTGAAAAGAAAATGAAGGGTATATTTGGGGGGCAAAATATGTAATCTGACAACCATTATCATTAAAAATCAAGCTTGTTCTTTAGTTTGCATGTCTCCAACCTCATTCAGTCTTTTTTTTTTTTTTGTCTACACACAGATTATGTGTTTAACCTGCTCTTTCACCAAGATCTTCAAAGTAGCATAAAATGGTGAGGTTTCTTAATTTTATCCTCACCAAGAAAGAATGATCAAGGCCACTTACTAAACTCTGTGGATTTGAATACCTGGTCCAGGGCCAACACAATCCTCTACATCACACTTGCTCATCTGAAAGCAGCACATTGAAGACACCAGAAATAGCAACTATCATCATGGCTGAAAGTCATACTAAATGACAGTCAGCTGGGAAGTTCTTTCGAAGCACCTTCCTAGTTTTTTTCTTCTCTTCAAAAAGGTGCAGGATTGGATCACCTGTGAATCGGAATGCTGGGCCACAGAGCAAATCTCATCCTGTTCTCAGAAAAGAACATATTTTACATTAGCTTTCAAGAGATGTGAGCAAGAACTTACCTTGGCGTGGTCCTCTTTTTCTACGGAATGCTGCTCCTGACTGCAAGGCTTCCAATAGACTGTCCATAACTCCTGTTTCATCACCCTCTGAAAGAACAAGTTTAAAAACATGGTAATTTCTTATTGCTTCCTACACCAAGACCCATACCTCCTCACAGATGTTAGAAACATCAACACCTATCCTGGTCTCACACACTGATTGTCAGGCCACACACACAAGGCTGTATAGAAGCATCACCTCCAGACACATTTCAAATATACAAAAGCAATAAGTAATATAGTTTTTCCTGGACTGTACAAGCTCAGAATGCAAGTATATCTGAAGGGTGGTGGTGGTAGGGACCAGAAAATAAAATGGTATGTCAGACTGCTTTCCCTTGTGACAAGAAAACCCATCTCATATACAAAACAGTATCTCAAGGAGCAGGCAACCCTAAAATGCTTTTCTTTAACATGCTTCCTCCCAGATATGTGTATTAAAAAGACATGTATCTTTTTAAAAAGAGAAATGATTCAAACAAGTTATCTGCACTGCTCTCACACTCTGCAGAGGCACAATCCTTGAAAGGCCTCTACTGCATCTTTGACTCAAGATGAAAGCAGATGCACACGTGTGATTTACGTACACCTTCCTGGTCATAATGTTTATTAAAAATAGTTTGGCTATGATGCAAGCACAACAAAAGGAATGTGGCGGTCAAGACTGACACCTGTCCCTTTTTATTCCCTGCATATCATTGCTTTATGGCATTATTACCAATACTTAGCAAGAAAGGAAAAAACTTCTTAAAGCAAGAAAGCACAGAGAGGGGGAAGGGGCAGGTTCTGTTTTTACCCCTGCATGTTCCTTTTAGTTCACTTCCCTTCCCCAGAACCTCTGCTTTTTAACTGACTGTTTTTGATATACACAAACAGACATATATATATGCATGCCTGAAATACCCTTCTGGAGCAGCAAAAGAAGCTGGGAGAAATCCACCACCTGCTATATGCACTTAAATTTGGCTAACCTTCTAGGTCCAGATGCCAATTCTTTTCCTTTGGGTATAGTGGGACTTGATACACAAGTGGTGGTGGGGACTGTAAACCCCATTCTTTCTGGTCATGTATAAGAGAGGATTTGAGCTGCTTTATTCCAATATTGAGGAATCTCTGTGCACCATACGTTCAGGAGGAATCCCTTTGTAATACAGCCTTCTCTTCCTTCCCTCCTCCCACATGTTGTAGTAAGCTTCCTGGCAGGGTCCCAGCAGTCTTTAATGGGCCCAGCTGCTGGGTTATTCTGTTGCTTTGATGTGATTAGCACCCCCGCGGGTATTAGTGCCATCCTTTTTCCATTAATCTACTTTTCGCTCTCTGCAGTACTCTGGCCACTAAGGAGATTAGCCATCCTGCCTTGACTGATCTCCTTCCCCTAGCAACAAGCCCCTGCCTTGTCCAGAGATCATGTGCCAATGGAGACACCTGCACTCCTGCTGTGGCAGAGACTGTGCCAGATAAGCAGCAGGGACAGGGCAAGTGGGGGACAAGGAACTTAACTGCAGACACAAGAAAGGAAAGGATAGACTACACCTGTGATTGGTTTCCCTCTTCAGAGAAGAAGGGCAGCCAGCTACAGTTTGGAGGGCAAAAGGAAATATAGCAATGTAAAGGCCATTTTTAAAAAAATATTTTCTGAATAAAATCTTAGGAAGCCACATTCAACTGTTCTCTACAGACATGTCCTCTATTATCCTTGCATTTTGGCAGCTAGTCTCTAACAGCCTTGCCAGAGTTCAAAGTCTCCAGCATCTGTGTCAAAAACAGAAGCCCTCAGACTACATTATTTGCATAAAGATGTGTAATCCCTTTCATATTCCATCTGTCTCTATTTCCAGTGAACCTGGCGACAAAAGGGTTAACCACAAATTCATGAACAGCTCTGCAAATCTTGGTTTCCAAGGTAACAGCTCCTGACAAAACATAAACCTATAAAATCACATTAGAACATCTGTTGGGTACTTTCAAGCACTCTGAACCCATTGTCCACAGTGCCACCTGCTGGCTAAACTAACCTGTTACACCTGACCTATATTTGTGGCACTGTCAACTTTGCTAATTAGTGCTCTCCGCCTCTTGCCCATTCTGGAAGAAATGTCAATGGCAAAATTAAATTGCATAGAAATCCCTCTATTGGAATGCAAACTGAGACATACTGGAATCTGCCAGCTAAGGGCAAAGGCAGAGCTGAAGCCTCAAAGACTGATTTTTAAAATCATCCTAACATTCAACATGCCTAAAGCACCTCCAAACAAACAGCTTGTAGATTTCACAGAGCTGGAATTTCCAGTAAATGACCTGGTACACAGTGTTTCAAGCTTACCAACAAGACACACAGACAACCCTCCTTTTGGTGCAAGCCCATGTGGGTGTGTTTGGTGATGGAACTATACAGGTGAGGATGGATTATCAGGTATGTCTGGAAAGACCATGGTCACCTAAGGGCTGGTAAAAACTCAAACTAAGAGTGAGTTTGCAATACATATTGTAGCAAACCCAATTGTGGTTCAGGCAGACATTGCTTGTGGAAAAATACTGCTGAGGTTGGAGGCCTTTGCTTCTCATTGAAAGGAACTGCTACAACAAAGGAACTGGGAGCCATCTGGCAATCTGAAGGAGCCACATGATTGATGGTAGAATGAACACTAAGGCAGCTGAATAGGCCAGCCATCTGCGTGTGGAAACATGTGAAGGAAAGCCAGCTACCACAGGGAAATCTTATACTTCCTCATTTTTCTTTCTGCTCCTCTATCCCAATTTGCTTGTCTCCATTATTTAGCAACTACAGTGCAACATTCCTAGGCTTCTCCAGAGACCACACAAAAGCGGCAGCCTGGGTGTAATAATACATAGGCAGGGGATAGAAGCAGATTTCAAGGCTAAGAAGCATGCACACAAAAATGCTCTCCTACTACGGGAAATGCTGCCAGCAAGTTAGGCAGCTTTGGGCAGGAACAGAGGAAAACAGTCACATGAGATCAATGGATTTTGTATGGAAAATCATGAAAGGCCTGGATTAGACCAATAACCCATCTAAGCCCAGTGTTTTGTAGATCACTGGTTCATCTAGTTCACCATTATCTACACTTCCTGTCCACAATTTTCAGACAGGGCTTCTTCCCAGTTCCATCTAAAAAGCCTTTGAGTGGCCAACTAGATGCTTCCAGAAAGTCCACAAGCAGAGTATGAATGTGAGAGCTCTCCCCATTGTATGCTTCTCAGCAACTTGTAATCAGAGACAAACCATCTTATTTCTATCAAGCCACCACAATGCAAAAATAAAATACATGGCTACTACCTCACTGGGTCCCCCTATTTTGAAAAGGGCTCTAGGACCTCATCCAGAAAGGTAGGTGAAAGAGGGGAGGGGGAGAGAGAAAGGGGCCCCTTGCCACAGAAATCAGCAGCTGGCATCACAAGAACTGAGAAATAATTCAGCCAGAGCAGGAGGGGTTTGTGAAAACTGTGGAGCCCTTTAAACTTCCTTAACAAGCCTCCTTGACAAGGCCAGTGCTGTTTCTCTACAGATATATTATACCCAGCTTTGTTTTGCCACAGTAATTTGAGACACAATTGTGGGGGGAAGGGGAAAGAATGCAAGGAGACCCATAAGCCATGTCACTCAGTACAACTTCAACTTGCTCAAAGGCAAGGATAACTGGCAGGAAATTGTGGGAGACAGGAAATCAGCAGACAGGGCTAGTAATTGAGTCCATATGTTCTAACAATGGAATGTCTTTGGTAGTAAAGAGAAGACTGTGCCTGTATGTAAGAAAGCCTCATACAGCAGGGCAGAACAGACAATTCATCTTCACAAGAGGCCACTTGATTGGATCATCAGAACAAGCCCCTCAAATATTTGGTCTGTGCAAAGATGGGCTTGCATAGCCTTCATTTACACTTTCAGGCAGAAACAAGGGGATATATGATACAAAATTAAACCAAGATCTACAAATAAATCTGATTAAATAATCTAATCTTTAGCAATTTTGACATCGGCAGTAGCACTGAAAAGGGAGATTATAAGGAGAAAATCAGTACAAAACTGCCAAGTACTGCTTATTTGTTAGAATAACATAATCAGAAGAAACTTTACGAATGACAGAAAGAGTATTTCCATGTTAAATATAAAAGTCCAACAAAGTGAGCTCAATCTGTTGCTTCAGGTTCTACTATGATGAACTAAATTTCCAGAAAAGTTGTTGGTTTAGTTTGTTGGAGTAATAACAAGGAGTCTTGCAATTTGCAGTCATGTAAAGTTGTTGGAGGCTAGGCAAGGTTATTATGGCATAAACTTTTGTAGACTAGATTCGACTTCATCAAACTGTGAAGTTTTACCCTTGGTTGGCAGGTATGTGCAGGCATGGTAAGAAAATAGTGGGGTAAAATGATAACATATGCAAAATGTACAATCTGTGTAACAATTCAAGCATCTATGAAAACTTACACCATGATACACCATAATACACCATGATAAAGTCGTAGATTTTAAGATACTACAAAATTCCTTGATATTTATAATCGCCTATCATCATGGGGTGGCCCTAAGTCAACAGGTGACTTGAAGGTGCATGCACACACACACACTTCTTTATTAACACTATTTACTCCAAGATATGGAGCAGGGCTAAAGCAATAGAGCTCTTAACTGATCCAATGGATTTATTTAAAAAGTGAACAGAAAAAGATAAAATGATGATCATGCAATATAAGAAGAAATAAAAAGCGCTGACGGTAATCTAAAAGCTTAACTCTCAAGGCTCAGCTGAATAAAGTTTTCACCTTTTTGTGAAAGGAGACAGGTGAAAGAAAGTGTTCAAAGGAATTTTGAAAGATTTAAGCATTATGAAAAACTGGAAAAGGAAGGGAACATGAGTGAACAGTGCATGAAAGGGCCACTGTCTTCATCTCTTTCTTGTGAGCTTTATGGAGGAATTTGGATGGCCAGTGTTAAATACAGACTGCTGGACTAAACAGGCTCTGTGTCTGATCCAGCCAGGCTCTTAAGATGTCTTTAATGGGGTGAAGATATTCTCTTCCCCACCAAGGAGCCAGGTTCCTCTGTTTTGCATTCAGACACCTTCACCAAGCTATTCCACAGTACCTGCATTCATATCAATCAGTTGCTCTCTCTTCTGTTGCTTCTCCTGTCGTTCCTTCTCTGCCTTCTCTTTGGCTAGTTTAGCTCTACGCATCTTCTCTTCTGTCTCCCGTCGCTTCTGGTTCTCCTTCACCGCTTGCTGAAAACAAGACATAGCTCATATTAGCAAAATGGACAATGGGGGAGTTAGTGGGATGGGGCCCACATGATGTTTCCTTTCCAACACCAGCCCATATTGTACAAGGACATGAGCACAAGATTAGACAGATCTATGCAGGATAGGTCTATCAAGTGCAGCTAGCCATTTGTGTTAAACAGAGTCTCCAAATTTTAGATCCTGGAGGGCATAAAACAGCATAATAATCAACCATTTATAACCTCACTCATTACATTTCTCCACTGGTCTATGATGAGCTTGTAAATTAATAATTAAAGGTTTGATTTTTTTAAATAAAAAGCTAAATTTCGCAATAGATGGGGTTGAGTTCGTATGGAATAGCTGCAATTCAAACACATTCAACAGCATTTATCCTCTAAAAAGGAACCAACCCCTGTCAGAGACTTAGTTCTTGGTGACCTTCCCCAACCAGATTCCTTGAGAATGAGGGGAGCTGTAGGTTCACATAGCTGGAAGTGCTGGCTTTCTTCAGTGAGGAACTGAAAACTCACAAAGAGTAACTTTAGTGTACCCATTGAGCACAATAACACTTCCAAAAAACATCTGTCAGAATGTCTGCAAAGGCACAACAAGGGCAAAATAGGATCATGCACAACAGGAGACAGCCATCACCCTACATGCATTTGAGAACGGCTGCAAGTATTTCACTAACCATTGCTTGAGGCAGAATGATGGCCTAGATGGATTTGGGTCTAATATAAGCAAAGCAAAGCTCTGTCTGAGCAGAGGATCATCCTGCAATTAAAAAGGAGTTAGAAGTAATGCTCACCACAAACATGGTTCTGAAGTTGCGCAGATCCGTAAAGAACTCCTCAATGGATATTTTATTGGTGTCAAACAGGAAGTATTGTCCTAATTCCTTATAAAGGTTTTCCATGTTTGAGTGCATCATCCGTAGCTTCTCATACTGCTCTTGGGCCTCTTTAACAAAGCTGTAAGACTTGAGTCAAAGAACATACATGGCTGCCATGTGGAAATACTAGCTAAGCTTAACTGGCTTAATTTAATGTTGCTATGAGTTTTGTATTTTTCATTTCTATTATGTTTTTGTGTGTATTCAACCTCTACTCCATTTTTTTCCATTCAGAAAGCAACTTACACAAATGGACAACATATAAAGATTTTAGAGTTCCTTTTGCTCCCTTTGATAAGCAATAGTGCTTTGGAACAGTTGATTGGGTCATTGTGGCTATTCTCATCACTTTCCATACCCTCTAACTCTTGAGATCTATTGCCTGGTTGCATACACCATACTCCTCTCCCTCCAGGCCTGATGGTCTTTTTACTGCCCAAGTGCAGAGAGGGAAGAGTAAGGAACAGCAGCTAGGCCTCAGGAAAGAACTGCTCAGTAATACTTGTATGCTCTTAGGTTGTGATATTATTAAGCTTGAAAATTTTTGCTTGCTTTAAATATGTTGTTATCTCATTTTAATATATTTTATAGAAAAGCAGGATTAAAAAAATGTATTCCATCATAAACTAAATGAACCAGCAAACAAACAGGCAACCATTCAGAGCACACAAAGCTAGCCTGAGGATTTCCCTTTCCAACTTACTGACCACCCTCTGAACAGCAAAAGATCCCCCTACACAGGTACAGAATTCTTGTCGAACATCACTGACACAGATTATCCAACACTGCCATAAACCATTAAGGCATTATCTTCTAAGAGTCAGAAAAAAAGAAAACTCCCTCTGCTTTATTAAAATGCAAAGTGGGATTTCTGGAAACACAATGGAAGAACTGGTCTTCAGAACTGACAATGCGGTCACAGCTACATAACTGCTACCATTGTTGATACCCACGTGGCAGAGATGAAGAATCTCTGACCCTATAGATGTTGAAGTATGATTCCCATCAAACCTCAACTTTGACTTTGCTGACTAGGGCTGATGGAAGTCACAGTCCAACAATATGTGGAGAATCAGATGGTCCTGCCCTTCTCAGAGCTGTTCTTGGCAGCTACATATCTGATTCAAGTTCTCAAAAATCAAGCATGGGATCCAGAGGGCTTGTTCACAGTACCACAAACAATGTTGCTTCTTCTACATGCTACTCTTCAGATTTCCCAACACAATTGTTTTTTAAGGATATAGTCATTTTCTCTACAAATTTATCTTTCTCTTCTGTAGTGCTGGGGAAATTGTCAATATCTCGCTGCACATCTGAAATCTGTTTCTTCATCTGATCCAGGTTTTTCCGTAAATTTTCAGCAGAAACTTGGGGAGGCAAGGGGATTGAAAGAATAAAAAACAAACAAAAAAACATTATTTTTACTTTGTGTAAATTCTTGATATCAAGAAAGGAAAGAAGACATTCAAATATCCGTCAGGACAGCCCCTCAATTAGATTAGGAGGCAAGACTGCTGTGGTAGATATTCCTAGGAGAGATTCCTCTAGGTTTCTGCACAATTGGTAAAAGACCCCAACAACTACATAGCAATGAAAAAAAAAAAGCTCTATTAACATGCTGAATGTCAAGAACAAGAAGTAAGAAACCAAGAATAATATCCCGGTAAACTCTAGGTCCCTTCCTCTCATTAATTTACCATTCAAAGGCAAAAGCTGATCTCACACAATATAAACAGAGAACAGAATGTTTTTCTCATTCCTTAGAAACAAAAATTCATAACAAGTGAAAAACAAGCTTGTTTTCTACAAGGTAGGCAAAAGAACCTTCAATTATACTTTGAGAATAGGTAGGCATACAGCAGGACTTCAGTATTTAAGAGAAAATCCTGCTGCAAAATTCTACAGCCAGAGTGGCATTATCTGCTGCAACAAGCCTACAGGAGTTAAGGATGGATGAGAAGTAAAAGGTGACAGAAATAGAGTCAGAACTTTGAATGCAACTGTTCAACGACTTGTGCACAGGGACAAGGAGAATTGCTATAATAATCAGTGCAGAGAAATAGAAGAGGAAGAATAAGAGACCTCTTCCACAAGATCTGACAAATCGAAGGGAAATTTAAACCAAGAGTGGGGATGTTCTATCACCAGCAAGAGAAGACATTCATGACCAAGCAGAAATAAAAAGATGATGGAAACAATGCATGGAAGAACAATATAAAAGAGATGCAAGGTTAACAGATTCATTCAAAGAAGAACCATATGAAGATGAACCATCAATTTTAGAAAGTGAAATGAAAGCTGCAGTCAGAGGACTTGGAAGAAATAGATCACCAGGAACAGACAGCATACCAACAGATCTGCTTCAATCTGCAGAGACAGTATCTACTCTAATTCTAATTAAAATCTGCCAACAAATATGGAAAACAAAAGAATGGCCCACAGATTGTAAGTGCTCAATATATATTCCAATCCCCAAGAAAAGTGACACCAGAGATTGCAGTAACTACAGGACCATAGCAGTAATTTGTCATGCAAAGAAATCATGCTCAAAATTGTGTAACAAATTCTACAACAAAATTCTTCAACATACATGAAGCAAGGAATGCCAGGTATTCAAGTTGGGTTCAAGAAAGGAAGAGATACTAGGGATTATATTGCAAATATATGTTGGACAATGGAGCAAACCAAAGAATTTCAAAAGAAAATCAGCCTGTGCTTCACAGATTATAACAAAGCCTTCAATTGTGTAGATCATGAGTTTCTTAAAGAAACAGGTGTGCCACAAACATCTGACTGTCCTGATGAGTAACCTGCACACAGGACAAGAATGCCTTAGGACAGAATACAGAGATGTAGAATAGTGTCCAATTGGCAAAGAGGTCAGGCAAAGCTGCATTTTATCATCCTGTTTAACTTGCATGCTGAACATATCATATGTAAAGCAGAATTAGACACAAAAGGAGGCATGAAAACTAGAGGAAGGGGCAACAATAATTTAAGATGGGCAGATGACACTATATTACTAGCAGAAAACAGCAAAGACTTGAAACAATTACAGAAAAAAAGTCAAAAAAGAAAGTGCAAAGGCAGGTTTACATTTGAATATTGAGAAAACAAAAATAATGACCACAGATGATTTACATAACCTGGAAGCAGATAATGAAGACATTCAAATAGTTCAAGATTTTCCATACCTTGGCTCAGTCATTAATCAGAATGGAAACTGCAGTCAAGAAATCAGAAGAAGACTAGGACTTGAAAGGGCAGCTATGAAAGAACTTAGTCAAGATCCTGAAATGTAAAGATATATCACTGAATACTAATGTTAGGATTGTCCATGCCATCGTATTTCTAATTTCTATGTATGGTTGTGAAAGCTGGACAGTGAAGAAAGCTGATAGGAAGAAAATCAATTAATTAAAAAAGACTCGTCCTAGAAACCAAAATGACTAAGCTGAAGCTATTGTGCTTTGGCCACTTTATGAGAAGCCACGACTCACTGGAAAGGATAACAATGCTTGGTAAGGTGGAAGGCAGGAGAAAAGAGGAAGATCACATTACAGTTGGATAGACGTGTCTCATTCTGCAACGCCTGAGCAGGGCAGTTGATGACAGGGTGAGTTAGAGTTCTTTCATCTACAGGGTCACCATAAATCAAAGTCAACTTCACAGCACCTAACAACAACAAAGATTTGGCTGGTCTGTGTTCTTTGTGTAAACTGTCTTTCTCATAATACATTTATTTGTAATGATTATTTATAGTGTCTGGCATTTGTCTGCTTTGTATCATTATGTTTGTATTATTCTATATTGTAACACAGGGTTGGTCATCAGTTACATTTAATTGCCTTTAGGTTTTATTTATTCAGTGTTCTTTCTATTTTTTACAATATTGTTTATAATCACATTAACTTTTTTGTTTGACGAATGGATTTTTTTCCTCCTCTTCTGCTGTTTCCCAGTTGCTGTTTTGCTTATTTTTTAAAGGTGCAATATTCTAAAAATTTTACTGTCCACAGGGCACACTTTGCTCACCCCTCCTATCCAGCAAGGAGGAGGAAGAATGTCCTTTAATTAGAACTATGCCAGGGAATGTGCTGTGACAAGAGAAATGTCATCTGTTTGTTAAAAAATAATAGGAACAATAGCAAAAGATAGAGCAACCAACAGCAACATTTACTCTGCATGTTTTCCCCAAGTTGTCTGCCTGCAAAATTGACTGGCTCTGAAAAAAAGACGGTGACAAACTGGATCTTGGCATAACCTAGGGATGAAAATTACCCTGGTGTCTAATGTTTAAGATAAGCTAGGGAATCTGGAGAACCACAGATGCACTGGCAGAAGGTAAGGGAGGTGATATTATGATATGCCAAACTTGTGGGCCAGGGTGAGCAATTGCAGAGGGGCTGGGGTGAAATTATGCGCCCATACTGCCCCCTTCTGCAGGCTGCACCAGCATGCCAAAGCAACCAGCCCCTTCTAAAGGGAGGTTTTGCTCCCAAGCTCTGCACATACCTTAAAATTGTCCCAGACCCCAAAATTAGCAGAAAATGGGCTTACACAGAAACAGGAAATGAGTGATCTGGACCAAGGGAGCAAAACTGCTGCATTCTGTAGAAGTTTTGAACTGTTGGGGGAGACTGGTTAAAAAAAAATATCACTTTTGTTTTTTTTTAAAGAAAACGTGGGTGTTCTGGGACTTTGCAGCCAGCAGCCCACATTTTGACCACTACTGTTGTAGGTTGACACATTGCATATGCCGACTTTCCTCATTTTTCTAAATCAACATTAATATAGATGTGGAAATAACAGCTCTCAACTTTTACTCATGGAACTAGAAAACAAACATTGCAAAAGCCTCACTGAAGGCATCAGGACAGATAAAGACATAGTAACTGTTGGTTGCTCTATCTATTTAAAACCAGGGTTTTAAAATTCTATATAATTCCTCATAAAAATTCTGTTTATTGTTTCAAGATGGCCAGTTATTGTGCCTATATCTGTGGCTTCTATTAAGTAATTTGATAAGCTGGAATGACCATACATTCTTCACATACTTTAACAAACAAGAAGAACAGGTTGCTTACCTGTAACTGTAGTTCTTCGAGTGGTCATCTGTGCCCTCATACATTAGGAGCTTTCGCACCTGCGCGGTAGCGTATGGAAAATTCTAGAGCTTAGTAGCTTGGCGGGAACCCCTCTCCAATGCCGGTACTGCGCATGCTCAGCCCGCTGAACAACGGTCACTCCCCAGTTCTGTGGTCCGCCGTAGAGATACAGGGACCTGAAAGAGAGGGGAAGGAAGGGCGGGCATGTATGAGGGCACAGATGACCACTTGAAGAACTACAGTTACAGGTAAGCAACCTGTTCTTCTTCTTTGTGGTCTCTGTGCCTCATACATTAGGAGACTGTATAGCTTACCAGTAGGACGGTGGGTCAGGTCCTAGAAGCCAGCACAGCACGTCCAAAACGAGCATCTCGACGGGACCGGCAATTGAGCCTGTAGTGGCGTATGAAGGTCGATGGCTGGGACCAGGTCGCCACACGGCAGAGTTCATGCAAGTCAACTCCTCACAGGAGGGCTGCTGACATTGCCACAGTTCTTGTAGAATGAGCTCAAAGAAAGGCTGGTGGAGGCAGTTTGGCGAGCTCATATGCCAGCTGTATAGTCTGTACCACCCACTTGGAAAAGCGCTGGGTGGACACCTTGTGGCCTCTCTGATGCCTGCCGTAACACACAAAAAGGTGCGGAGTCTGTCGAAAAGAGGAGGTCCTATCTGTGTAGAAGGCCAAGGCCCGGCGAACATCGAGGAAGTGGAGAGACTTCTCCAGCGGCGCTGCTGGGTTAGGGTAGAAGGCCGGCAAGATAAGGTCCTGGCCTAGATGGAAGCTGGACACCACCTTCGTCAGGAAAGAGATGTCAGGCCGAAGAACTACCTTGTCCCTGTGAAGCACCAGGTAAGGCTCATCACTCCAAAGGGCTGTCAACTCGCCCGCCCGTCTGGCAGAGGTGACAGCTACCAAGAAGGCTGTTTTCATGGAGAGCAGCCTGTCATCTGTGGTCGCCATGGGTTCGAAGGGCGGCCTCATCAGCTGCGACAGCACCAGAGAGAGTGACCACGGTGGTAACGGTGGTGATACCGGTGGATTAGAGGTGCTGGAGGCCCTTCAGGAACCGCCTTACGGTACTGTCACGGAAGAAGGCCGCTGATGGTGATCGTGGGGGCTGGTAAGCCACGATAGCGGCGAGGTAGACCTTCAGGGAAGAGAAGGCCAAGCCTTGTTCACGGAGATGCAGAAGGAAGTGGAGTACCGTCGGCAGGTTTACAGGCGACACGGGCTCCCTTCGAGATTCTGCAAAGGCGACGAAGCGCTGCCACTTGTAGTGGTAGTTGCAGCGTGTCGATTCCTTCCTGGCCACGGTCAAGACGTTCCCGATGACAGGGTCCACTACGGCGATATCTTCCAAGCATAGAGGGCCAGGAGTGGCAAGTCCGGGTGAAGCACAAGGCCGTCGGAGTGCGAGAGGAGGTCCAGTGTCGTCAGGAACCGAAGAACCTGCCCCCGAGCAGCCGGGAGCAGGGGGGCGAACCAATGCTGCCTCGGCCAGTACGGGGCGACGAGGATGATATCGGCTTGGTCCGTGAGGATCTTTGATATCACTCGGCCCAGGAGAGGGAACGGAGGGAACGCGTAGAGGAGACCTTCGTTCCACCTGAACTGGAAGGCATCGCCAATGGAATGGCGATCCTGACCGGCTCTCAAACAGTATCGACGACACTTCGCGTTCTCGCTGGTAGCGAAGAGGTCTATCTTGGGCTCGCCCCATCGGTCCCGAACCATCTGAAACGCCTCAGTGGAAAGGGACCATTCATGGTGGGATGAGGTGTCCCTGCTGAGTGCGTCTGCCATGGTGTTCTCCTGCCCGGCCAGGTGAACTGCCACTGGATGGATTCTGAGAAAGACGCACCAATTCCATAGGTTGAGGGCTATGTTGAGGAGGGTAGTCAAATGAGTCCCTCCTTGTCTGTTGACATAACAGACCGCTGTCGTATTGTCCGTGAGGATCAGTACCGTACGGCCGGTAACAAGGTGTCGAAAGGCCCTCAGAGCCTTCCAGATGGCTAGGACCTCGAGGGCGTTTATATGAAGAGCAGTCTCACGGTCGATCCACCGGCCGCGGACTCTGAGGTCGTCGCAGTGCGCTCCCCACCCAAAGAGGGAAACATCTGTTGTTACCGTGACTGTCGGGTTCTCCTCTCGGAACGGCATGCCCGTTAGGAGGTTGTTGTAAGACCGCCACCAGAGAAGGGAATGGCGCACATGGTGAGGCAGGTGAAGTAGGCATCCCTGGTCGTTGAGAAGTGGGTTGAAAACTCATACGAACCAGTGCTGGAGTGGTCGTGCGCGCAGCCTGGAGAGGTAAGTCACGGCAGTCATGTAGGACATGTAACCGAGGAGTTGCTGAATCCTCCTCACTGTCACTGTCGGAGGCTGAAGAACGCTTGATGCCGTGAGACAGAGCGTTCTCGCCCAATCCATTGGTAGGTACGCCCTCGCCGATACCAAGTCCAGGGTCGCCCCTATAAAATCAAGGACCCTGGAGGGTTCGAGGTGGGGCTTCTTCGGGTTGATTCGAAGCCTGAGACGGGTGAGAAAAGTAAGTGTCCGATGTTTGTCCTCGTACAGTCTCTGTTTGCAGGACGCCACCAAAAGCCAATTGTCCAGGTAGGGGTAGACAGAGACGCCTTCCGTCCGCAGGTATGATACCACTGGGGCCATGCATTTGGTAAAGACCCTGGGCGCAGTGGAGAGTCCAAAGGGCAACACTCTGTACTGGTAGCAGGTGTCGTCGACCGCGAATCGCAGGTACTGACGGTGCTGCAGGCAAATGGTGATGTGGAAGTAAGCATCCTGAAGATCGATGGAGGCAAACCAGTCTCCTTAACAGAGGAAGGGCATGATCGAGGGCAGCATGAGCATCTTGAACCTCTTGGGGTGGATGAATTCGTTCACTCCTCTGAGGTCCAGAATGGGTGGCAGGGTCCTGTCCGCCTTCGGTACCGTAAAGTACCGGGAAAAGAAGCCGGTGTGCTTTGCTGAGGACGGGAGCTCCTTGATCGCCCCTTTTTGTAGAAGGGACTGGATCTCTTCCAGCAGAACCGAGCTGGCCGGAGTGGAGTAATAGACGCCTCGCGGCGGTATACTTTGAAATTCTATGGAGTAGCCAAGACGGACGATGGTAAGTACCCAAGAGTCCGTGGTGACTGTTCTCCACTCGGTGAGGTGTCTGGCCAAGCTCGGTCGATCTTCTGGGGATGCTGGCAAGTGGAAAGATGGTATTGGTGGCGACCTGCAAAGGCGGTCAAAACCTTGACTTCGTACCCGACAAAGACTTCTTGGAAGAAGAAGACAGGCGTTGCCGAAGAGGTCTTCGAGTGTTGGATGAAGTAGAAGGCCAGGAAGCAGTGGAATGCACAAACTGTTGGTACGTGGAGGAGGAGGATCTACACCATGACTGACGCGAACCGAAACTGCGGCAAGACTGCGGTTGGTTGATGCCCATCTTCTTGGCCGTTAGTCGGGCCTTGATGACTTGCTCCAAGGCCTCGTCTGTGGAGGAATGAAAAAGTCCCTGTCCATCGAAAGGGAGATCTTCAATCCTCTTACAGCTGTCCTCTTGAAGCCCTGACGACCGCAGCCATGCATGTCGTTGAAGGGCAACCGACCTGACCATCACTCTCGAGGTCGCCTCCACGGCGTGTCTTGAGGAGGCTAGTTGTTGAGTCACAAGCGCGACCGCTTCATTATACAACTGAGTGGCGCTTGCCCTGGATTCGTAGGGAAGGTCAGCCAGAAGCGGAGTGAGTCGGTCCAGGATGTTCCTATGGTAGGCGGCGATGCAAGCCATGGTGTTCAGGACACGAACGACCAAGGAGGAGGCAGAACAGAATCGTCGTCTGAAGTTATCAAGTTTTCGGTCCTCGCGGTCCAGCAGTGTCGTGTGCGGCCTGGTACCGCTTTTAGTCTGAGCCGACTCCACAATGATCAAATTAGGGACCAGGTGAGTAAACAGGAACTCAGCGTTCTCCTTTTGGGTCTTATATAGGTGCTCCAACCTGTGAGATATAGGTTGGGCTGAAGCTGGTTTGGCCCATGGGTGTCTCAGGGCATCCAGAAGCGTGGGCAAGAAGGGCAGCGGCGCGGTGGATGGCGGACGCGTCTCCAGGTATTGGAGAATGGGGTCCTGTGCCGCTGGGGCTGGATCCGTCACTTTCAAGCTCAACGCCATAGCCATGCGTAGGAGGATCGCCGAGAACTGGCGGACCTCCTCAGGAGCGGAGTCCGGGGCCGGCTCTCCAAAGTTGAGCGGAGGCAATTCATGGGAAGATGGTGTCGAGTCTCCTGAGTCGGACTCTGTCTCATAAGACTGAGAAGAAGAGGGAGATGAGGATCTTTCCACCGTTTTCTCCGCTGCCGGGGTCGACGATGCTGTCGACGCCTTTTTCGCAGGTGGTGCCGTGGCCGTGGTAGGCGCCGCTTTAGCGGGCGCTGTTGAAGAGCGAGTTTGCATCGCCTACGTGGTCTTGGTGGCTGCCTCCCCGGCCTGCGTCGTAGTGGTTTCCTACACCGCACGCGTCGCGGTGGACGTGACCCTCGGAGGCGGCGACACCGCCCTATAGTGAGGCGAGGGCTCTCTGGACCTTCGGTAACGTGGAGAGGGCGATCTTGCAGACAGCCTTTCATGCGGCCGGTGTGCTTCCCGCAGTGGTGAATGGGACCGCCGGCGAGGCGACCGGTACCGTGGGTCAACGTGATACCTATCCCTGTATGACGGGGAACAGGAGTGATAGGACCCCGGGTACTCGCGCCAAAGGTGTTCCCGTCCATACCTACCGAGGTAGGAGGCAGAGGTGAACACCGAGTCCCGAGAGTGGGCTCTATCCAGGCGCATCTCCTGATGGCGAAGAGATGGAGGTCTGACTCTCTGTTCGGGAGAACGGGTCCGAGAGTGGGAGTGGCTCCTCCGAGAGGCTGGCTGTTGCCTGGGCGAAGGCCGATGTCTGGTCGCAGCCTCCTCCCGGCGGTCTACCATTTCACGGTGACCCAACGGGACATTCTCAACTGCTTTTTCAGTCAGTTCAGGGTGCACGGACTCCTCGGCCGGCTCCTCATCTGACACCTCAAGAACCTCCTGCACATCCAAGCGCTCCGCCGTTTCCTCAGCGAGCAGGGTCAGTGGAGGTGTGAGAGGTCGAGCCTTCTCAGTAAGAGAGCGTCTCTTCTCCTTCCTCTTTTTCTTCTTCTCCTTCTCCTTTTCCTTAACGTCCTTAGAGGATGGACATTTTCGCTGGGCCGCTGTTAAGGGCTTGGAAGAAGCGGAGGTCTGCAAGCCCGCAGATCTTTCCCGAGCCTGAGTGGAGATTTTGGGAATCTTCAGCAGCTTCAACGTCAGTACTGAGCCCGGCACCGACGAGGTAGACAGTGCGGCAGCCACCGCCGCCACTACTGGAAGAGCTGTCGATTTCACCTTCTCCGACATCGGTGCCTCATCCTTTGCTCTCAGGGATTCCTCCAAACAGTGCGACTTGAGCCTTGCCGAGCAATTACGGAGTGTTTGATGGGTAAACTCCCGACAGACTGGGCAAGCTTGGACGTTATGGGTCTCACCCAAACAGAAGAGACACTGGCAATGTTTGTCGGATAGGGCGACTTTCCGACCACAGGAGACGCACTTCTTAAAGAGGGCTGACATAGACGAGCGTCCGGGGCGGAGAAGATAGTTCGAGGCGGAGAAGAGTCGCGTTGAAGAACGAGTAGAGGAAGCGAAGAAAAAGGGGGAAAGAAGGGGTCGGAATACCAAGTGTAGTCCGAAATCCAAAAACATATGTCTGAAAACGAAGCCGAAGTCAAAACCAGAGAAAAATACAACGAAGAAGCACAAGCCATTAAGAGAACCTTCTGTACGCAACGGCGGACAAGAAAGAACTGGGGAGTGACCGTTGCTCGGCGGGCTGAGCATGTGCAGTATCGGCATGGGGGAGGGGTTCCCGCCAAGCTACTAAGCTCTACAATTTTCCGTATGCTACCGCGCAAGCGCAAAAGCTCCTAATGTATGAGGCACAGAGACCACGAAGAAGAATTAGTATACTACTCAAAGAAGGCAAATGCTATTTTAGCCTGCCTTAACAGTTGTAGTCACACATATTCTGCACTGGTCAAGCTTCATCTGGTGTACTGACTTCAGTTCTGGGGGGCCTCACCTTAAGAAGGATATAGGTAAGTTGGAGCTGGTTCAGAGAAGGGCAACAAGGATGATTAGCAGTACAGAAAACACAACATATGAGGAAAAGTTGAAGGAGCCGAGAATGTTCAGTTTGGTGAAGAGAAGATTGAGGGACAGCATGATTGTACTCTTTAAATACCTCAACGGCTGTCAAAGAGAGGAGAGTGCAGGATTGTTCTCTCCTGCCCCAGAAGCTAGAACCAGGTAATCGTTTTAAGTTACAGGAGAACAGATCTCCAGTGAACATTAGAAAGAACTTCTTGACAGTAACAGCAATTCAACAATGGAACAAATTGCCTAGACAGGTCATGGGGTCTCTTTCTCCAGACATATTCAAAAAGAGGCTGGACAGCTACCTGCTGGGGATACTGTAGTTGGAGATCCATCATTAAGCAATAAGCAATACTAAGTCCCTTCTATGGAATGATGTTGAAAGTCTGGTGTTCACACACATTTGTTTTAGCACCTGCCATATCTCTACTCCCTCCTGTTCCTATTCTTCACCACTCTCACATAGAGATCTGACAAACACAGGAGACTGGTGCATTTTCCAACTGGGAAAGCTATTCCCATTAAATACATAAGACAGTTTGTCAAAATTACCAACGGTGACAGTAACTTGGATTCAGAATCAAATTATAAAGGAGCAGGATTCTAATCATTTACCATTTCTGAGGTAAGTTATCCCACAAAATACTATCAACATTTACTACTGGCTAACTGACATAAGAGTATTGAACATAATGTAGGAAACCAACTGACAGCCAACAGGACCAATTGTGAATCCCTCTACCATTAAAACTGGCTTGGTACAACTCAAGGAGGTCACATTAATGACGCCTCATAGGTAGCATCACAATACTACAACCAGGCTACAGCCCCATTAATAAGCCTTTATAGCCTTCATGCTAAAAAACACTGTTCTGGGTTTGGTTCTGTTACATGTGTGGCTTTCATGCCTGGTAGTATTCTAGGAGTAGGTTATTCAAATCATATCACAGAAGACTGAACAATCATACTCTGCAATGGACCAGGTGCTGTGTTAATTTCAGAGTAAACTTTTCCAAACTGTCACAATGAAACTGTGTCCCAGAGACAGCTGAGTGTGATCTATAAGACTTTACAACTCCTGTTTCAGAAACTAGAATGGATCTGGATGTTGCTGAGGCCCAGACAAAGGAATAGCTTCCCAAAAGATCAGAGACTATTAGCCTGTGCACTGAGATAACCATTAGTATTTCAAGCACTGGGCACACAGAGGAAAGCCTGGGAGCTGATGCAGCCACTGTATCACAGGACTAGCTGTAGGATGTTTAAATCACTACATCACATGTTTATCATAAGGAAATAGGCTAGGAAGATAGCTCTTAATTGCAATTTCCAATTTCCAATCACTGAACAAAGCAGACATCTGTGGCCAAAACTTTCCTTCCCTTCCTTCCTTTACAGACATTGGCTCAATATACATACCCACACCTCCATATAGGAAGAGACAACAGAGATAGTAATGGGAAAGAAAGAACAGCAGAACTGAATAATGGAAATTTTCCTGTCATCCTGCTCAGAAGGGTCTTCCTCTTCTTCATCCCAGGTTAGCCAAATAAAGAAACAACTGGACAGACTGTCTGTTTTCACAGAGAAATCCACAATGTCCAGTTCTGATGTAAGGCAAGTTAAAAAGAAAACACTCACCCTTCAAAAAAACAGACACCTCCAAAACCACTCATCTTGAGACTCTTTCATTTACCTCTTTGAAAGGGAACACACTGAAGTTCACTCCCTTCCAGGTATGAACAGTTACTTGCAGGTTGTGAGAAATGTTTTGGAGTTTTATGAATTAGGGTGAAGTGTCAAAGGAGGAGCAGCAAGCATACAAAGGACTTGCATTGGTTGGCTAATGGGTAGATGTCAGGGCAGTTACCACAATGACAGCTAAATGTATCTTCCTCCTCTAGCATTTTCAAGCTTGGTCCCTTCTGTTCTCCATCCCCCAAACCCCCAAACTATATCCCAAAGGAGCCATTTTAGCACAAGAAGTGTTAGCTTGAACTGTTCACAGTGACCTAGTTGCAATGACCAATATGACTAGTCATGCACTATATTCATAACAAGATCTGATAAGCTGGGATTAGGTTATGAGAAAGAAGGTGCCTTAGTTATAAGAACAAACAAAGAAAGTGCCGAAACACCTGCTGAGAGATAAAACTGAACAAACATGCCCCAAGGATAATTTTTAAGGGCCTTTCATGGATTTTTTCTCATATATCTCCCCAGAAAACCCATTTTTTGTATTAAAAATGTTTGGTTTACAACATTAGTCGCATGCACATAAACAGGCCACTTCACACCAAACCATTATAGTGCTACAACTCCATTTCAACTGCCATGGCAATATCCCACGAGATCCTGGGGTTTGTAGTTGTTAAGGTAATAGAGGAGCTCTCTAGCTGAAAATTCTAAATACTCGTTCATAAAGTACGAATCACATGATTCCACAGGATGGAACTGAGGTAATCAAAGTGGAATCACAGTGCTTTAACTATGTGGTGTGAAAGGGCTCACAGTCCCCAAAATACCTTGACAAGCTTTCTCCACGTGGATGAGTTCATCAGGAAACTTCAACACATCAGGATGCCGCTGCTCACATGTTTCAGCCAAAAAGTGCAGCAAGGTCATTTTCTGGTCAGTTGACTTTGTGTCTCGGAGCTAGAAATGTGGAAAAAGTAGGTCAAAATGAGCACTGCTCAATATAATAAACCCTTTTTTCCTTATTTCTTCCCACACCAATCCAGTGTGATGTAGTGGTTTGAGCACTGGACTATGATCCTGGAGACCAGGGCTCGATTCCCTGTTCAACCATGGAATCCTGCTGGGTGACCTTGGGTGTGTCACACACTCTCAGCCCCCAGGAAACCAGTGACAGGTTCACTTTAAAGTCAACCTAAGCTGGAAATGACTTGGAGGCACACAACAACAACAACAACAACAACATTCTAGTACAGTCAAAACATGTCATGAAGATTTTGCTTCTGGCTCTACAGACTCACCTTGCAGAGGAAACTGATGTTGAAACCATAGGCTCCAGCATTCATGGAACCAGCATTCATATAATTGCCCACCAGGAGGATGATGGAGAGTAAATTGGAAAAGTTTTCACTCTTACGGACTTCCTCACAGGCTGCTGTCACAGCAACTATCTCTGGCTTGATGTTTTCTACCTGCTCATTGAACTGTAGCTTGAAGAGGATGGCACGGAGGCGGGGCATCAGACGGGGAACTGAACTAATCTGAGAAGAAAAGGGGACAGAACAACACTGTCACACACAGAGGGAAGAGCAGGAGGAGGATGACACCAAGAAGGAATGAAGGAGGTCTGAAGAAGAGGCAAAAGAAGAGAAATTCTATTTTCCATGCCGTAAGTGTAAGAACAAATACATGAGGATGGTGAAAAGTAGAAAAGAATCAAGGAGTCATTATTGTGCATGAAACATTAATGTGGAATCTGTAGTTCCCCCTCTCCAGTCTATAGCATCCAGCTCTGATGATCTAACTTAAAAAACTTTGCAACATCTGTTCATTTGTTTTGAAACAGATGGACCTACAAGTATTATTCCGAATAACTAACTAACAAATAATGAAATAATGACTTTAAAAAAAACAGCTTGTTTGACCTTAATGACAAAAACTTTTAAAGGATTGCTTTCTATATGTGTGACCTTTGTACCACTCACTTCTAAAACTGAAATGTCAAAGGCAATATTTTCATCAGACATAGGTCTTCTGCTCTCTAAACCTTAATCTGGCCTTTGGAACACATGGAACATTCAACAGCAGTTGCTTGCTTGCTTGCTGCTAGCACTTTTTGTCCTCATGCTGGTGTAGTAGTGATATACCTAGAAATTCTCTTTTGAAGTCAGGAACTATATTATTAATTTGCTGAACCTGCTGTCTTTTTCTGGTCATTTTGCTGACTCTTATAGCTCTTGTGTTTTCCACTGCATTTCAAGAAGGACCATTCCAACATGCAAAACAAAGAGAATGATTCTTCCTGGAATAGGCATTTGCCTGACTGCTGGAATTCTCATCTGCTCCATTCAAAGCTTCAAGTCTTGAGGACAGGGTTCAAAAAAGATGACCAAACAGAGAACTCATTTTGGGGGGGTGTATGGAAGAAGAAATTTAGACATAAGGCCTACTCAGCTTTTTGGAAAATTTTAAATTCCTAGAAGCCTACAGATGCATTGTTTTGTAGGCTGATAAGGACCTTCTGAAGAAACGCACACCACTGGTGACAAACTAGAGCAGAAGAAAGAAAGGGGTATCATAACACAAGGGATGGGGCAGACCAAGTCTGAGAAATATGAAAAAACTGTGTAATGTACAGCAATGCCTGAGTTCAGGGGCCTTTTTTGCCCCCAAAAAGGGAGTTCTTCATCCCTTCTACAGGCAAAGGACAGGTCACCTACCACAACTCCAAACTGCTCAGGCTCAGGTAGTTCATTATATTCTTCCTTCAGTTCCGCTATCATCTTCAATTTGTCTGGTTCTGGCATTAACTTAATCAGGTTCTGAGAAAGTAGTAAAAGAAAAATATAGTTACTTGAACTAAGCTCCTTTATTTAAGTTAGATTGGGCCAAGAAAAAAAAACAGTGCTTGCTGGCCCAAAAAATAATTATTATTAGGTTCAGAATGATGGTAGTTCATTTAGAATTACAGAATCATAGAGCTGGAAGAGACCCAGGGGCCATTCAGTCCAACCACCTGCCCCCACCAAAGCACTCCCACGAGATGGCCATCCAACCTCTTAGATCATGATTCCTTCCAATCTAAGAAAGGAAGAGAATCACAGAAATATTTAGTTTTTACCTACCTGCACCATGGACTCAGTCAACACAGCTTCATTCACCTCAAGGATAGCATTCTTGATCTCTTCATAAGGCATACGGAATGAACCCAAAAAAATTGCTGCCAAATTCACAGAGAAGCACAATTAATTTTTTCAGCCTCTACAGCCTCATGTCTGAGAGCTCTCTTACCAGTAAATTCTAAAATCTCCTTGGAATTACAGGCAAATGTTCGCACTTCATCATACTCACAAAGATTCTGTGCATTCTTTGAATCCAGCACTCTCAGCTCCTTGACCTTCTTTTTTGCTTGGCCCTTCTCCTCTTCATTCCCCTCTGATTTCTTTGCTATGGGCAAGAGGAATAAGAAGACCTTAGCAGGCCGAGCAGCCCTTTTGATTTAAAATTCCACAGCTATCCATCTTCCAAAAGAAATACAGTTCTTCCCCACCCATTATTTTAAAGAGATGGCAGACATAAGGAGCCCAATGAAGGAAGAAAATACTTTTTACACTTATTTCTTTTTTTTTTCTTTGCTAAAATGCAACAGGCTTTGACAGCAACTGTTGGTGGGAAGAGAGGAATAGCACAAACAAGCCTCATTAGCAAATATCAACTGGCACAAGGCGTGTATGTTGGAGGGCTGCATGTCAAGTTCCACTCCTTGACGTCCCCACAAACCTAGTAGTATTCAAGGTATACATTCAGTGTGCAGATCTGAAAATCACTCTGCACGTGTTTTCACTTGCACAAACTCACAAAACTCCTGCATCTGGAACTCCGAGAAGGCTCGGTTCCCAACTGTGGTAGCTCTGGATATTACAGACATTATAGAATGTTTTGCTAACCCTTCTACTGAATACATGAAAATCTGAAATGCTACATGATATGTGAGAACACTGAATGGCAGGGCTTACACACATAGCCTTATACATCCAACACAGGACTCCTGTATATACTAGAGACAGCTAGAAAGGGCAAAATAAAATCTTGTGGTTAGAGAGTAGTATGTCTGTTATTTCAGACAATAGTTAAGCACGTTTCAGATCCGTCGGGAGAGGCGGGATATAAATAAATATTATTATTATTATTATTATTGGTCTGAGCTACCATTAAAAAAATTGCAAATGGTGGAAAACCACACAGAATCAAAGAGTTGGAAGAAACAAAAAAAAAAGTAGATGTGGTAAAGAAGGATGTTTGTATGCGTGGAGTTTTATGTTAGTGTCTGTTTCCGTTGTTTTTTTCTTCTTCTTTCTTTCTTTGGCTTTTTCGTTAGTATTTCTTTTTATGTACTGTCTTTTTATGGTGTATATGTGTTAGGCATTATGTTAGTTCAATTGATGTGTATTGTTTTAAAAAATGTAATTGTAATTGTAATAAATGTAATAAAATTTATTTTTAATAAAAATAAATAAATAAATAAAAAGAAGAAACCACAAGGGCCATCCAGATCAATATCCTGCCATGCTGGAATATACAAAATCAAAGCACTCCCAACAGACACTCATCCTGTCTCTGTTTAAAAACTTCCAAAGAAGGAGACTCCACCACACCTGAGGTAGTGTATTCTACTGCCAAACTGCTCTTACTGTCAGGAAGTTCTTCCTAACGTTTAGACAGAATCTCTTTTCCTGAAGTTTGAAGTTACTGCCCCGTGTCCTAGTCTCTGGAGCAGCAGAGAACAGCTTGCCCTATCTTCCATATGACATCCTTTCAAATATTTAAACACAGCTATCACATTACCTCTTAACCTTCTGTTCTCCATGCTAAACATATCCAGCTCCTGATGCCATACCTCACAGGGCATGGTTTTCCAGGCATTCCACTTCTTACTTTAAAGCCGTAACAGATATTTATGATAAAGGCTGCAGGTCCAGCTGTATGCTCACAAAAAAGAGACTACACTATTCGCCTTTTCATTTGGTACAAAGGACTTTGGTAACCTTATCTTTATGTGGGTGTTGGGGAGACAGCACAACACTGATGGCAGCTCCTGCACAGGCACCCAAGTGGTAACAGGTCTACCCTCCTACCACTAGATTTAAGGAACAGTTGCCCTGGCACAAAGTAAACAGTAGGGAGAGCTTCCTTGTAGTGTCAGGCATTCAATGGTGGAGCATGTTGTCTAGGAAGATGGTTGACTCCCATTTGTGAAAGGCTTTCAAGAAAAGGCTGAATGGCCAACTCCTAGGGATGCTATAATAACACATTCTCTATACTGGCAGAGGGTTAGACAAGATGGCCTTTGAAGTCCCTTCCTATAATTCATAAAATCAGTGTGCAATACTCTTGCTACCATGGTTGCTACCAGGTTTGATCACATATATTCTTTTACTAGCTTGTAACCCTCAATAGGGCCAGCAGCCATTTTTCTGGTTGTTTGTATATGGGCTGCATCCTTGGGGTGAGGTCTATGGGAAGGTGCAGAGCTTTGTAGATGGTTAACAGATAAAATGAACAAAATAAATATAAACAAGTTAAAAATATGAAAAAAATGGGTAATTGTTTATTTCATTATAAACAAATGAAATATATTTATTTTAAGGTGATAAAAATTAGCATCAAGAAACAAAAACCAAAACCATTTTAAATATCATTGTAATAATTACTATTCTTTTTCCAAAGAATTTATTAGCAAATAAGTTCAATTCATTATAGAGCAATTTAAATTCATGACAGAATAACTTTTACTTTTTTAATTGGAAATCATGAATTTTAAATTAACTTACTATGATAGAGTAACACAAACAGTAGCAGAGGCAGCAAATCAGAGGCTTCCTATGCTTTGCAAGGCTTTGAAATCACTGAAAAGCCAAGGTTTTCACTTGACTGATAACTGACCTGGCAACCAACTACATGGGTCGTCAACTGTACAACAGTGTGTTTCGAAGTCTGCGACCAATTTTTGGTAGCAGACTGCATTTTATTTTATTTTTTTCTGGAGGCACCCAAGGGATATAAAAGGGGGATGGAGGTCTCACGCAGCTTGTGAGCTATATAGTGCTCACCTCGGCTATAACCTGACACTCAGCTGGTCATCTGGTGGTGGTAAAGAACTGTGTCTAAGCAACCAGGCAGGGAATCTTTCATTGAGAAATAAATAAATAAATAAATAAATAAATGTAATTTTCAATTTCATTTGAAGTTTGGGGAATTACATCCATACTAGATCTTTTTTGGCTACAGTTCTCATCAGCCTTAGCCAACATAGCCAGCAATGAAGGACTGTGGGAAATTCAATTCAAAAACATCTATATGACTATAGTTCTGCACCCAGGCTTAGCTCTTTGAAAAGTCTGCAAATGACTAACACAGTATGGGTGTTGGTGGGCATGTAAGACTGTGTGTGTGTGTGTGTGTGTGTGTGAGAGAGAGAGAGAGAGAGACAGAGAGAGAGAGGGACAGAGAGAGACAGAGAGAAAAGTTATGATGGGCAACACCATATACACCAGATGGTGCTGGCTACAATCCTCATAAAACTAAGCCAGCATGGACAGCAATCAGTGATTCTGAGAGCCATTGGCCAATCTGAAGAAAAGGAGACTGTTTCCTATATCATGCCAAAAATCTTCTCTTTCTTCCAAAGGGCTGTACCAACTACTGGATCAATTGCTGCACAATTGATCCAATTAGTTGGTACAGCCCTTTGGAAGAAAGAGAAGATTTTTGACAGAGGATTTTAGGATAGCTTTGTAATCTTTCACAAGTTCCTCCCAAAGGTAAAAGCAAATCACATCAACCCAGTTGAAACACAATTGCTCTGTATTATGTTAGTAGAAAAGACTATGTCAAAACCAGTGCCACCAACTAACTGGTCTACTGAACTGCATTTCCTGGGAGGATTCAAGAGGGAAATGGTATGAAGGCAGGGTGGTGAGCAAAGAAAAGAAGGAGGGGCAGAATTTGCTCAGTGCTCCTTCCTTCAGCACTTTATCATCCTTGACACATGTACACCCCAAGGGTTAGGAGCATTATTGCTAGGGGTTCAGTCGCTGACCTAGTTTTCTGGGCATCTGCATCAGTGCACAAATTAAGGGTTCTGAGATAGAAAGGAAACACAACCGCTTTACCAGAATAAAGATGGAAGCTCTGCTCCTCTTCCATCAAGAACTCTTGGAGCCCACATCAGAGTAACCTCTCCAAGGCACACTCACTGACAGGTTACAAAAGTAGGAGAACTCAGCCCCTTGGATTTCTGGCCATTAAGCACACAGCCTTCATCCGTCTTATGCACACAGTGCAGTAATCTTTTCAGATTCTCTGCCAGCATCAGATTTCTAGTGTTACGAAGGGGGCCAAAAATCCCTTATTCTTCTGTGTATGCTAGATATCAGAACAGACTGGAGATGCTAGAATAAAACCTGCCCATCTATACTAGTATGGCATCTAAGTTTTGATGGGTTAAAAAAAAATCCTCTCCAAATCCTTGAATTCAGGAAGAAATAGACAATGGTATGAATGATCAGATTTGTTAAGAATTTGATCCTGTTTTCTTTATCGTTGTTCTTAGACATTTTTCTTACACTGGGTCAGTGAAAAGCATTCCTTTCCAGACTAGCTCAATAAGGCTTGCAGATATTGTCACAACATGTAAACACTGGTCAGCTGTGGAATTATACTGCAGCTGAGGATTACTAAATGCGCATAGAGAAAGTAAGCTATCCAAAACATCAATAATTAGTACCAGAGGAATAAAGGGGAACTCAAGCACTGCTATGTGTAGGATTTAGAGCTGGCAGTGACCACTCACACATACTTCCATATGTGAAAAGAAGCTCCCTTTGCTGGTTTGTGTCTCAGTGGGAGAGAGCATTGTGTGCAGAAAGCAGAGCCATGAAAAAGCAACAGCCTTTGACTCAGCTTGCCTCACCCTCCCTGCAGACTCCTCCCTTTCTCAGTTTTATTTTTCTGCGCCATAAACACAAAATGGAGTCTGGAGGGAAGGAAAATATCCTCTCTAAAATGGCTGAATGCGGCAAAAGAAGACAAGGAGTAGCAAAATAGGGCAACAGCACCATCTGGTGCCTGAAGAATTCAACATCCTATCCCTAGAAAATTCCTACTACTGTAGCAAGGAAGCAGTGAGATGGTGTTTGCTGGAAAATGTTTAAAGCTTTAGAATTTCTTAGAACCCTAACTACAACTATAATGTTTGTAGTGTTGGCTCTTCTCTTCCTTAGGAAAAATCTATAAATAAAACATACATCAGAGCTCTTTATCGCTGTATTTTAAGGTGGGAATACCTAATTGTATGGAGAAGGAAAAAACAATTCTCACAGTGTAAATCTCTAACCCATGTACTCATCCCACATGTTCCCTTTCTCTTAAAATCTTCATAAGCAAGTGCGGTTTGTTTTTCTTTTTCTTTCTGTCCACATGAGTACAGGAAAGAAAGAAAAATACAAAATTTTAGAGGAGTAGAAGTTTGCAAGTAATTTTTCCCATTGTTTTTACACTTTATATGTTTGCATTATAATCAAATGCATTATAAAGTCTCTCATAGCAAGGGAAGTCTTTTGTTTTCTCAATAAATGAGAAAGGTAGCAAGAAATCTCACTGTTTTCAACTCTTGGCAATCAAAACATGAATGGCTGAGGTAGGAGTAGTATACAGAGATTACCCTACCCCCCTCTGTTTACACCAAGAAGGAAGACCATGCAGCATGGCAATTCACCTTTTGTCCAGATCAGGGTACCACAAAGTGGGTAGAGGAGGTTTATACAACCCCTAGAAACTGCTCACATCCCCTTGAGATGCTCTGACTTGAAAATCACAGGTATGAAGTGTGGAAGGATGGAACTGGCAAACTGACATAAATCCAAATTTGTCGCTGTTGTTTGCCTTCAAGTCATTTCTGACTTATGGCAACCCTAAAGTGAACCTATCTAGGGTTTTCTTGGCAAGATTTATTCAGAGAGGGCATTCCCTTTGCCCTTCTCTGAGGCCAAGAGAGTGTGACTTGCCTGAGGTCACCTAGTTTTGAACGCCAACTGGAAAATTGAGTTTGCAAAAAACACCTGCATTTTGAATAAGATGGGAACAGTCAGTAGGCGCATATCAAGGAGACAGGTTAATATCAAAATTCCAAACATATTTTAAAGGAAATCTCCTGTACTTTAAAGCCCTTTATAACAGTGCTTTTCAAACTGCTGAATGTAGTGAGCCAATAGTGGAACAGACTGTCTTGCAGGGTGGTGTGACACTCCTTCTTTGGAGGTCTTTAAACAGAGGCTGGGTGATCCCCTTTCAGCAGTGGTTTATTTGTGTATTTCTGCATGGCAGGGGATTGTGCTAGATGGTCACTGCAATCCCTTCCAACTCTGTAATTTTTATCTTCCAGTGTGCCAGAAACCAGTACTATATTTGTCCCATATTACTGTTGTATTTGCACAGTTTTGTGGAAACTTGCTGGTACCCAACAGCTCATACAGTGGCAATGGTCCACGGACCACCGCTTTGAATAGCACTGCTTTATAACATACTCAAGACTGCTTAGAGCTGCACATTGCATTTTCAAAACTCCTGTGTATGCAACACATTATTTCTCAGTGCACACTGGTAGGCCACGAAACAAAAGAGTGAACAAGAACAAAGCCTGACTACTCCTGAGATACCAGGTACAGAAGACAGGAGGGACCACCTCACATTGTGAGTCAGTTTGGGTGGTTCAAAGTAAGATCTGGAAACAAAGGTCCACATTTTATTTGGGGACTAACAAAACAAGTTATTGCTAGTTGGATCACTATTACAACATTAAGATGATAGCAAATGATAATGTTATGATCTACTGCACTTGTAGAAACCATATTTTCCCAGTGCAGCCTGGAGTGACACTGGAGTGAATAGCAATGCTGAGAAAATACAGTGTTTAGGTGTTATTTCCCTGTCCAAAGCAAGAGACAGAGTTGCAGGACAAGAATGAAAACATCCCTCTGAGTCAGTAAGGCTAAAAAAGCAATATAACAGCAATAGGAAGGGTAGCAGAGTCAAAGAGTTGGAGGAACTCAGTAATGCAGTGTGAGGGACTCTGACAGACTGCTTAATAATATAAGGAAACAGGATGGGAAGTAAATAGGAATGAGGGCAGAAAGCACCTAAGAAAAATCCCAAGGACAGAGGTAAAAAGTAATAGCCATGTGTTTGTACTAGGTTTTAGCCCGAGAAAGACCTTGCAAATGCCCTGAACTACTGGCTTTAAATATGTCTCTGGGTAGCTGCACAACTTTCTCTAGGTTTCCCAAAGAGTACATCTGATAGTTCATGGAACAGATGGGAACCCTCTATGATTGTAATAATCTCAGGGTCTATTTCTCTTTTGATTTCACTCATTCACTCTTAATCTCTCTTGCTCTCTCTGTCCCCCTCACACACACACGTACAGATATGCCACAACAGAAGAAGCTAACAAATTTCCTTTACTACATGAAAAGGAAACAAAAGGAACCCCTAAAATGTAATCTGAGCTGCTGCTGAAACTCCTACATTGAGGAATGGGGGGTATAAAAGGAAAAGCAGCAGATGGAAAAAGCAATAGGCCCTGATGGGGCGGGGGGGAGCCTTTGTCTGTGGAAAAGGAACACCCTGGCCTTTCCTTTCTTTGTTTCCAAGAAACGAGGCCAGCACGAAGGGAGGGGGCAGGAGGAAGAGGGATGGGAGGGGGCAAGAGGAAGAGGGATGGGAGGAGGAAATGGCCACCGCCCTGATGACACAATGTCAGCCGACATCCTCCTCCAATCCAATGCTTCTGACATCACTGCCAGGAAACTGAGCCAACATGGCTCAACTGCGCACATCTGGTGGATGAAAGGAACACTGCAAGCAATTTTTGGAATCTCTGAAAAAATGTGGAAAATTAATTTTTATTAAGGTTTCTTTACTTGAGCAATGCCTCGTTTAATGTGGGAGAGTCATAAAAGAAAACTAAGACCAATGATGATGACTGTAATTAAAACAACTACTTTTCACATAGAAATGTTGCTAAGTCACTTTTCCCAGTTATTGCTCTTGACCCTATATTTTGGACAGTAAATGCAGACACCTGCAACATCATCAGACCTCCAGTATCACTGGAATGTTATCTTCAGAACATCAGAATTTTCTACAGAAAGATGAAAAACTGCATTCCTGGTTGACACTTGAGCTATAGTTATGAAACATTTTTTAAAAAACACATGTTGATGGCATGCTAAGTTTTAGAACAGGAGAACTCTTAATATCTGTGAAATGTATTAGAAACTCCAAAATCTATTCTAGGGCAATAAAAGATGTGTGCAATCTTTTCTATCTTCAGAGATGGGGCACAGAGATCTCAAAAGCTTGCTCACATTTCTGCACCCTTTTTGGTTGGCCTAATAGACAAATGATTCTAAAACGAAATATTCAATTTTTATTATGGCCAACTTAGCTACTTTTGCTTTATTTTGTGTAAAACCTCTAAACACTATTGCAAAGTATTTCATCCAAGACACTACCACTCTAGTAACCCCATACAAAGAAAGCCAAGTATGGTGCAGACATTTGCGTGTTGAGTGCAGGACTTTAGGAGAGTTGGCTTTGAATCCAAGTTCAGCCATGGAACCCCACTGGATAACCTTGGGCAAGTCACACTTTCAGCCTCAAAAGACGGCAGTGGCAAACTCCCTATGCCAAACTTTCTATTGTCAACTTCCCTACCACCACCAGTGACAGGTTCATCACAACCTGGAAACTACCTGAAAGCATGCAGCAACAATCCCCACAAGCAGTTACAGGATGTTGTGGTTGGGGGAGAGATCCTTACTATTAAAAACATACACAGCCTTGGCTAAATTAGCTTGTTAGCCTGCTAAGCTGAGGGAAGCCAATTTAACAGGTATGTTATCAGAAATTTTAATCATGTTACACCACTTTTGTCCCTTCTCTGGACATTGCACAATAATATTTGAAACATTAAACAATAAGCAGAGATAGGTGTCATATTTTAGTAGAATTACTAAAATGCTATCAATGTAGACCAGAAGTGATGTTCTCAAATACTCAAGTACTTTTGAGTTCTCCATCACTCCTCCTTCAGGCTTGAAAGTACAAAAACAGGGAATAAAGTAAGAAACTAAGTCTAAAAATCTGGACCAGTGGGCTCATCCTTGCATGCATCTGTGTGGATTTTCAGACTCTCTCTTCCATTATTTTCTAATTTTTGTTCCACCATCTCTAATGAAGAGCTCTGGAGAACTCAAAAACCTGTGTCACTTGTGATACAACTCTGTGGTCCAAATAATAGGTACTACCATCTCTGACATTTGTTTTTACATATGGACCACACAGCTGTTCTGTTTTTCGTTTTTTACTTGATATGCAGGTGGAGAACATTCTGTTAATTAAAGAAACATCTGTATCTACAAATGCCCTGTGAAATTATGTGAGAGTGCTTACTACCATTTAAGACTCCTTATCCTCAGCATTAGAACACAAGAAATTCATTCCAAGTATCCGCATAAGGGGAACCATGGAAGATATCCTGGCTGATTGCAGAGGCTTATAGAAGTGACCCAACCCCTCATACAGGCAAATATAAAACAATTCCTCAAAGGAAAAATCCCAAGCAAAACTAGAAAGAGCAGATCTCCTGAAGAACAGAACTGCATTTTATCCCTGACACAGTACGTTGTTAAAAAAAGTGAGCTCCTAAACTATTTTATAGCCACTAATGATGTTATTTTCTGATTAGCATTTTAAACATACATGTAGGGAAGTGGCCAGAATGATGCAGCTGTTTGCCATACATGTATGGAGGTAGAGGTTTTGGGGTGCTCTGCCAAAAACACATCTCATACCCTAAAGCTCTGAACATCCACACATTCCAGAGACTTCTGTTTCTTGGGCACCTCCCAATATAGGTTTTAAGAAGGAAAGCAGAAGAAAATGAAACACTTTTGTAGTGCAGAAAAAGTGACAATCCTTATACCTGTTCTTGACAACATTCCTCATACACATAGGATTTTCTGCACTATGGAAATTGAAGCTATCACACTGCCAGGGTAACTGAATGACTTTAGAAAGAGCACTGAAGAGGCAAATTAACTCTGGCTCTTCCTGTAGCATCCTATAATGGAGAGACACTCATTCATTTTTAGGTGCATCCAAGGTACAGACAGAAGAAGAGGACTGGGTGAAACATTAGGACAAAAAAGTTTCACATCTTCTCTGTCCTTCTCCTTTCTACCAGCAGGTGGCATCCAAAGCACATAATTCTGAGATGCTTATTAACTGTAGACTTGAAAAATGGTTGTATTTTTAATTGGACTAACTGGCATTTTGATACCTTGCAAAGACTTTTCAGCAGTTTAGCATAAATTTGTATTCAGTAAATAACTACCCTTATGAGATTTCAAAAAAAGTTATTAAGATCTTCTGATAAGTGTTAAAACATACAAACTTTGGCCCTCCAGTATTTTTGGATGTCAGCTCCCAGAAATTTCTGACTTCTGGCCAAGCTAGCTGGACTTTCTGGGAGTTGAAGCCCAAAACACTTGGAAGATCAAAGTATGGGAACCACTGCTCTCGGCAGTTCCAAAACCTTTTCCCTGTATAACATTTAAAAATTGTTTGAGGCCTTGTTCTATTTCTTTGTTCTATAAATTAAAGCGTATAAATAACAGATATTTTAATAACATGTCCTCCTCAATGCCACTGTCACCAGAAAAACCAGAGCAGAATTTTGAAGTGTATGGGGCATACATGTGTGGTGAGAAGGGAAAACAAGTAACATATAGTAAGAAAATCACAGGCCTCGTGATCATAGGTCTGACTAGGTCTTTTGATAATTTGATAATTTAGCGCTGCTCAAAACAGCTCAAGTCAAAATAGGCCAGCAAGGAAGTAGTCTTGCAGGCCTGTGATTAAGATTTACTATTTTGTGATTGTAGAGCAACTGGTCTCAGAGAGTATGGCTGATAGCTTCTAGGAGTAGGAGACATAAAAAAAAAGTAGAGTTGATGCTTTGCTCATGGGCTGTCACCTTTTGTGGTTTTAAAGGGGTCCTTCTAATGCCAATATCTAATGCCATGCTTCCAGTTTCTCTTACCTCCTTCAGAGGCTCTACCTCTACACAGCAATTTTTCTTATAAACATATGACTGAGGGCTCCTGCCAGGGCAAAAGGGACTTAACCAATCAAGGTTACCTACTGTGAATTAGACTGAGATTTAATTAGAACAAAAGCACCAAGATTTCTTACTGAAAGACAGGATTCTGGGCTACGTAATTGTTTTGTTTTGTTTTTGTTTTGTTTTAGAGCAATGTTAAAGAGATGTCTCCCATGGTTTAATCGGGTTTTAGTTATTTATTTAAAGTTTTTAAAGTGTTTTTACCTACTGTATATTAATCAACTCAGGGGCCCTGGAGGGTCAAGAGGCAATAAATAATTTAAATGAATGAAGAGTGGAAAAACCTCAGCCTTTGGACACAATTGCTGGGCACTAAAGCACAGATCAAGAGAGGACTTTAGCTAATCTCTAGACAGTGCTGCTGAGAATGAATACTTTCCTTTGCCTCATCTGCCCACTTCTAGTCACGACTTTTTAAAACTCTTTCTCAGTTTTATTTTATTGCTGAACAAGAGTGAATGTAGTCATAAAGCATCTTTAGAAAATCTGGAAATCAAGATGCAATTGAGTATTTATTTCTTTTCATTAAAAAGTCTGGGTCAGATTAGAAAAATCAGGGAAGAGAAAGAGGTTTACAATTTCAAGTAATAGTTGATCCAACAACAATCCAATGCAAATGTCTAAAACTAAGCACGAGGACCATCAGATGTCAATAAAAGTCAGAAGGGGGAGCAGAAGAGATGAGTAAGACAGAAAAACTGTTTCAGATGAGTTTAAGGTAAAGTGATTAAAAGGCAACAGTCTATGACCATTTCCACACTAGCCTGTTATAGCGCTATGATTCCACTTTCAACGTCCTATGGAATCCTGGGACTTGCAGTTTAGGGAGGGGCTGTAACAGGCTAGTGTGGAAATGGCCTTTGGTAGATTTCTGAAGCCCAGCAGGCTACAGTCACACATCACTTCCAGTGTAGTATTTCAACCTTCCCACTAGAGGGCACATGAAAACCTCTACCTACTCCCAGAAAAGTAACTTCAGTCATGTTGCTCCTGTGAGAGATACTGGCACATCATGAACCTTAACACTTCCTGGTTATGCTAGTGTTACATCGAGGAAAGGAAGGACGTACCAGATCTATCTGTGGCTGCATACTGTTCCTTCCAGTAATTCTTTCTGCTAACATGTATGGCCCCATCTATCCATTATGGGGCAAAGACTCAACAATAAAAGCGGACAAGAGAGTAAAATAATCTGATGTTCCTCAAGTAAGGAAAAACAAAAGGCCTGCAAAATAAAAGCTGAATTTGCTTTTCTGTTGCCTTCAGTTGTGAATGCACATGGTTTGTTAAATTGGAAATCACTAGCCTACAACTATTCACAAACCCAATTAAAAGATGTGTAGCAAGAGAGGTTGTAAGAAGTGAGTGGGAGGCCCGTTTTCTCTACATATTCATTCACTGGCAGGGACAAAATGCGATCTTCTAGTCAGCACTTCAAAGAGAGCCATGGACTGCACTCTGTCTCTGCAAGGACTCATATATATATTGAAACAACAGTTGTTTGTGCATGTAAGCTGACAGAACGAGTTTATATTTCAAGGAGGTTTCTCACATAATCCTGGGTCTCAGCTAACAGTCTGACTTGGGAAAAAACCAGAGACCTTTCTTGTCCATTCTAAGAAATATATGCTAGTTGCCTAAATGCAGAACTGAACACAGAAGTTAGTCATAAACGGAATGATAATGAACAAGAGAGAAGGAGCCAGGTAACATTTTGTATGGTCCAGCGCTTGGAGCTAGGGCTTTTATAAACAGGTATATATCTCAGTTGACAAAAGAGATATCTTCTTTAAAAAATGGTCTCACGGTTACAACCTGACATGCATATTTTCTGCTTAACTAACCCTATTCTAACATTACTTTAATTGTGTTCCTAAAACTCTTTTTTACTGGGATGGCAATAAACATCTAGCTGGTTAGCAAGAGAATTTAAAACTGACTGGGTAAGCAGGGAGCCTTCACAGAAGCAACTGAAAAGAACTTCGGAGTCTCATGCTCTCAGTTGGCACATGAGAATCAAACCCAGATGTACATGGATTGATCCTTCTGCCATCCCAAGAATTACAGTGTACCTTTTGGTGCGACCCCAACATACATGAATGCAAAGTTGCACACAGTGTTGCTTCCATTATACTCAATGGACATGGTGGGTACAGGAAAGTGCATGTTGTGTCCGCTCACTACAACAGGAGACATCTTTTGTTTTACATGGGGGTTCCTTGAATAGAACTCCCACATATATGTAGGGGTGCACTGTACGAACCTCAACAGATGCAATCCAGTTTAAGCACTCTTTGAAGGCTGTAAAAGGGCGTCTCTTTAACAGTGCATGCAGCTGTCATAAGTCATCAGGCTGACTTACTGCATGAAAAAGCAGAGTTCCTGAATGGTGAAGCTGAAAGAAGTGAAGTAGTACAAAGTAAATCCTTCACTTATCTAAGTCTAAAGCCTCATTCCCCAGGATCTTCCTTAAAACTCTTTCCAAGACCTAGAAAGAACAGCACTACCTGAGATGAGTGAATGGCTAATGGGCAGGTTTGAGGCCCAAGCGTAGTCCATGCCATTCAGGCACTAATTGCCTTGCTCTGCTCTGGTCCCATATGAGCCCAATGAAAATGTCTAAGTTCAACTGTGTAATTTTAGTTGAAGGTCAATTAAAAATTAAAGGCTGCACTGCTCAGAAGAAGAAAAAAAAACTGAGGACAAGAACACACAAGATATATCTGTAAGTAGCTTTCATGCCGTTTTATAATCACACTGAATGAAAAATTTGGGATGCTATTTGTGGTTCTGACAACATCAACAGGACAACTTTGACTCAGGATGGAATACTAACTCATTGAGTATGGTTTACCAATGGCTCCTGCCTTGTCAGAATAAATCTGATTCACCAGGTATCTTTTCTATTCCCAGGACTACTAGTAGTACAAATGAACCAAAGAGGATTGAAGATATGGTCACTAAAGATTGATCTTTTAATAGAAGAACATAACTATCATCAACAAGTTTGATACTTAGACAAATTATACAAGTAAAATGGATAGGAAACGACATTGACTTTGAAAGTGTGAGTTTTTCACAAAAGGAGAGTTTATCTACTCACATGCTCACACACATGCTTTTCATTCTTCATCACCACAAACTACATTAGTAGCAACATCCACATTAGTGTATTCTGGCAGCCAAAGAACTTTTTTGCACTATTTCAATGCTAATCATCTAACTCAACTGACAACATTGAGTACTCCAAATAAATGATACTGAATGGACTCCTGTTGGCTCTGCCAGCAGTTAATCCTCTGGTGATGGCAAAGGAAGCAGTGGGAGTGGCAGAATGAGAAAAGTTGTGATTGCAGGGGGGGAAATGTGTGAAGCCAGCAAACAGCACAGGTGGTAGCAGTCAGGTAAGGAGGCTGCTGCTGGCCTAGCTCTGTGGGGAAGATGTCCTTGGCACTCTCGGAATGTTAGCTTGGATAATCATCTGTGCCATATAGCAAGCCATCATCTAAAGCATCACTTCCCAGGCTATCTGATGTGAGCAATATTTTTTCTTCCTATGCACCAAGGAATAGTACCATATTTGTGTCCTTTGGCTACCACTGTTCCTTTCTTCCCTGCGAGCTCTCAGTATATGGGCATGAGTCTAGAGACCAGTTTAGCACAGGTCTAAGCTGTCCCTCCAATAGTGCCATGGCTCTGAAAATCTACCCTACCCTAGAAGCTAAGACATGAGCAGCTCAGAGTGGGCAGCTGCCTCCTCTCTGGCCACCGTTGCCACCAATTCTCTTCCCTGTCCAAGTGTGGAAAAACTAATAGAAGCATGCCATGGAAATGAGTTCTGCATCTAAACTTCTGCTTGACATTGCTAGTTGTATCTAGCATTTCATGTGAGAGATCTATTTTATGGAGAAACATGCCACTATATGAAGACCTCATCTGAAGTAAGCAGTGGAAAAACAGAGAGACACAGCTGCTAGCTAGATACAGTGTGAATGAAAACCAAATACCACTCTAGAGTATGGGACAAGACAGAAGCTGATAATGCCTCAGAATCTTCCTCAGTGGAGGATTCTGAGGCATTTAAAAAAGCCCCTTTTTAAAACAGTCTCAAACTTTACAGCTCCCAAAGAAATCAGTAAAACAGGAAAAGGCAGTGCTTTAATGAGAAATAGTGTAAGACCGAGTATGGGAAGAACTACCAGGAAGCAAGAGCTATTGGGTTCTTGAAGATCTGCACTGCCTGTTTTTTCGTCTAACACTCCCTGGTTCCCTTTTCTTGCCTAACCAAACAGTACAACTAAAACACATTGGATGACAAGTACTCTATTCCCATTTAAAACTAAGAGTCTGGAGTGAAAAAGGTTATAGAAATATAAGAACTTGACTTTTCTTCTTTTATGATGTTTTAAAGAATATGTCTTAGGAATATAAATAAAAATCACATATAATTTAAAGATGTTGTCATAGATAATTAAGGTACTCACTTCTAGCTGCAGTTCATCACAACAAGATGCGTCCAGTTCAGTATTATCAATAAAATGAGGAAGAAGAAAAGTATATGTCAGAATGGATACATCAAATTACACACAGCATGAAAAAAATTCAACCCACATCATGCCCTCAAATGTCTGCAATTCCCAAGTATGTTAAGTGGTCAAACAAAAATGGTACCAAACTGAAGCGATAAAGCTTTCATTTCCCATCTTCTCTCATTCCAAATTACAAAACAGTCTGATCTTAGGACCAATTCTCAGCTTAAAGATGATTAGAATATAACTGCAATCAGCAAATATCTAACATACAATGATATTAATCTATGGCATGTTAATATTTAGAATAAGGAGTGGCTGTGGTTTACGTGAAAAAGTATATCACATGAAGTATATCTCGTGAAGTGGCAAACACGAGGACAATCAAAAAGCTAGAGGACCATTTTTATGGCCTTTTTAGAAAGGTCTGTTCAGTTTCAAAAAAAGACAACTAAAGGAAACTATATTTGTGAGACACAAAATTTAAAAGAGGGAAAAAGGTAAATAGAAATGGTTCTGTCTGCGTGCTAAGACTGATAGTCATCCACTAAAGGCATAGACCATGACATCAAAAAAGAAAGAACTTTTCCGACAAAATCCATAGATATGAAGCATTTATCAGCAAGGTGTAGCAGAGTCTTAAAAGACAGCCACATAGATTAACGTAGAATGAACAGCCAAGAAAGAAAGGCATTTCCATATTCTAAACCTAAGGTTCTGGAGCCAAAGAGAAGATGTCATTCCTTACTTGTGACCCTTTTGTAGATTACAGGCAACTAATGAGTTCGATCTTTGTCAACAATGTATCTTCCAGTTTTAAATTGTTTTAAACTGTTTTAACTGATTTAAGCCACTTCCGCACAAGGCTGATACAACACAGTAGCGTCATATTGTCGCTTTTACATCTACACGTTAAACTGGTTTGACGTCGTTCTGTCCTCCATGGTTTCGCATGAGTTGAAGTCTTAGCACGGTTAACATGGACATTAAACTGATGTATTGTAAAAATGGAAAAACTCTGACGTAAACCACCCAAACCATTTCTGCTGCGTTTCCTTCCTACATGCAGAAGAATTACATTGATTCACACCACTTGCACTAAAATGTAGCAACGGTTTCTACAATGTTATTTTTTGAAATCGACCCAGCAGTAGCAGCAGCAGGGTGGAGCGAGGAAGGGGAATAGGAGTTCCACAAGAATTGACAATGCAGAAGCTACATACAATTTTCTCCGCTTTACTTCAATAGAAACCGGAGGGTGTGCAGATAGGAATCGGGGTAAGTCGGAGTAAAAAACACCGCTCATGACACGCAGTGAAACACACTTCCACTCTAGTGTGGAGATGGCCTTGGTCTTGTTTTAACCTGTCAAACTATTTAATATGTTTTTTGGCTACTTAAATTGTTTCTGACTGCTTTATATTATTGGTTAAAGTAGTGTTACTGTTTAATGACCTCAGAATGTACAATATACGCCAGCATATATTATTTACATAATTTCATAACAATGTCCACAAGGGATCCCAGATTAGGGTTTGCTGTTGTTATGTGCCATCAAATTGGCTTTGACTTATGACAACGCTATGAATGAGAGACCCCGGGAGATCCTGCTAGGGAAAAACACAGAACTATACAATAAGAAAAAGGAAGTAAAAATTAATGACATAAGAAAATTCTTCAGTCAGGAAACTAAAGGAAGACACTTTAAAAACCCCCAAAAATTAAATTTAATACAAGGAGAATAGCTATGTATCAATCACATCAGAACATACTGTGGGGAGGCAGAAATCAATAGTATCAATGGATGACAATTCCATGTGAACAATTTTTTAAAATGTTTTTATTTTATGTCTGTGCTTTCATCTGCCTTTCTTTTAATTTTTTTGTAAGTCACCCTGAGTTGCGTTTAAGGGGAAGAGGCAGTATACAAATAAATTAAAGACAGTAACAATGTTGCTACAGCTGGGTTTCAAATATTATAAGTATTTAAAAGGACACATACAGAAGACAAAGATTCTGTTTCCATGCATTAGCCTAGTCACCCACTGTAGCCCCTGATTCTTCTGGACATAAATTTGAAGGCATCACCTCATCTAGTTCTGCTTACATGTGTATCACTTACGTTTGGCCCGTGCAGTTGAAAAAGTAAGAATCAGCTTGGCAAAGAGTTCATCATTCTCAAAGCGATCTTCGTTAGTTTTGACCCAGAAACAGTCTTCTGATAGCTCCTGAGCTGTAATCTGTTAAAGGAGGGAAGACACTGAGAATTTCTAGACACACATCCATACAAACTTGCAGAGTATATTTCTATGGTAAATTAATTACTTTTACTTAAAAGAAAAAGAGGGGGAAAAACAAGCAACCTGTGGCAGATGCATCATGGCATAAACTTTTGGGTAACAGAGCTCACTTCATCAGACTTATGTAGTGTTAACCTAAGGTGACAGATGTGCTTATGAAGCAGAATTTGTCAACAAACGTTATTTTATTCATTTGGGCTTGACTTGAACTATACTAGTTTCACTGCTAAATTAATTCTAGTTTGAAAGATGGTATCATCACCAGCAACCACAATCGGCTCACAATTCTTATCCTGTATACATTCAGACTTTGCAGATTCTTAGATTTCATGGAAATATCAGCTCCACTATTTTTAGTTTTTTAAAAATCTCTTTATATTAAAATGTATAGGCTACTTTCTAATGAAAAAGGAGTCCTCAAAGCAGGATAGCAAAACTGAACGTAAATGGAAAATGACAAAATAAATAAAGATGAGTAAAACAAACATAAACAGATTCACAAAGCAGTACAAAAACAGCAGCTGGCTCAGCAATAGAACCATCTAGGGAGAGAATAACCCTAGTAATAAAGACACCAGTAAAAAGGTGTATTTGTGTCAGTCTTCATTAAGCATATACAAAGACTGGTAAGAGAGAAGGGTCAAGACAGACTAGTGTGGGTGTTGCAACCAAGAAGGCCTTGCTCTGTCTTCCCATTAACTATACTTATGAAGTCATGGTGGTATGAAGCAAGGCCTGTTTCCAAGATCTTAAGACAGCAAGCAGATTCATTCAGGAATAGATAATTCTTAAATATCCAAACCCCAACCATATAAAGCATGAAAGAATGCTGATCTACCATTTAAAAGTCAAAGTTTGTCTGTGAGTTTGTCAGGCAGGCAAAGACCTCATATGATTGGCTGTGTGAGGCAAGAAGACCACATATGATTGGCTGGCTGTGAAGATTATATGGAATCTTGGGTTGGCAGTTCAGGCAGGGGCCTTTAGAATTTTCAGCCAAGAGCACTTGGGCCTCAGGCTGGTCGCTATGGAGACGAGGCCTACCAGCAAGAAAAAGGGCAGTGTAGTCTCTCAGAAATCAAACCCTCTGTATGTTAGCAACTCTGAATACAGATTGGATTGGGGAATATGGGGAAAAGTTACAGGTACTGGAATAGGCCAGTTGCTATGGAGATGGGGCCTAGTAGCAAGGAGGAGGGCAGTGTATTCCCTCAGAAACCCAAATTGTCTATGTAAATAACTCTGAATACAGACTGCACTGGGAAACATGGGGATAAGATATAGATACTGGAGAAGATAGTTTGGTGAGTTCTTAAGAGGAAATTAAAATCCTGGGCAATGCTGGGTAAATACACTAATATTCATATATTTTGCATCTGGCAAACTGAATTCTAGTTCCCAAAAGCTTATCTTTTAACAAATCTAACAGCCCTGAAAATATGGCGCTGCCTTGTTACCTTGCTCCTCAGTCATTTTTAAGGCAATTTCTTAAAAATAACTAATTCTACAACTAATGTTTAGTTCTTAGCCCATCCATAAAGGGATATATTCACTGGGGAAGAGAGAGAATGAGTTTGTCTTAGTTCTACACACCACAAGATTGTGTGAACCTAAATCATTTTCATAAGAACAGTAGCAAGCTTGCTAATAGATCTCTCTTCATTCCCATCAAATACCAAACACTGCTACATGGAAAAGATGAAGGCGTTTTAGGCAACACCATTGGACAAAGGGTGTAAGATGGCTGAGAGAAAAGGAAGAGTCACCAACTACGCAAGATGCATATCTAGGAATCTGCTAGCTGAACGCCACCTTGGACCAGTTAGTTCTCCTCAGCTGAACTTCTGGCTTATAAAGCTTCTTTGGAGTCAGTCCAAATGGAAGTGCTGGAACTGCAGTTGCCATTGCCCCAAATGCAGGTGGCATGGGGGGAGGTGGCACTCCAAGAGGCGGTGGTGGTGGAGGCAACCCTGGCACTCCAGGAAGAGGTGGTGGTGGAGGTGGTACCCCTGCCATTCCAGGAAGAGGTGGAGGTGGAGGTGGCACTCCTGACATGCCAGGTAGAGGTGGTGGTGGAGGTGGTAAACCTTCCATGCCAGGTAGAGGTGGCGGCGGAGGTGGTACTGTCATCCCAGGAAGAGGAGGTGGTGGTGGTGGTGGTGGTGGAGGCACTGCTGACACTCCAGGGAGTGGAGGTGGTGGAGGCACTGCTCCAGGGAGAGGTGGTGGTGGAGGTGGTGGCGGAGGTGTAGGCACTGCTCCAGGAAGACATGGAAGTGGGGGAGGCGGAGGTGGGGGAGGCGGAGGAGAAACTTCTGCCCCTCCGGGTAAAGCAGCTGGTTGTTCCACAGATGAAGAAGAAAGGTGCTCCATTTTCTTCTTAATCTCCTCAAGTTCTTTTGTCAGTGAAGCAATCTGTCAGGATGGGAGAGAGAGTCAGAGTAAGTAAGCTTAGCAGTGCGTCACATTTCCAACACAGATGAAGTAAAAGCCATCTTTGCTGTAACTGGTGATACAGCTCTGATTTTGCTCAGTGCAAGCCAAAATGTGGGAAATGTATCAATATATGCACAAGAGGAAATTAACCACGAAGGCTCTTTGCATCTGGTCCTGATGTCTCTGCCATATGAATGAGATGTAGAGAACAAGCTGGTGATACTGGGAAAGCAACTTGTTAGACTACAAACACACAGTGGACCCTCCATACAAACAACCTCTAGATCTGGAAATTTAACTGATTGCAGAGCACTGCATCCTATACCTAAAATGGTGGAAACATGCACCAGATGTGCTGAGGTGCCCACGCTCACTCATGTCACTCTCATTTAATAATATGGGATGTGAGCCTTTGTAATTTTTCCCATTCACAGGGGCCCCTGGAATGGAATCCCCACAGATATACAGGGTCCACTGTACATTAAAGCCACTCCATAAGAGACTGAAATCTGAAGTAAAGTAATCTGAAGTAAAGGAAGAACATCCACTATAGTGGACTAACAATATGCTCCTGACTGGATTGTTCAACCTTGGTGCATGGATCAATGCTCTTCTTCACTTTCTCAATATGAAAAGGAAGCAGAGCAAAAAAAGAGTCTTACCTGTCAGCAGGGACAACAATAAATAGAATATTCATGCTAATTCCTAATTTTGTCATCTACTGAAAGGAGAGAACAGTTTTTTCCCAGACATAATTCATACCAGAATAGAAAGTTACTTTGGGTTAAAAACAAATGCTTTTTTCCCTTCAATGCTTTGGATTATCAAGGAAGCAAAGTAAAGATGACACTTTTTTGTCTCCTGCCTATCATTTTAACATAGCCTTTTTGTCAATCATGACTATATGGCATAGTGTCTTCATTATCTTTCTGATCCTTTCTAGACTGTTAGTGTGTGTGCAGGTGTAATTTTATGTTTTAAAACTTTTGCACAGTCCCAAGATTTTTTAAATGGTTGATAAATAACATTACTGTATTGCAACCTAGTCTTCTATATGTTAGCATTTGGTTGCTGCTTTTTTCAAACATTCCTTTCAGCGGTTCTTTCTAGCTAATTCACTTTACATGTTCTTCTTTTACAATGCATTTCAAAAGGTTTACATTTTCTGCTTCATTTACATACTGTCCATGTGTCACAAAACTTTATAGAGCTATGCTCCATATATATGCTTTGAAAATATTTCTTTTTTGGTGTTAAGATGACCTTTTCCTAACAAACAGTCCTTCCTACAAAAGATCTGCTTCATCATACATACTCTCTTTGTTCTCTGTCCTAGAACTTTAATCTACTTTACCTAATTTTACCTTCTTTATCTAATGGTTACACTTCTTATCCCATCCATTATCAACTCAATTACTAAGCTACAGTATATGTTTCACTCACCCTCTACCCCTTACGTCTTCTTTAAGGTAACAGCATCCTCTTATCCTTTAAAAGCACTTAAAGTTAATTAAAAACTGAAACGACAAATATGCTGTCTTTGATGTAATCAACTTCTTTACAACACAAATTCTACAGTAATAGAGGCTAGGCTTGTTAGAATCCCTGTTAGGAAAACCACATGCCATCGATGAACAGGTTGCTTACCTGTAACTGTGGTTCTTCGAGTGGTCATCTGTGCCATCATACACTAGGAGCTTTAGCGCCTGCGCGGTAGCGTTCGGAAACTTCTAGAGCTTGTTCGCTTGGCGGGAACCCCTCCCCCACGCCGGTACTGCGCATGCTCCTCCCGCCGAGCAACGGTCTCTCCTCAGTTCTGTCGTCCGCCGTAGAACCTACAGGGACCTGAGAAAGAGGGGAGGAAGGGCGGGTGTGTATGATGGCACAGATGACCACTCGAAGAACCACAGTTACAGGTAAGCAACCTGTTCTTCTTCTTCGTGGTCTCTGTGCCTTCATACACTAGGAGACTGTGTAGCTTACCGGTCGGACGGCGGGTCAGGTCCTACAGCACGGAAGCCAACACCTCACGTCCAAACCGGGCATCTCTGCGCGACCGGCAGTCGAGCCTGTAGTGGCGCACGAAGGTCGATGGTTGGGACCAGGTCGCCACACGGCAGAGTTCATGCAGGTCAACTCCTCGCAGGAGGGCCGCAGAAGTAGCCACAGCTCTGGTGGAGTGGGCTCGAAGCAGGACTGGCGGAGGCTTCCTCGCGAGCTCATACGCCAGTTCAATAGTCCTCACCACCCACTTGGAGAAGCGCTGGGTGGACACTTTTAGGCCCTTCCGACGTCACCCATAGCAAACAAAGAGATGCGGCGTCTGTCGGAAGGAAGCAGTCCTGTCCTTGTAGAAAGCCAATGCCCGACGCACGTCCAGTGAGTGGAGGGACCGCTCCAACGGTGTCGTCGGGTTCGGGAAGAAGGCAGGCAGGATGATGTCCTGGTTGAGATGGAAACTGGACACCACCTTTGGCAGGAACGAGATGTCAGGTCTCAGGACCACCTTGTCCCTGTGGAAGACCGTGAAGGGCTCATCGGAACGAAGAGCTGTGATCTCACCCGCTCGCCTCGCTGAGGTGACCGCCACCAGGAAGGCAGTTTTCATTGTCAGGAGCCTGTCATCCGAGGTCGCCATTGGCTCGAAGGGCGGCTTCGTCAGCTGCGAGAGCACCAGCGAGAGGGACCACGGCGGTAGCGGCGGCGATACCGGCGGGTAGAGATGATGAAGTCCCTTCAGGAACCGCTTAACGGTATCGTTCCTGAAGAAGGCTGAGGCAGCAGATCGTGGCGGTTGGTATGCCACGATCGCGGAGAGATACACCTTCAGGGATGGAAACGCCAGGCCCTGTTGCCGGAGGTGCAGGAGGAAGTGCAGGACGGTTGAGAGCCCCGCGAGCGATACCGGCTCACTCCTCTCGTTAGCGAAGGTCAGGAAGCGTCGCCACTTGTATTGATAGTTGCGACGGGTGGATTCCTTCCTGGCCGCGACGAGGACGGTACCGAGCACGGGATCGTCTAGTGCGATATCCTCCAGGCATGGAGGGCCAGGCGTGGCAGGTCCGGATGGAGGACTCGGCCGCCGGAGTGGGAGAGCAGGTCCGGTGTCGGTGGCAACCGGAGCAGGTCGTCTCGTGCGGCTTGTAGCAGGGGTGCGAACCAATGTTGCCTCGGCCAGTACGGGGCTACTAGGATCGCGTCGGCTCGGTTGGCGAGGATCTTCGATATCGTCCGGCCGAGCAGCGGGAACGGCGGGAACGCGTAGAGGAGTTCCCCGGTCCACGGAAACTGGAAAGCGTCCCCGATGGAGGCACGATCGTGGCCCGCTCTGGAACAGAATCGGCGACACTTCGCGTTTTCCCTGGTCGCGAAGAGGTCGATCGATGGTTCGCCCCAGCGGTCCCGAATCAGTCTGAACGCCTCTCCGGAGAGAGACCATTCGTGATGGGATGAGGTGTCCCTGCTGAGGGCGTCTGCCGTGGTGTTCTCCTGCCCGGCCAGGTGAACCGCCACGGGATGCGTGTGCAGGCGAATGCACCATTCCCACAGGTCGAGCGCGATGTCGAGCAGGGTCGTGGAATGAGTCCCACCTTGTCTGTTGATGTAGCAGACGGCGGTGGTGTTGTCCGTCAGAATCAGGACCGTGCGCCCCGCCACGGCATGGCGGAACGCCCGTAGGGCTTTCCAGACGGCGAGCAGCTCCAGCGCGTTGATATGGAGAGCGGTCTCGTCGTCGGTCCATCTGTCGCGGACTCTGAGATCGCCGCAGTGGGCACCCCATCCATACAGGGAGGTGTCGGTCGTTACCGTCACCTTCGGTGTCGGCTGTTGGAAAGGCATCCCTGACATGAGATTGCATCGCGACTGCCACCATCGGAGGGATGAGCGGACGTCTCCCGGCAGCTGCAGTCGGAGTGTCTGTTCGTCTCGCAGGGGGTCGAATATGCGGACGAACCAGTGTTGAAGAGGTCTTGCTCTCAGCCTGGCGAGATATGTCACAGCGGTCGTCGCAGCCATGTAGCCCAAGAGCTGCTGGACGCTTCTCGCAGATAGCGTCGGGGCCGTACGAGCGTGAGCAGCGGCCCGGATCAAGGTTTGTGCTCGAGACTCTGGTAGGTACGCCCTGGCGGAGGTCGAGTCGAGCGTCGCCCCGATGAAGTCCAAGATCCTCGCCGGCTCGAGGTGGGACTTCTTCGGATTCACTCGTAGACCAAGGCGGGTCAGGAGTGACAACGTCATGTGGACGTCGTGGTAAAGTCTCTGTTTGCAGGACGCCACCAACAGCCAATCGTCGAGGTAGGGGAAGACGGAAGCGCCCTTCGTCCGCAGGTAGGATACCACCGGGGCCATGCACTTGGTGAAGACCCTTGGGGCAGTCGAGAGTCCGAACGGCAGCACCTTGTACTGGTAACAGGTGTCGTCGACTGCGAAGCGGAGGTACCGTCTGTGCTGCGGGCGAATGGCGATATGGAAGTATGCGTCTCGGAGATCGATGGAGGCGAACCAGTCCCCTCGATGTAAGAAGGGCAGGATCGACGGTATCGTGACCATCTTGAACCTTTTGGGGCGGATGTAGTAGTTCACCCCTCTGAGGTCTAGGATCGGCCGGAGGGTACCGTCGGCTTTCGGTACCGTGAAGTACCTGGAGAAGAAGCTGGTGGTCTTGGCCTCTTGCGGGAGCCGCTCGATCGCCCCTTTCTGGAGGAGGGATTGGATCTCTTCCAGGAGGGCCGGACTCGACGGCGTGGAGTAGTAAACGCCGCGAGGAGGAATATCGAGAAACTCGATGGCGTAGCCAAGACGGACGATGGAAAGCACCCAAGAGTCCGTAGTGACATACTGCCACTCCGCTAGGTGTCGAGCGAGAGTCGGTCGGTCTCCGAGCGCTGATGGTAGGCTGAAGAGTGGGTATTGGTGGGTCCTGCCAGGCACGTCAAAACCGAGACTTTGTCTCGGAGGAGGACTTCTTCGACGAAGCCGGGCGCCGCCTAATCGTGCGTCTGGCCGATGAGCCGGAGGACGGTCTCGACTGTCCAGACTGGGCCGAACGCTGGAACGACGAGGTGGAGGATCGTCGCCAGGATGGGCGGAAGGTGGAGGCCCTGCGGGCCTGCGTGGCCGGCTGCAGCCCGATCTTTTTGGCGGTCAGCCTCGCCTTGACGAGATTGTCCAAAGCTTCGTCTGTGGACGAATTGAATAGGCCTTCACCGTCGAAGGGGAGATCTTCAATCCTCCTTCTGGTGTCCTCCTGGATGTCGGCCGGTCGGAGCCAAGCATGGCGGCGGAGGCCGACGGATCCCGCCATGACCCGGGAGGCGATCTCCACTGCGTGCCGGGAGGAGGCCATCTGGTGCCGAGCGATGGAGATAGCCTCATTAAAGATCACGGAGGAGGCTTGGCGGATGTCCTCCGGTACCGCCTCCATCGCCGGTTGCAGGCGATCGAGCACTTTCTTCAGGTATGCCGCGAGGCAAGCCTGAGTGTTGGACAGCCTGATCTGCAAGGAGGCAGCTGAATAGAACCTCCTTGCGTAGGCGTCCAACTTCCTGCCCTCTTGTCCGGCGGGGTGGTGTGTTGCCTGCCGGAGCCCTTCGTCTGTGCGGACTCGACGACCACAGAGTTCGGTGCAGGGTGATTAAATAGATAACCAGCGTTATCCTTCTGCACCCTGTAGAGGTGTTCTAACCGCTGCGGTATCGGCTGAGCCGAGGCCGGTCTATCCCAGGCGGCCTTCACCAGTCTGGATACCCGGGGCAGGAGAGGCAGCGGGGCCGTGGAAGGTCGCTTCTCCTCGAAAACGGAGAAGGCTGGATCGTCGTCCTCCGGCTCCGCATCGGCGATCTTAAGGCCGAGGGTAGTGGCCATGCGGAGCAGCATCGCAGAGAACTGGTGGACGTCCTCTGGAGCAGAATCTGGGATCGGGTCCCCGAATCCCAACGGAGGAGACTCCTGGGAGGCCGCCTCAGACACCTCTGACTCCGCACTCGAGTCGTACGACTCCGAGCTCGGTGAGTCCTCTCGCCGCTCGCTTTCCGGCTCCTTCGTAGTCGCCGCAGGTGTTGCCTTCCTAGGCTTCTCCGCAGCCGGGGCGGTGGTAGCAGCAGTGTCCCGCTTGGGATGGCTGACTACTGACTTCACCCTCTTGGTGGTGACCGGGGTAGTCTGGCAGGCTGACGTCGTCGTAGCCCGCTCAGTCACCACCGACTCCGTAGGGCGCGTCGCCGTTGCCGTGACCCTAGGAGGTGGCGATATCGCCCGATACCGTGGTGAAGGCTCCCTCGCCCTATGATATCGAGGGGAGGGAGAGCGGCTGAAGGAGCGGCGGTCCGACGGAGATCGGCTTCGGCGTCGACGGTACCGAGCCTCGTCCCCTCTAGGCGAGCGCGATTCGCGCTGTCGACGAGGTGACCGGGACCTCCGGAAGGTCTCCCAGCGACTCGGGCCACGATGGTACCGATCCCGGTACGATGGCGAATGCGACCGATAGGAGGCCGGGCGCTCTCTCCATTCAGATTCCCTCGCGTACCTGGCCACGTAGGACGCCGAGGTGTATCTGGAGGCAGACGAGCGAGGTTGTTCCTCTCTTGTCTCCCTCGGAGGCGGCGAGGCCACCGGACGCTCGGAAGAGCGGGACCGGGACCTGAAGGAGGTCGAACGCCGCTCCGGAGAAGCAGAGGGCTCTCTCTGCTGCAGGTCGGCCGACCTGCGACGGCTAAGAGGGCGGTGGCGCTCCTCCACCAGGGTTGGAGGGTCTGCCACAGGCGAGTCCGGGCGCTGTTGGGGAACGTCCTCGATCTCATCCTCCGAGAGGTCGACGGACTCGCCTCGCCCTTTGGAAGGCTGCTGAGTAGGAGGAGGAGTAGGAGGTTGAACGTCCCCAGCCGGGGAGCGCTTCTTTTCCTTCTTCTTCTTCTTCTTCTCCTTCTCCTTGCCCTTGCCTCCGTCCGGAGCAGGGCGCTTTTTTGCAGGCGTCTCCGTAAGGGGAGCCTCAGCCTTCCTCGCCGTCGAGGATCCTTTTGCTGACTTGGCAGCCGCCGACAGCTTCGGGATCCTCGGTAGCGCCGAGATCGGCGTTTTCGCCGGTACCGAGCCCGATACCGACGAGGTGGACGGAACGGCAGCCGCCGATACCGTCGATGGCGTGGTCGTCTTCTTGTCGGCCATCTTGGAAGTGGAGGTCTCGTCTATCGCCCGCAGAGACTGTTCCCAACAATAAGATTTGAGTCTCGCGGAGCGGTTGCGGAGAGTTTGGGGAGAAAATCCCTGCAAATTGGGCAAGTCCGGATGTTGTGGGACTCGCCCAAACAGAAGAGACACTCCTTATGGCCGTCGTTGAGGGCAACCTTGCGGCCGCAGGACACGCACTTCTTAAAGAGCGCGGACATAAGACGAAGAAACGCCAAACTCCGAAATCCAAAAAGACGAAAACCGAAGGGGGAGTCCGAAAGAGAGGTCAAAGACAGTCCGAAAGTCCGTAAAACCGTGAAAAAACAGCAAGCCAAGCACGACGTGAGAGGAACAAACTAAAGAACCTTCCGTACGCGGCGGCGGACGAGAAAGAACTGAGGAGAGACCGTTGCTCGGCGGGAGGAGCATGCGCAGTACCGGCGTGGGGGAGGGGTTCCCGCCAAGCGAACAAGCTCTAGAAGTTTCCGAACGCTACCGCGCAGGCGCTAAAGCTCCTAGTGTATGAAGGCACAGAGACCACGAAGAAGAACCTTTAGTTCAATATAAACTCAGGCAATATTTGTAATGCCTACCCTAATGCTACAGCTTGTCCTGCTCCTTACCTTATCATTTAGCAAGGAGGTAGTATTTTCCAGGCTTTGCTTCTCTGAGTTGACCTGCTGTTTTTCTGATTCCAGGGCTTCTTTCTCTTGAAGTAAGTCTTGTAATTTTTGCTCAAAGTCATTTTCCTTTTTCTTCATTTCAACTTGCAGTTCATGACGTGCTGTTAATTCAGAATCCAACTGAGGGAAGACACATTATACACATTAATCATTCCAACAGACTCCATGCTAGTTAGACCTCATGGTACAGATTCCACATCTCTCTGAACTGTATGATTTTGATAGCACTGATGACTTAATTATTCATATCCCACAGTTCTACCATACAGGACCCAAACTGGGATAAAGAGAGGGAAAGCTGATACCATTCAATATGAAATGGCTTCTGTAAACAGAATTTGTTAATAATGAACAGATGTAACAGAATTTGTTAACAAAAAGGTAATTGGAAAATGCAGATGGAAGAAACATTAGGGGACAAAGAAAGAGTTGTGCAATTTGTGAACAACGAAGGGAAAGAACAAATTTGATGCTAGATTAAAGTGGTCTTTAAAGTTATATTCTACTGTTAATATATTACTAGTGCCAGGATATGGGAACAGTCATCTCCTAATTATATTGGAAACTCTGTTTTTATCACAATGGAAGTAAAGAGAAGGAAGCTGCTCTAATCCATCCTTCACAAGTTGGATGAAGTTGGTTTTCTGTGCTGCATTTTGTACACGAGCTTGTGTATATCAATTGGAATTTATTTTGTTAAGAAAAGGGGGTCATAGTTTTAAAATAATCTACTTAAGTAAATCAAAATTACTAGACAGCACCAATTTTATTCACTGAGCAGAGGCATGGTGAGTAAAGCCCAAATAAAGTTCAGAACATTATGCAAGGAGGGCAGCTGATAATATCACTATGAAACTTCCTTAAGTTGGACCACTGATTGTTTACTTCAGCACTGTACTAGAATTAGAAGTAGCTATGGAGAGTTTCCTCCCGGTCTTTCTGTTCAAGATATTTTTACTTAGATATGTGAGGAACTGAATCTGAGACATTCTGCAGGCAAAGCACTGCTACTGAGCTGTGGACATTCCTTTACATTATGTGCATTTTTCAAAATCGTTGTTGTTGTTGTTGAGCATTCAATAATTCCCTTTACCAGAAGCAATGGAGGGGAGGGGATAGAATCCTGGATTCCAATCAAACAAGACTGAAGCAGCATTTCCAGTCTGATTGAAATACCTGTCAGATGGGATTAACTGAAGCTGGGAGGTGATACACCAATTACGACTGACAGAAATATAGATCCAAGACCATTCCTTCATTTCTGTGAAGTTAACATCCCCTTCACAAACCATCTCCCCAACAGCTGTTAAGGGACCCTTTATCAGTGACCACCGTCACAATAACTGAACTGTGAGTAAGTTTGATCCTCCCTTCTCCAAAAACTACCAGAGAGAAACAACATCGGTAGAGTGTTTGTACAGAGAGAGCCATGTGTGTGTACAGCCCCCAACCCTCTACCAAACGTGACCTTGAGGGCTAATAAGGCAGCTTGCCCCTAGTCTGAACTGATCAGACACAGCAAAAATGACAGACAATCAAGGAGTTGCATAAGAATGTAGCAGAAGATGAAATGAAGAACGGTAATGATACCTGAAGGCGCACGCGCGCACACACACACACATATGATAGTATTTATTATTTTTGAAGTATCTCAAAAATTAAGCAGTTTTCAGTTACTAAGTTAAAAATAGAACAAACACTGACCACCAGCTTACTATGTAAAATGGCATGATAAACATGGGCACAGGAACAGAGAAGGGGAGGCAAGGATTAGATGTGGAAGGCTGAGAAGAACATATACATACACTTCAACAAAGGGGAAGAGGAGAAAAGTATGGATATATGGTGACAAAGAATGCCAAATAGATGGGAAAGCAAGACATAAAGGTGTCAATTAGAACAACTAACACAAAACTTAACCAAATATTAGGAGAGCAAAGCCAAACAAAGAGGGAGACAGAAAACAGGTCAAGAAGGTGTCAAAATTGAAGATTTTTTAAAAAACAGCAATGATTTCATTGATTCAATAAGTGAACAGAAATGAGTGCAACAAGTGCTAAATCTAAAAAAGTGTAACAGCAGCTAAACTGGTAATAACCTTCTTTTCCAGTTCTGTGGCTTTAGCTTCACTTTTCGCCACCTTAGTTTGATCAATCAGGTTATCTACAGAAAAACAACAACAAATCAGTTAACACCAGTTTAACAGGTAAAACCTCCCTTCCCTGTAGCCGTTATTGAACTGCATTACTCATCTTTCAGATCTGTCTATTCTTGATCTTCCTTACTTCTGTTTTCCCCATCCTCACTTCTACATATAAGCTAAGCCAATTTGGGATGTGTGCTTCTGTCTGCCCACCTTATAATCATACACTTCTCCTTCAAGGCTTGCGCAGTTTGCACAACAGACTCTGCTGGACAGAGAGTTTTCCTCCCATCTAAGGATAAGGATAGGAGGCCCAGTATGATGGAGTGATCTGAGTGTTAGACTACGAAGACCAAAGTTCTCATCCCTGCTCAGCCACAGAAACCAACTGTTTGACTTTGGACAAATCATGCTCTCTCAGCCTCAGTGGAAGGCAATGGTAAACTACCTTTGAACATATCTTGCCAAGAAAACCTCATGACAGATTTCTTTGAGGTCATCATAAGTTGGAAACAAAGGCGACAAAGGACACAACAACAAAGGATAACTCAATAAGCTTAAGTGTTCAGGGCTAGTGCATGAGTTGTTTTGCTCAAAACTTAAAAGCTCAATAGTTCTGCTGTGGAATTAGCATCATAACGCTTTGGACAGGCTGAGGATATTTTACAGAAAATGCAGTAAACATACAGGAATTAAGATAGCACTAAGCAAAACTGCATTCTGTAGCCTGCATGTTATGAAAATCAAAAATGTTTACATCTTTTGTTATTCTGCCAGTTATGGGAAAATATGAAGTGATACACTGTTGTATATTGGCATTTCATATCATGGTAGGTGGAGGAGGCTGGAATTATCAAAATAAAGATACAGCTGTCTGCAGAGCAAACTGTGTCCAGACTTACCTATTAGTCCCTCAATATTTAGATCAAGATGCTTGCACTTGAAGTCTGGATCAGCACCATTTTTATGCAGGACTATCTGTGAAATGCATTCTTCAATCAGCTTAAAATACTGAGGCCTAAAGGAAGGAAAAAGAAAAAGAAAGATATTTACTGCTGGTATTCAGAAGCACAGGATTCTTAAAACAAGTCAATGTGGAAATGCCCCATTTCTGAACTACGCAAAATTCCCATAGATAGCTCTGTTGTGCCCACCTACTGCACCTTCCACTAACTGCCATCACTGTAATACCTAAAGATATCCTTCTTCATTTCTCTTCCCATTCCCAGTAACTCCTTTTGCTTTGCTCCAGTTAAATGCTCTTTTGCACTACCAGCCCCGGTTCTCTCAATGGTGTGGTATAAGACAGTGGATAATAAACCCTAGGGTCTGCAGAGCCCTCACAGGAGGTCTGTGTGTGGTTGCCATTCATCCTGGAAAATGGGGAAAATCCTGGGTTTAAGGGATTAAAAAAATGCCCTGGTTGTTGTAGCCAGTTGATGCAGCCCCTGATTTCTCCCTCAAAGGTGGTAATGATGATGGCAGTGGCAGCAACGTCAATGTGCTGGCAGTTGTCTCATTCTGTGCTGGAGGCTCCTGGAACTTCTATGCAGGTACACCAGAGAGCCTGGGGCTAGGCAGCCTGGCAGAGCTTTGCTTCCAAGCAGCCACAAGAACAGAAGAAAATCCCTTTACTCTTGTGCCTGTTTCAGAGCAAAGTGGCAACAGTTTCAGTGCTCCTCTGGGGGAAATCATGAAAGAAATGCCATTTCTCTCTAAAGGAATACCGAAAGAATGGAGAGGGTAAGTACTTTCAAAAGAAACACCTACCCTCTTTACTTTGCTGGTGCTCCTTTGGAGAGAAACTTCTTCTGTGCTTTCCCCCAAAACAGCACTAAGATTGCTACCTCCCCAGCACTGCTCTGAAGGAATGAAATTATTATTCTTTAGGCCTGCCTCCCATTCATAACCTTCCTTTAAGAAATCCCAGTTTATTCTATTCTCCGGGCACTTGATGGATCTCAGCATGCTGTTCCATAGACCATTAAAAAGCCTTCTCTCCTTTGTATTGTTTACTGGAAGAATAAGGGATAAGAGTGAGCAACCGATGAGCAACTTTAAAAGAAATTTGAATATTTAAATAGATATTCGAGTATTTAAATCTTGAGTTAAGTTCTGGGGGCCCCACCAACAAATGTTTATTTACAGGGGGTCCCTGGTAAAGAAGAGGTTAAGAACCACTGGTACAATACATTCTTTTTTTTCTGACAAAGATATTTCCTAAATAAATACTATATAAATGCATTTAGGAGCACTGAATGCCCATCCTCATCCATGTAAATTGAGGCAGTTTGAATTCTGTCCCTTAGCCTAAAAAGGTGAAGAGTATCTGCCCAAAGAACTGTAGTTATTGAGTAAATTAAATTATAACACGAATAAACGAATAAGCAAATCAGTGTCATCAACCTCTCACCAGTCATCTTTCAGACATTTTCAATGCAGTTTCTCTCTTTACCTGGCCTCATAATCATTGCGGATTAGCAGGAGGTGCTGAAGAATAGAGAGGAAATGTTGCTCTGCCTTAGAATCCTTTACAGTATTGAGGAGAATCTGGAAGACCTCACCAGAGTCAGTGAAAAGTAAGGATTAAGGAAGCAAAAATAGTTTAAAAGTAATATTGGTGAATTTGCCAGAGAAAAAGAATCAGCCTATCCACTGACCATCTGATACGCTTCCAAAGAAATCTATAAAATTTAATTCCCTTAATGGCAAAACCTTGATCATGTTATCACAGTTGTCTGCATTCCACATGACAGCATGGATGCCTGGATGTTCAAGGCAGAGGGTTAAGGGATGTGCTGTATCTTGTGCTCTAGGATACGTAAACTTTAGAATTCTACTTTTATCTCACTATTTCTCCATCTTTACAAATAGAGCATGATATAGAAGAGACTGCCACTGTTGGTCCAGCCATAAGTGGCAATTTACAATACATACTCATTTATAAATATATATTGCAAATATATTTCTATGTCTGTGTCAATTTCAGATGCTTTCTGGCAGCCAACCCCACAAGGATCTCTACTGCATCACATATAAAAGGAAAAAGTGCTCCTTATTGTACAATCCATGATTTAAATTTACTTCACCAAGACCTTTCCACTAAGCCTTCCATTATTTTCTTTATCCCCCCAGACCCTCTGAACTTACTTTCCTCTCTGCTTGCCTACAGTCTGACAGTTTCTCAGGGCCAACTGTTGCATGGAGCTTGTTTTCCTTAATGTACCACTTGAACACATTCTTGTTTTATAATAATCTTTACCTCCCCTCCCTCTCAAGACTGAAGCTTGAAGCTTCTGTTAATCTAAACAGAGAGTGGATGTTCTAGACATGGTGCCCATGCTAACATGTGACATGGAATCAAGCCAGAAGAAAATTATAAAGACTGAAGTGCAACCAATATGTATGGTAGTATAAAAGGACACGCTAAATGGTCCAAAGAGATTATAACTGAAAACAGACACATTCCTTCAGAACACTGAGCAGAAGAAGGATATTCCATTTCTATGCGGATGTCCTCCAATCGGCCTCTGAGATCTGCAGAATCTTCTTCTCCATATTCTTCAAATAGCTGCAGCTGCACTGTTAGCTCTTCATTGTCCAAAGCACGCAGTTCCTACAAAGGCCAAAAGTACATCAGAGGGTGTCCACGAGTCATCAGATGCTTGATCTGCCCACGGCAACACACACTTTGGTTATATTCTGTCTGGATTATCATACACGCATTCTACATGGAGATGCCTATAAAAAGTGGTTGGAAACTGCAGCAGGTCCAAGACGCTGCATCCAGACTGGTGACTGGAACTGGTTACAAGGGAGTATGAGAACTCCTTGTTATACCAACTTTGCTAGCTACAGACATAATTCAAGGGCCTGGATATAACCTATGAAGTCCTATACGATTTGGGTGCAATCTATATGAAAGACCCTATCTTCCCATGCAAGCCAGGCACAGACTGAATGTGGAGATCACCTGGGGAAGGTTCTCTCTCACAGGAACATTTGAGGAAGATATGAGAGAGAGTCTTATTCATGGCTGCTCTGAGGCTACAGAACTCCCTTCCATGGAAAGCCAGGACATCTCCTCTTGATTCTCCTTATACCAGCAGGCAAATATTGCTAATAATTTTTTTTGAATTTTAGACAAGCTTTGGGCTAAGTGGCTGCTGTGGAAGGGTCTAGGGGATGTATTCCTCCCTGTGCTATTATGTTTTTAAAAGCCTTTAATATGTGCTTTAATTCAGTGCTTGATTTTAGTATGATTGCTTGTTAAAGTTTTAAATTGCTATTAAAGTTATAACTGATAGATTTTTCAGTTGTATTTTGTTTTAATTAATGTTTTAAGATGCCTTAATCCCACACTGGGAGAAAAGCAGGGTGGGCAAACCAACCAACCAGCCAACCAACCAACCAACCATCCATCCAAGATCAGACATAAATCAATGAAAAACAAATTAATGAAGGGAATGCAAGACCACACTTCAGCAAGTCCACTCCCACATCCAACATCCATGCATTAAGCAAGATGTGTGAAGAGAAGAATCTACGTATACACAGCTTTATACATGTATACATATGTGCTTACAAGGCCATGTGAAGATGTTAATGCCTGTATAAGAACAGGTTGCTTACCTGTAACTGTGGTTCTTTGAGTGGTCATCTGTGCACTTGCACAAAAGGGTCATCTGCTCCTACACAGAGTGCTGTTCAGAATCTTCTTGATAGCAAACATTTTGATGGGAATGCCACCCCCATCCCCAGCAGCTATATAAACCACTTTCCCACCTAAACTGCCAGTTCCATGGACACCTGAGGCAGCAGCAAAGGACTGAAGGACAGGCAGGACACGAAGAGAGGAGGTAGGGCAGGGTTGTGTGAGTTCACAGATGACCACTCAAAGAACCACAGCTACAAGTAAGCAAATGCCTTCTTCATGGTTTCTGTGACTCAATACAAATGGGAGACTATCAAGCTACTAACCACAGCAAGCAGGAGTGTCATCCAACTGAAGAAATCACCCTTCCAAACACAGCATCATCTGTAGGCCTGTTGTCCAGTCTGTAATGAGAAATGAAGGTTGAAGGCTGTGACCAGGTAGCAGCTCTGCAGATCTTGTGTTGGAGGAAGGCTGTAAATGGGGCCAAGGCCCTAGTGGCATGGCTTCTCAGCTGCTGAGGAGGCTGCTTGCTAGCTAGTTCATAGACCAGTCAAATGGTAGATGCTATGCATTTGGACAGTCTCTGGGATGATACTGGGAGTCCTTTCTTGGCAGAAGAGTACCAAAAAGAGAGGCTCTGGAAATTTCTGGATGCTGCCGTGCACTGTACATAGAAGGCCAGAACACATCAAACATCGAGGCAGTGGAGGTTATGCTCTAGGTCTGAGGCAGGATTTTGCATGAAGGCAGAAAGTATGATGTCTTGTTTGACATGAAAAAATGAAACAACCTTGGGAACGTAGGAGATGTCAGGTGAAGCACCACCTTCTCCTTACAGAATCAAAGATAAGGTTGATCCACTGTAAGAGCACAAAGCTCACCTGCCCTTCTTGCAGAAGTGACAAACACCAAAAAGGCTGTTTTCCATGATAGCAAACGAATGTCACAGTAGCCATAGGCTCGAAGAGTCTCCTTGACAGCTGGGACAGAACAAGCTGTAAATTCCAGGATGGTACTGGAGGCATAATAGGCGGATAGAGGTTTTTTATAACCCTTCAAGGAATCTCTTGATGGTGGGATTCAACAAACAAGATGGCCTTCCCTGCTTCTGCATATACCAGGAAATTGCTGACAGTTAGCACTTGACAGAAGAGAGGGAGAGTCCTTTGTCAGCATGCGATCCCAAGAAATCCAGAAGGTGGATGGTACCAAAGGTATCAACGTCGAGATGCTGGTCTCAAAGTTAACAAACTTTTCCCATTTGTAGCAGTAGGACTTTCTACTCAAAGGCTTATGGGTGGCTTCAATAATTTGTCTCACGGGTCGAGGCTGTGAATGTTGGGATGTCTGACAGTATCACCTCGGATGGTGACGAGGTTCGGGCTGGATGGCAACCTCTGAAACTGACCCTTCAACATCATCAACAGAGGAGCAAATCAGTTACCTGGGCCACCACAGAATGATCAGAAGCGCTGTAACTCTGTCCTGCTGGATCCTCGCCCACACCCTGGTGATGAGGGGAAATGATGGACAAGTGTACACAACAGGACCTCTCCAGTTAAACAGGAACACATCCTCTAGAGAGCCGCTGGTTCTTCCACTCCTGGAGCAAAAGATACAGCACTACTTGTTGACTAGGGATACAAAGAGTCTATCCAAGGAGTGCCCTCCATCGTGAAGATGTTCTTCAGAGTACCTGTGTGCAGCTTCCACTCATGGCAGAACAGAGGCGCACAACTGAGAAGATCGGACAGAATGCTCTGATCTCTGGGGGGGGGTGAACAGTTATAGGAAACATCTGTCTGCCTAGCTACCAGTCCCACAACTGCAAAGTCAGGTTGAGGAGAGTATTGGAGTGAGTGCCTCCTTGCTTGTTTATATAATACCATGGTGTTGTTTGTGAGGACCTTGAACCACTTTGTTCTGGACATAATCCTCAAAAGCCATGAAGGCTTTGATCACAGCAAGGAGTTCCAGGACATTTATGTGATGCTCTTTCTTGGCTGCTGAGCATTGGTCTCTGACCATGAGTCCATTGTTGTGAACTCTCCATTTGCTCAAGGAGGAGCTTATTGTTACAGGCATCAGAGGTGGAGGAGGCAGGAAGGACATACCTGCTAGCATTGTGATCATGCTGCCACCATGGTACTGCGAGCAGCCGTGATCAACAATGTTAGAGAGGACTGGAGATGTTGAGGAACCAGGACTGGAGAGGTCTCATGAAATTTGGCGAGAGGCATTACTGCAGTCCTGGAGACCATCAGCTCAAGGAAGACCTGAACCATCCTTGCCCTGACTCGCTTGAATGCAGAAACCCTGAGACTATTGCGTGGATTTTCTCCCACCTGTTGTCTGGAAGGAAAGCAGCCTTGGCTGAGGAGCCTAGAAGAGCTTCTGTGAATTTTATTTCTTGAGTAGGTACCAGATGAGAGTCATTGTAGTTGATTATGAAACCAAGATTGTTCAGAACTTTTATGGTGGTTCTATGTCTTGGAGTAGGCGACCTCCTGTGGGTGCGATTATGAGCCAGTCAACGATGTAAGGAAAGAGGACAACACCTCATTGATGCAATGCAGCTGCTACCACTGCCATGATTTTCATGAACACACTTGGTGCCATACTGACACCAAAAGGGAGAACACAGAACCTGTCTGCCCTGTTGCCCACTACAAAGGCAAGAAATCTTCTGTGATTCGCCCTGATGGAGACAGGGAAATATGTGTCCTTCAGTTCCAGGATGGCAAACTAGTTCCCTTTCTGTAGCAAGAGAATGATAGTGGTGAGAGTAACCATCCAAACCTCTTGGCTCTGATATAGTAGTTCACTCCCGTAACATCGAGATAGGCTGGAGACCTCTTTCTTTTTTCAATCCCAGAAAGTACTGGGAGGAAAAGCTGTGGTGGAGAGAAGAGAGGGGAACAGGTTCTATGGCCCCGTGCTGAAATAGTGTGTCAATGTCCTCCATCAAGACTGCAGATGAACAAGCAACTCTGACACAGCCAGTGGGGGGAAGACTTTGAAAGTCTATGGCGTACCCTCTGAGGGTGATACCAAGAACCTATGGGTCCATCATGATAGAGGCCAAACCAGGGTATAATTGCTTAGTTTGTCCCTGAAGAGACGATCCAGAGATGGTATGGACGAAGTGATGGTACCAACAGGTAAGTAGACAGTATCAGTAGTGGTACCTACGGATGAGGCGATGGAGGAGGTGGAATCATCAAAGGCAGAAGAGATGGTAGCAGAGGCGGTATCAGCAACATAAGTATCATCCGGGAAACTGTCAAACCCAGCACTTAGAGACCTCAGGTTGGCATTTCTTATATTGAGATGGCTGATACCTTGAGCTTGGCAGCTTGCATGAGGATGACTGAGGCGCAGGTTGAGAGGGTCTTTGCTGTTCCAGTGGCGTTCGACTGTAGATATGGTGCGACTGTAGGAAGAAGCAACGATACCAGTAATGAGAAGAATAGCGTTGAGGCTGGAAGCCTTATTTTTGAACAGTGATTCTCATTTTCTGGGCATGCTCCAGTTTCTTGTCAGTCGCCACACTGAAGAGACCAGCCTTGCCGAACAGCAACTTGGGTTGTCAAGAAAGGCCAGAAGAACAAAGCCATGCATGTCCACGCAAAGAGACAGCTCCTGCCAAGGCGTGGCTGCTACAGTCAGCAACGTGATGGGCTCCTGTGATCTGCTGAGAAGCCAAGCAGTGAGCCTGTCTGTACAAGAGAGAGTCTATTTGTTGCTCATCTTCACGCAGTCAGTCCAACTATGGCTTCACCTTGTTCCATATGAACTTCTGGTACGCTCCTATGCAGGTTGAATAGCTGGCAATCCTGAAGAGAAGGGAGGCATTAGAGTAAAATATTCTACCCATAGCATCGAGCTTTTTCTCTTCTCTATCAGCTGAAATGGAGTGAAGCCTTTGCGAAGTCTTGGACTGAGCCGCATCAACAGTAATGGAGGCTCCCATTCTTTGTAGAGGGAATTGAGTTTTTTAGAAGTAGATGGTATGGAGGAGTGAGACTCCCAAGATTTTTTCATGACATGGATGAAATACAGCAGAAGAGGAAGAGAAGCTGGAGTTGGTGCTTGATCATGGAGCTGCTGGAAGATTGGATCCTGAACATTCTCCCTCAGATGTTCTACTTGCAAATTAAGGGACCTGGGTAAAGGAGAGAGCTCTTGGGGTGAGTCTTGAAGAGCCTCAGCCAGGACAGAGTCAGGCCGTCTTGTAGCATGCTCTGCCTCTAACACGGGTACCGACAGATCACAGTGGCTGAGGAGTTGCTGAGGGAGCCAAGACCTCACACCAGTGCTTCTTTCATGGAGGAGACCAAGATGGTGAGGAAGAGAAGGACCAAAAAGGTGAGAATCTGTGCTGACATGGGAAATAGTAACGTTCATCATAATGGTACCACCTGTGCCCATCGTGGCATCGGCTATAGTACTCTTCCAAGGAGAAAATGAAATCAGCAGAGTCATAGGGCGAGTAACAAGAGTAAGAGTATGATCTCTCCTTATGACATCAACGAGGAGACTGGTATTGATGCAGCTCCTCTCTTGGGGTCCTATGCTCCTCTCTCAAGGTATATCTGTGAGAAGGTCTAGTTGGGCAATGCTCTGAGGCCAATCCAGAGGAGGAGGCAGAGGGAGACATAGTGCAAATATGACTCTGACGCTGTGGTATGGCAGGGTGAGACCTGGAGTGGCCTTCCTGAGGTTCCCTCTCCTGTTCTTGCAAGGAACCAGATGGAGAATGATCCATTGGTGGGGCTGGTTGTCAATGCAGAGAAGAATCATAATCTCACCACTGGTGGCAGCTCTTGACTCCATTAGGCCTGGTGAGTGTACAGGACCTTGTAAGGCCAAAGGCAAGATAGTCACTGGGGCAGGAACAGGTATCTCTTGGGGAAACGATTGTAACTCAATTGGTTCCATGGATTCTTCCACCAGGAGACGCTGCTGAGGGTGGGCCTTGTAGGTATGATGTTGAGAGGAACTGTCTTTGGTCTATTTCTTGCTTCACTTCTTAGACAGGGCCTGCTCAGCCAAATATCCTAGAGTGGAAGGGACCCAAGATCTAACTTTCAGAGGATGACCTTGATCTCCTTGCTCAGAATGAGTTGCTCTCGGTACCGAAGACCAATGAGACGGAGCAGGTGTTACTGAACCCAGAGTCAATGAAGGCCCCTCAGGTCAAGATTGGCTGATGCTGAAGGCTGAGCTGTGGGTTTGGTTGACGTGGATGCCAAAGATGATTTGGCAGGTGATCAACCACTTGTTTTAAACACTATCACCATGGACATACAGAGAGCCCTATCAGAGACACTCAAGACCTTGTCCTAGAACAGGGGCTTGAGTGTGGCCACTCTGTTACGCCTTGTCTGTGGGGTAAACAGTTGGCAGTGGGAACAAGAGTCCATGTTATGTTCTTCCTCAAGGCAAATGAGACACTTGGGATGGCTGTCCCTGTCTGTGATCTTACCCCCACACAATGAGCAGTACTTGAAGATTTCTGCTGCTGTCACAAACAAAAGATGAAATCAGAGTCCAAGAAACCAGTCCGCCAGTCAAAGCCAATACCCAAATAGAAGACGAAGCCAAAACACTGAAAGAAGCCAAAAGTCGTAGACAAAGAACCAAGTTAAGAGAAGTGTTAGTCAAAAACCAAAAGCTGAAAAAGGCTCCTAATAGCGCTGCTGCTGTGGTAGACAAAAAGGAATCGGTGGTTTAGGTGGGAAGGTGGCTTATATAGCCGCTGAAGATGGGGGCAGGATTCCCACCAAAACCCTTGCTATCAAGCTCTAGAAGGTTCCAAAAGGTGCATTGCAGATGACCCACTTATGTGAGTCACAGAGACCATAAAAAAGAATTATATACATGTTGCATCTAATGAAGCAGACTTAGATTTACAAAAGTGTAAGCCACCAACTTCATTCTCTCTGTCTCAAAGGTACTAAAAGATCCCTTTGCATACTGATACTGTCTAATATGGCTATGTATTTGAATATATACACATTAGTGTTCCTTTTCATAAGCCCTGCTTAGTGTATATCACTGAGTTGGAAGAATGCAGCAATGTTGAATTGAGGTCAGAAAGACACGACTCCATCTTCTTCTTGCATGTGAAGTATGTGTGAAGGCACACACAAATGGGACCAATAGTAAATTCTTCAAACATTTTAAAAAACCCATTATAATGAAGAGACTCTGAAATTGCTGAAGAATCTCCAGTTGTAAGTCTATAGAGACATGTTAAGTATTTTTGTCAAATCTGGCCAACTGGAAAACTGCTGACAGCTGAAAACACAGATGTGCCTCACCTTGAGGATCTGCTGGAGTCCAGAACGCATCAGCTCACTGCGTATGTGAACTCTGAAGTCAAGTTCATCTGCTGGAATTATTAGGGCATTGATCAACTGTAGACAGGCTACCTAAGAAAACAATGAAGGCAGATTGCACATCAGACCATGTCATGCCGGCTAATTCCTTGGAGCAAACAGAAATAAAGTTATCAAATATCTGCCAGTAAAAATAAACTGTAACTTACAAGAAAATCTCTGCCATGCTTCATTCAGAATAAAAAAGTAGAAAAGTTCAAGGAATCACTCCTTTTTATAACATATTCATCCTCCCTTCCCACACTGTGTCCCTCGAAAAGCAAATCCTGAGGGTCAGGGACCCTTCTGAACATAAGCTGTCAGGTCTTCAGCAGAAAAAGGAGAATTGCCCCAAATTTGGCACCTGGTGTGATCCTCCTCCAAAGCTGAATCCACAGGGGGATATTGCAAGCTTGCAGAGAGAATATTCTACAAATTTCTATTTCAGGTACTACACATTACCTTTAATGCCACTGAGGTACCACTTTTCAGGCCATCCAAGATAGGTTTAAATCGTTCTACATCGTCCATTTCTGCTCGCTCTGTCAGTGCCCCCAGAACATGTTCATGCCTACCACAAGAGCAAGGAAAGCAACTCAGTACCACCTTTTCTGACAATGCAATCCTAGATTTAACTCAGAAGCCCAATTGTATAAAACAAATGTACACAAGGGTAAACATGTATAGGATTGCTGTCTTCTTCATATCTGCCTTTGTGCCTGTGAATCACATAAATGTCTCCTGCACAGACAGAATTTCTAGTTACAATTCTTGCAGTCTCTGCATACATTTTATGAAGTATTCTTAGGGTTCAAGTTTTGATTTTGTGAGAGTTGTGCACCAAGAAACTTTTGAAATGAACAGTGAGTGCAGAAGACCTTGGGGGAATAACTTATAATGGTTGTAACACTAAACTATGTAAGGGCCTGATGACCTGTATATTAATTAAAAATTCTAAGCAATTCTGCTAAGAAGAAATATACTGGCTTAGATTTTAAGACATGCAAGCAACAGGAAGCTTGTGAATGGTGGTCCCCCCCACCTTTTCTTTCTTTCAGTAGTCCTATGTTCCTGGAAAATAAATTGCAGAGGGTGAAGGATCTTCTCAAACAGCTGAGAGTAGGATGTGGAGTGCTCAGTTGAAATGGGGAATTAACTAAAATCAGACTCCTTGACAAGTTTCCTTCCATGGTTGCTTCTCCAGATCTAAGCCATTGCACTACTTATATGTATAGTAAGCTGCACAATTTTGATATAGCACTTCAGCTTTCAATACATTATGTAAAATACCTTAAGTGAAGTTCCCAGGTGCCCTATATTATATTTTTGAGACAGCACTGGTTTATTTATATATTGCATTTGTATGCTGGCTTTCTCCCACAGTGGCACCCAAAAGGTAAATCACATGTAGTCACTTACATGTCCTCAGGCTGAGGCAAAATGCAGAGGGCTGAGAGCAGCTTGATAGCATCAATCATCATGGCAGGGACTTTGGGATCAACTGATCTTGCCAAAAGCAGGATCCCCTCTTCAGTTTCAAGCATTGTCTTAATTCCAAACTAAAATAGAGAGAACAGCAGATAATGAAGTATAGGCACTTATGGTGTTACACAGACAGGATGGTGGCTTATGCCACAGAAGACAGTAACACAACTGTCGGAGAACAGACCAAGAAAATGGTGCAAGAAAAAGCAGGTGAGAGAAATGTTCAAAGGTATGACCATGCAAGTATGAAATAGGGAGGCACCTTATCTGAGCCCAGCAATCATCCACCACAACATCAAACATGGAAAAAGATACAATTCTCTCAGTGGGAAGTCATGGATGAAATGTAAAATTCTCCTTCATTCATTCTCCTCTTCCTGTTCTGCTCTATCCCATCCTTTTTCCCCCTCACTGTTCACATTGGTTTCATTTGTGTTCTACTATTTCCACACTTATTCTTATTTATTTTTTATTACTTTTAGTCTTATTATTCCCTTTTTCTCTCCAAAACATTCACTCTTGTTATCTTGCCATCATTATTTTGTATTTTCAATTCCTCGTAGCCATCAGTTTTTTCTGCCTAATTTTAAATTATATGTTCCTCTTATTCTGGTCCTTTCATTCTCTTTTTACTTCATTTTAACTTCTTCAAGATTATTATTTTTAAGGTGATTTGACTTTTAAAAAAAATATCAAACAATCCCCAAATTGGAGTACAATTCAAATTCATATTTCTGAGTCTCTTTCCTTTCTTTTCCTACATTCTGTTGGTGACACTTCCCAGCCATTTTCTTCTCATCATCCAACTGAAGCAACACTAACAAATTATGAGCTGGAGTTCCCCCAACATGTTGTCCTGGAAGACTTCAATATCCACACTGAGACCTCTCTGTGGGGAGTGCCTTAGGACTTCATGTCCTCCACGATGACCATGAGTCTGTCTGACGTAGTATCTGGTGCCACTCATCTAGTAGGCCACATTCTGGACCTGGTTTTCTGTGCTGGGTGGACAACAGTGATTTGGGTGTAAAGGAACTTTTTATAGTTTGGTTGTCATGGATAGATCACTACCTGGTATACTTTAAACTCCCAGGGGCTCAAAGCCTCCGCAGGGATGGGAACTGATTAAGATGGTCTGCCCCAGGAGGCTTATGGATTCCTGACAACTATTGGTGAGTTTCTTGTTGCCTTGGCAGATGATCCTGTCAAGTCCTGGTTGATCTCTGGAATAAGGAAATGGCTCAGTTCCACAGAGTAAAACCAAGCAAGCCCTCTGGTTCTCTATGGAGTTTGCAGTAATGAAACAAATAAGAAGAAGACTAGAGTGACAATGGTGGAAATCTTGGAGAGTCCAAACATGGGCTACAATGCATGGGAAAGTGTACTCCATCACAGTGGCAGTGAAGAAATCATTCTTCTCAGCCCTCTGCCACTGTCTACACAGTGTTGTGCAACAGAGCTCTCTCAAAGCAGAGGTCTCCTACTCTCTGCCCCACAAGAAGGAAATGCAGACTACTCAACAGTCTATTGTTAAGAACTTGCAAACACCTCACAGACAAAATAACGTAGATCTGTTCTGATGTGGACACTATAGCTGATACAGGTCCAGTGGGTGTAACTTTGGCACCTGCTTGTCAAGCATTAAGGGATATGTTTCAATTTGTTTAGCTTTAGGATGTGCACAGGATCACTGGAAAGATGACAGACATCACATATGTACTGTATCCTTGCCTCTCCTGACTTCTGAAGGACAAGGGCTGCCTGAGTTGTGCAGTTTTCCATCCTGCTTAAAAGAGGCTATTGTGATGTCTTTACTGAAAAACCACTCCCTAAATCCCACCATGCTAAAGAATTACAGGTCTATCTCCAATATTCCTTTCCTCAAGAAGATTCAAGGGGCTGTGGTAGCCTCCCAGCTCCAGAGATTCATAGACGAAACAGATTATCTAGATTCATTTCAATCTGCCGTCAGGCCTAGCCATGGGACAGAGATAGCTTCAGTCACCTTGGTGGATGATATATGCAATAAACTGGACAGGGGGAATGTGTCCTTATTGGTTCTGCTGGACCTCTCAGCAGCTTTCAATACCACCAACCATGGTCTCATTCTATGGGATGGGGCTGGGGGACACTGTTTTACAGTGGTTCCAGTCCTTCCTAGAGGGGTAAATTCAGAAGGTGGTGCTTAGGAACTCTTGTTTGATGCACTGGCCATTCTCTTGTTGGGTCCCTTAGAGCATGCTTCTGCCTGTCATGCTGCTGAATATCTACATGAAACTACTGGGAGAAGTTATTCAGAGTTCTGGAGTTCTGAGTCACCAATATGCTGATGACATCCATCTCCACCTCTCTTTCCCATTGGAGTCCAAGAAAGAAGTCTCAGTTTGGAACCAATGTCTGTTGTCAGTAATAAACTGGAAGAGGACAAACAAATTGAAATTTATTCCAGATAACACAGAGATCAGTCGAAAGACAGATCAGAGAATAGGTGTTCGGCCTGTGCTGGATGGCATTACAGTTCCACTGAAATATCAGGCTTGCAGCTTGGGTATTCTCCTGGAATCAACAGTATGCCAGTTGCACCCATTCCCTGAGAAATCAGATCTGGCTATGGTAACACACACCTTGACTACATTCTTTTTGGACTGCTGTAACATGCTGTATGTGGAAACTGTTCAAAAACTTCAATAAGTCCAAAATGTTGTGGTGAAATATTGATGGGGGCCAATCACAGGGCAAATCTAACTCCCTTACTGAAACAGATCCACTGGCTATCAGCTCATTTCTGGGGCCACAATTTAAAGGTTATGACCTACATAGCCCTATATGGCTTAAGTCCAGCCTACTTGAAAGACTGTATCTTACTACACAAGTCTGCCAGAGTCTTAAAATCCTCAGAGAAATGCCTTCTCTTGGTACCATCACCATCACAGGCCCATGTAGTGAAGTCACGAGAGAGAGATTTCTCAGTGCTTCTTCTGCCCTCTGGAACTCCTTTTCGTTGGGAGGCTAGGGGGACTCTTCTCTGTTCTCCTTTCAACAGCAAGCAAAGCTATTCTTGTTTAAGCAGGATTTTAATGACTAGCTTTTAATGAATAATTGTTTGCAGTGAAGCTTCCTACAGGGGTGGAAGGGTACTCTGGCTTTAACTTCTGTATTTTTTTAATGATTTTATATTGTTCAATGTACCTTTTAAAATTGTGTTGTTGTTTTTAAATAATCATTGCATCTGGAAAACTTTTATTAAAGATCTGGCATCAAATAAAACAGAAATACAGAATTCCCAATTTGGACTTCCCCTCAAGAAGCTTATAAGATTGCACCAACAAAGCAAGGAAAGCTTTTGACTTATCAAGATATAATAAAATGGGAAAGAGACAATCCAAAAATGAAGTCGATAGAAGAGTTAAAAGCTGAAGTTCATGAGCTAAACTGGTTCCCTTGGCACTAGTTGAAAGAAAGGTACAAAATGGACCAAAAATTATATGGTTTTGAAAGACAAGAAAATGAACTAGATCAACTGTTGAAAGAACATCAAAAGAAGAGAATCTTGAAACTTTACAAATTATTATTTAAAAGGGACTTTGAATCTGAGTCAATAAAAGACTGAATGACTAAGTGGGCCCAAAATATAGGTCATCCAATCAAGTTAGAGGCATGGGAAAAAATATGGAAAACGGACATAAAATTCACTCCAAATTTAAATTTAAGAGAAAATTATTATAAAATGTTACATAGGTGGTATATGACTCCAGAAAGACTTCAAAAAATAACCAAAAACGGAGATGTGAAGTGCTGGAAATGTGGGGAAAAGGTGGGGACTTTTTTTCATATGTGGTGGACTTGCTCGAAGGCTAAGAAATTTTGGAAGGGAACTCATGATGAAATTCAAAAAATTTCCAAAGTTAATTTTGGAATGGTACCAGAATTTTATTTATTGAATATATTAGGCCAGAACTGGGAGATTAGAAAACAACAGCGGATATTATTGTATTTGATCACAGCAGCACGGCTGACATATGCACAACATTGTAAAGATAAAACAGACATTCCATTAGATGGATGGAAAATAAAAATGTTAGATATGGTAGAGGCTGAAAAATTAGCTAACTCCCTTAAGAACAAAACGGTTCAAAATTCTGAAAGAGAATGGAAAAGAGTAATGCTTTGGCTAAATCTGTAAATATCTGTGGACTGAGTATATTGATATTTGATAAGATATGTATAAAGGGAAGATAGATTCAACTGGAAACCTTTGATATACAGAAGCGGGGTGGAATAGAAGAATTATAATAATGATATACATATTTGTATATGCTTTTAGGTACTTTGCGTATAATAAATTATATAATAAATTATATAAAATTTATATAATAAAAATTATATAAAAATTATAAAATGGTGTTATTTTAACTATGTTTTAATTTTATTGCTATATTTTTTCGGTAATTTTAATGTTTGTGAGCCACCTTAGGACTCACACCAACAGAAAGGCAGCACATACAAGCAAGCAGGCAATCAAACAATAAATGCAATAAATGCAATAAATCTACCTATCATTTTTCAATAAATGTCTCCTCATTTCTTTTACAGAGACTTTCTATAACAGGACTTCTTTTTCCTGCGTGGTTCTCTCTTTTCCTTTTCTTTAATAGTATCCCTCTACTATCTTTGACCTTCATGTACACAATACTGAAATTTATCTTTGATGGATCTTTCCAGATTTAATTCTTAGAAAAGTTTCCTTGTATTCAACATATATGAACCTTGAACAAAAAGTATCTTTATTAGTAATGATGGGAGACATTCTGGATTACTCCTGTTTCTGGTGGTCCTGTTTCTGTTCTTGAATCTTTTTTTTTTTAAAACAAACTTCAATTTTGTTGCTTGTTTCATTAACATTGCTTCTCATTCTGATCACTTCTTCATTTTTTTCTCTTCTTCTCTTTGTCTTTCTCTTTCAGTCTCCATTTTGTATATCCTTATTCTTATTTTCAGATACCTCCACTTCCTTATTTTCTTGAAACCTACTTTTCTGATACTATTTTCCCTCAAAGCCAGCATATCTATTGCTGTGGTTTTCCTTCATCCATCCTTCCTTCTTACTGCCAAATACTGAGACGCTTCTGCACCATATATTTATCTGGCATAATAATTCTTTTAATTAAAAAAGGATCCAAAATGTTTCTTCCATAGCTGCCTTAACTAAGCCTACTTCTTTCTTTTTCATCTTCTTCCCTTTAGTTTCCTAAAACTGAGAGCGGCTTTTTGTTCTACTTACACAGAGTGTTCATTTATGTTGAATTCTCATTTTTCATTTGGCTTTCTAAAGGGTGCTTACCTAACAATAATTGCAATGGGAATTCACAAGCATCTATACGCAGAAGACAAGAAACTTACCTTATTGTTCATGAACGCTTTTAAGCACCTAATGATCTCATGTTTGATCCGCGTGTCATACGGCCTGGAAGTGGGGGCGAAAAAGCAGTCTGAATGATTGATGGTTCTGTACAATGAAGTATCACCTCTCAAGGCAGGCTCTAATTCCTCATAATATTCAACAAGTCAAAGAACAGAGTTAAAAGATATAAAAAGATGTTCCTAGCTTTTGACACAAATCCTGGGCTCAAGTTCTACTACAGGAGATATCATCCCCCACCTAAAGAAAAACCGGATGCGTCCAGAGGTTTGCCTCTACTTTCGGGAAACTGAGGGAGAGGCAAAAACAAGACAAAGGAGGGCCTTCTGCCTTGTTTCAAACAAATCACTAACAGGTTAATAATTAAAGTAAAAGTGGTGCTTTTGGAAGATTTCAAAAGCAACAATTCATGGCTGATTTTTTTTTCTGCCAAAGGAGCATTTTGGTGTTTTGGAGTTATATAAAAATGTTATGTTTCTTACAGACATTAAGGTAGAATATGTAACACAGTAAACGTAACAAGGCAAGTCACCTATCAGGGAGGTGTGAGAGTACAGAATATTGGGAATGACTGACAATTGGCTGAATGTTTGAATAGGATTTTAAAAGACTGTTGTTTTTGAATGTGGGGAGGTTATAAAGAATGAAAGATATGAGGCTCAAAGTTAGGAATATAAGTGAGAGAAATGAGTTTGAGTTAATGTCGGTCAGATTTTCGATGTTTTAAATAAGTTATTTTTAAATGTATATTGAATTTTTGTTTAATAAATTATTTTTATGTTGTACACTTGTGTCTCTGAGAACACTACATAACAGTTATTGAAATGTTTGAGTTGAGATACATGGTTTCTGTGGTACCTTCAGTTATTCAGGGGTAGTAGTATCCAATGGGTGGGAATATATGAACAGTCTCTCACAGGAACTGCGAGGGCTTTAGATGGTTCCTGCATTTGAAGCTATAACACTGGGACAGGAGGAGGTCCTCACATTTGGTGGCAGTGGTGGAATAGTTGCTGGCAGATAAGTAGAAGCCCTCATGGGCCTCAGAGAGGTCAAAGAAAGGCCCAGGAGCCACCAAAGCAGCCATGGGGGACATACAGGCCACATGATACTCATCCCACTTTGTTAGAGGTTAAGTGGGGAGAAAGCAATGGGAAGAAGAATGCTTGTATGTGATAATTATCCTCAGACCAAGTTCTACTTACTCCATCTTACTGTGTGCATATATCCAGCTCTATGTAAAAGCTAAACATGCTATTAAAACCTGTTTGCAACCCTCCTGCACGTATCTTTGGCCATATCATCTCATAAAGTCTAAGCCACCAACAGAGTACTTTCTAATATTGTCCAAAGAAAGTTTATAGCTTAAAACGGCATACTGAACAAGGTTAATATATAGGCACACATTTATCTCTTAATTTAAACATCATCAGCACATGCAGCCGCTTACCCAGAAATTTCATCCTTCTCATCATGAAGTCCTTTCAGTATCTCCAGCAAGCAATTCAGGCCTTCTGCTCCAAAATTTTGCACCCAGCTGAAAGGATTATACAATTAAAACACAATATCTGAATTTTAAAAAAAGATGTAAACAGTAATACTTTCCAACCACTCTATGTTCTTCCCGCAGTTTGGGTTCTATTTTCTCCACATGTATACCTTAAGATTTGTGGCACTCGAATAATCAGCCTGGATCCAATCAGAGCTTTCAGGAAAGTGGATCAACTAGAAACACTGAACTAAGATTCTGAAGACCCTTCTCTAACCCTGCAGCTGGGCCCATTTAATACAATCTCATATCTGAACTTGTAGAAAAACAGAGTTTCTGTATGGTCCTACTGGAAAATTTGGTTCAAGGAGTGGAACTGTACTGGTGAATATTATAAGCAAAACAGTCAGCAGGGTGAATATGGAAAAGTGAGGATGAAATAGTACACCTTGACTTCACAAATATTGAACTGCAATTGCAAATGCTGCAGCTGTAGTGAAATCTATCCTGATGTGGAGGCAATCAATCATGATTATAGCAGAAAGAGCTGGTCTACAGGTTACCCAAGATTCAGGAGACTGACACTTGAAAACTTCACCCAATCTAAAGTCAATAGCTTCCCACTTGGCCCTATAGGCATCCACTGCAAAAACAGGGAGAGAATCTAGGATCCACTAGGAATGAACACTGAAAGAACAAATGAGATTTTCTCCTAATTGTAGGATTACAGCCAATGTCAGCCCCAGTATTCACTGTTCAATGTTTTTGGTTTTTGTATTTTAAACAGGATACTTGGCTATTTGACACAAGCCAGCTTACAGTATGGTAGTTGCCAGCAAAACAAACAAACCTCAAAATATACTCAAGATATATAGAAAGGTAGTGGAAACCAGTCACTCTTGGTAAGTGCTATCTATAAAAAAAAGTCTCTGATCATTTCAAACCCTTAGTGGCAACTATGTTTGCTCAGAGCTACCACAAATAATAGTGCAGTAAAATATAAAACCAATGGTTAAATTTCATAAAGAAATCTAAAAAAGTAACTATAAGGACATTCAGAAAGAGTAATCCAAATGAAAAATGAATGTAAATCTCCAAGAAAGATGAGAACAAAGCCAAAAAGGAAACAGGTAATAGTGGAATATATTTTGGATATATTTTGTTTCTATAGGACCCGAGAAAGGGAGATTTAGTGCAGAGATAAAAATGCCTGCTTTCACTTTGACAACTTAAACTGAAAACATCTTCGTAAAAAGGACATCTAAATATCTAAATGTACAGTACATGAACAGGGATTACTGATTCAGTCCCAGTAAATCCTCTGGATATTACGGAACTAAGGAGATCTCTTACACTTGTCAAAACACCTGGAAAGACATTATTATTTCCAAAAATATTTAAAAACAATAAAGAAAT